>OFHU01002535.1:0-300032 GCA_900245905.1 Lacerta viridis | reverse complement strand
TTTGACCATTTTGGTTGCCCTCCTCTGGACACCTTCCAGCTTTGTCAGTATCCTTCTTGAACCTGACCTTGTTTCCCGGCTAGAAGAAGTAGAAGAATCATATGTGCCGATCTCAGAGGAAGGGGAGTGATGGGCAGGGAGCTGCTTAGGTGTGTGGTGACAACCTTTTCAGATGCCAAATTATATCATTTAGGTGCCCCCACCGCTAGAATTGATGGTTTGATAATCTCATAGCAACAACCAATCGCCGGTCCACCCTCAACACTATCCGTGTATAAGATGCCCCCAAATTTTTGACATTCTTTTTTAGGAGGGAAACCTAGTCTTATACATGGAAAAATACGGTAATTTCAATTACGCTCCAGTCAAAATAACAATCCCTTATACAACAACTGCAATATTAACAACTTCCATTCGTATTGACACATTAAATGATTTGTAAACCTACAAATTAGTTTTTCTAAGATGTTTTATCCTTGCATGTGAAAGCCACTCTTTCCTGTGGTTTAATATTGAATATTCTGTTCCGTTTTCCATGTAATAAATATATCGTTTGCATGCCTGACCACCTTCGTATTAGCATTTTGTATCTTTCTTACTTTTTATGGGCTATCTCCTTTTTTCTAAATTTCCCGTTGGCTTCCTTGCTGTGATGCTTTAATAAATATAGCAAATCCATATTGTGAGTAGTGTTGTAAACCAATTTTGGACAAAAAAGGCAAAAAGGGGCCCGGTTTTCCCAAGGAGGAGCATGTGAAAGCCACTCTTTCCTGTGGTTTAATATTGAATATTCGTTCCGTTTTCCATGTAATAAATATATCGTTTGCATGCCTGACCACCTTCGTATTAGCATTTTGTATCTTTCTTACTTTTTATGGCTATCTCCTTTTTTCTAGATTTCCTGTTGGCTTCCTTGCTGTGATGCTTTAATAAATATTCCAAATCCTTTGTGAGTAGCATTGGGGCTCATTTCTCGTTCCAGCCTTTGGACCCCCAGAGGTGTGAGTGGGGGGGGGAGACCCACAGGGCTGCAGACACAATATATATTTAAAGCATTTCCCCAAAGTAATCTGGGAAATGCAGCTTACAGTTCCCAGCACACAGTGCAAACTATGGAATATTAAGGGTATTCTCATTCTCATTCAGCCTTCAATGGCATAATTTAGACAATAAAATTAGAAAAGGGGCGGGGAACCAACCATACAACATTGGTGATCCAGACATATTAAACACATAAAACATGTAAAAGACTCAGTAGCCACCATTAAGTAAAATTAAGTGGTTTTAGATTCAACTTTCAAAATTTCGGCTAAATATCCTGAAACAATTTCAGTTGCTTCGGGAATATCATTCCTCAACAGATACTGGGTCACAGATTCTTTGCAAGTAAGTACTTGGAGCTTCAAAGGAGTCGCCAGTAGGTCTCTGAGAAGAATGTCAAAGAGAGGGCAGTCCAAAATCATATGGTATATTGCAGTGCTTTTTTTTCTCCTTAAAAAAATGTTTAGGTGTACTCTAATTTTGACTCAAGAAAATCACCATTTTATAGTTCAAACCGGGAAAATAAACAGAGTAAATGGACAAAAGTACAAAGATTCACAAAATGTCTAGGGGTATGCGTACCCCTGCGTACCCCCCGAAAAAAAGCACTGGTATATTGTATCTGGTGTATTCATATCACAAGACCAAAGTCTATTCTGGAAGTGGTTGTGTTTTTTTTTTTTTATAACTTCCAGAAAGTACAAATTAGTGGAATGCATTAATAAAAAACCACCTCTATAATATGAAGGGAAATCTAAAGTATAAAAATTGTTGGGTATCATTCCGTGAGGAGGCTACATAAGCAGATAAACATACAGAGGAGTGAGTTGGATAAAGTTTTTGAAATTCATGATCTAACAGGCTCTGCTTAATGCGAGAGAAAATATGTAACTCACCCAGTAAGAGGAGACTATTGCAATCCCTATTTGTTTGAGTTTAAAGGTAATTGCAGAAAACCATGTAAAATGATGCAAAGATCTCAGTAAATAAGTTAGTAAGCTTTCTGAGTCTGTACTAAAAATGAATCTTTAACCAGTATTTAAATGAAGGGTATGTCTTTATTTAAATGAAACCCTCAGCTCAGATGCTCAATGTCAGAGATTCAGGCATTTCCGCTACAGTGGAACCTTGGTTGTCGAACATAATCTGTTCCGGAAGACAGTTCAACAACCGAAAACATTCGACAACCGAGGCTCAATTGCCGGCCAGCAAAATCCAGTGAAAAATGGAGAAAAAATGGGGAAATGTGCCTTAAAAATGGAAGCGTTCACTTCTGGGTTGTCGGCGTTCAGGTTCTGAATTGTTGAGCTTCCAAAGCGTTTGACAACCAAGGTTCCACTGCACCAGGAGGCCGAGGGACCCCCAGAGGTTTGCAGCTGATTCCACCATGTCTGCCGTCAGTGGCTGAAGCCAGAGCGACACACAAAGAATCAGATTCTGGACCTGGTGGTCCTGGAGCAGTTCCTGGCTGTCCTCCCCCCGGAGATGGAGAACTGGGTCAGGGAATGAGGAGCAGAGACCAGTTCCCAGGCGGTGGCCCTGTAAGAAGGGGAGTCAGGCAAAGAACAAGAAGCAGGTGGCTGAAATAGCAACTTATACTGGCTTCTCCAGTCCCACTATTATTCGAGCGCTTCATGGCAAGCATCCTTTTGCTGCAGAAAAGATCCATGGCCAGACAGCAGCTTCTGGCAGCTGAATTTGGAGAAACCACTCAAAGCATCCATCGTGCCTAGCTACTTCAATTGCTTTTGTTCAGTTTGCTGATGGCAAACAGCTGAAAGTTTGTAAATTTTGATAATTTTCTTTTTCTTCTTTAGCAAACACTAGTAGCCGAGTAAGATCGCCTTCCATAAACACAGTTTTAGCAGTGAGTCCGTAAGTGAATGTGGAGGCCAATTATGGATCCACACATCCTTCCACAGTGGGGGCATAGGTTTCCGGGCAGGAGTTTCTCCCTTTCGTCCTGAGTTCGAGAGGAGTGTCTTCAAAGCCCATGACACCTTTGATAAAGGCTGTTCTCCAATTGGAGCCTCGCAGGCCAGTGTTTCCCAGCTGTCGGTGTTTATACAACAAACTCCTCTCTCCCCCTGACTTGGGAGAGGCATGACAAGGGCGGAGCAAAGGGAAGCTACGCACAGGCTTAGTCTCTGATTGGAGTGGGGAGACAGATGGCTGTGGGAAGGTGGGGATCTTTAATTTTGGCAACTAATTTCAAGGAGTAAGATCTACGTTACTCCCTTTCGTCCTGAGTTCGAGCATCTTCAAAGTTCATGACACCTTTGGTAAAGGCTGTTCTCCGACTGTTGGGAAAGATGGAGGGCACAAGCAGAAGGGGACGACAGAGGATGAGATGGTTGGACAGTGTTCTCGAAGCGACTGGCATGAGTTTGGCCAAACTGCGGGAGGCAGTGGAGGATAGGGGTGCCTGGTGTGCTCTGGTCCATGGGGTCACAAGAATCATAGAATCATAGGTTGGAAGAGACCACAAGGGCCATCCAGTCCAACCCCCTGCCAAGCAGGAAACACCATCAAAGCATTCCTGACAGATGGCTGTCAAGCCTCCGCTTAAAGACCTCCAAAGAAGGAGACTCCACCACACTCCTTGGCAGCAAATTCCACTGCCGAACAGCTCTCACTGTCAGGAAGTTCTTCCTAATGTTTAGGTGGAATCTTCTTTCTTGTAGTTTGAATCCATTGCTCCGTGTCCGCTTCTCTGGAGCAGCAGAAAACAACCTTTCTCCCTCCTCTATATGACATCCTTTGATATATTTGAACATGGCTATCATATCACCCCTTAACCTTCTCCTCTCCAGGCTAAACATACCCAGCTCCCTAAGCCGTTCCTCATAAGAGTCGGACACGACTGAACGACTGAACGACGGCGACGTTCTCTGGCTGGAGCGCTTGCAGGCCAGTGTTTCCCAATTGTCAGTGTTTATACTACAGAGAGAGAGAGAGAGAGAGAGAGAGATTTGCTTCAGATAATAAACCTGATTTGCAATTGGGGTTGAATCATTTTGATTGCCACTGTATACAAAACAAACAACAACATCTTGGCATGGTCGTCTTCAGCTAAAGCTAACCAAAGAAATGAAGCCAGGCTGCTGCCCGAAGTCATCTCAAATATTATCTTGAGCCGCCAACAAGGCAAAACTTCCATCTGTCAAATGCAAAAAAGGGAAAAGGGGGGGGGTGGGAGAGGGAGAGAGAGAGCGAGCAGAGATCTGTCCTGGTAAGGGTTAAAAATGCAATGATCTCGATTCCTAGAGAGGAAAGGGATTTGGGGACGAGGTCTTTGCCAAAGCACCTCCTTCCGAAGCGCCTTCCTGCCTGGCTCTCCCTCCCCAGGGTGGCCTTGACTCGCCTTTGCAGCTGCGTCGAGGCGCCTCCTGCCATCTGGTGAGCAGCTCCCCGTTTTGCGCATCGGGGGCAAAGGAGTGTCCCGGGGTGGGGGGTGGGATCGAGACAAAGGGAGGGTGCCCGGGAAGGTGTCTGCAGCCGATCCGGCCGGGATCTGTCACAAAAAGCAACCCGATCTGGGGAGGGGAGATCCTTTCTCTGCTTTCCTCCGCGCAAAAGCGCAAAGCTAGCAGGCCATCCGGGAAGCGAATACTGTGTACTCCTTTGTGCTCCGGAGAAAGAGAATGGATGCTCCCCCCCCCTGCCCCATTTTGCCCTGCGAATCCAGACAATCCCCTCCGATGAAAATAGGGACGTCCTATTCAATTATTATTATTATTATTATTATTATTATTCCCCGCCCATCTGACTGCGTTACTCCAGCCACTCTGGGGGCCTCCACACACACACAACAACAAATAATAATAATAATAATAATAATAATAATAATAATAATAATAAACATTAAACATTTTTTAAAATTCCCTATACAGAGATGTCTTCTAAAGGTTGTATAGTTACTTATTTCCTTGGCTCGGGGGTCGCATAACTCCATACCCACCAACATTTCTCTGATGATAATGGGGACGCCCTATTCAATTATTATTATTATTATTATTATTATATTATTATTTCATTTTATTTTATTTTTATACCCCGCCCATCTGACTGCTTTGCCCCAGCCACTCTGACCGGCTTCCAACATACTACACACACACACACACACACACACACACACATATATATGCTTTATAATAATAAAACATTAAACATTTTTTAAAAAACTTCCCTGTACAGGTCTGCCTTCAGATTTCTTCTAAAGGTTGTATAGTTACTTACCTCCTCGCCTCGGGGGTTGGATAACTCCAACATTTCTCCAATGGAAATAGGGACATCCTAAGGAAAAGCAGGACATTCTGGGATCAAATCAGAAACATTGAAAGCTTCTGCAAATACTGGACTGTCCCTGGATAATAGGGTCACTTGGAGGGTCTGCAAGAGGAGGGGATCTTTGCAGACAAATCAAAACCAGCAGTTGTTTTTTTCATCTAAAGCAGTGGCTCCCAAAGCTGCCAGAATCCAAATTTGTTTCAGGGTTTCTTTCTCTTTTTTCCCCCTTGACACTCTCTTTTATTTTAATTGTTTTTATTAAATATTTCCTTGGGTTGCAGAAGTACATACACTGTCTCTATTTTCAGGTCATAAAGTCCTTTCTACAGATCAGTTATATTCAATGTGGGACTTTAATGTATTTTTTAAAAAAAAAATAATTAAAAATGTTTTTATTATTGCTTGTTTCTAGTTGAAATAGCGACACAGAGAACGTTCCATCTTTAATATATCCACAAGAGTAATTTGGTAAGTACCCTTTGATTCCAGTACCTGGTGCTTTTTTTTCCTGGGGTAAAAAGGTGGGGGGACTTGTTTGTTTGTTTGTTGTGGACCCAGTCGCAGTGCCCCCCCATGGCTAAATGTAAGGTGTGATTAATAAACTCAAGCAGACAAAGATGTGGAAACAACTTTATTGATAACAGATATAGGTGGGTTTGGGGCTCAGGTATTGGGTGTTTATCCATTCCAGCACCCCCAGACAAAAGATAATAATTATTTAATTTTCAAAAGGTAAGGGAACTTGAGTTCCCCCACGTTCCTGCTAAAAAACAAACAAGTAATTTCATAAGTGCCCTTTGATTCCAGTGTCCCCTTCCCCTTCCTTCCTTATGAGGAACGGCTTAGGGAGCTGGGTATGTTTAGCCTGGAGAAGAGAAGGTTAAGGTGATATGATAGCCATGTTCAAATATATAAAAGGATGTCATATAGAGGAGGGAGAAAGGTTGTTTTCTGCTGCTCCAGAGAAGCGGACACGGGCAATGGATTCAAACTACAAGAAAGAAGATTCCACCTAAACATTAGGAAGAACTTCCTGACAGTGAGAGCTGTTCAACAGTGGAATTTGCTGCCAAGGAGTGTGGTGGAGTCTCCTTCTTTGGAGGTCTTTAAGCGGAGGCTTGACAGCCATCTGTCAGGAATGCTTTGATGGTGTTTCCTGCTTGGCAGGGGGTTGGACTGGATGGCCCTTGGGGTCTCTTCCAACTCTAGGATTCTATGAGCCATCTGGCCCTAGCTGGCCAGGCAGTGGCAACAGGGGTGTATAGGAGTCATCACCACCCTTTATACCCCACCTTTCTGCCCCTCCCCATCCATTCCTCACAACAACCCTGTGAGGTAGGCTCGGCGAAAAAGCAGTGGCTGGCCCAAGGTCGCCCAGTGAGCTTCGTGGCTGAGTGGAGATTCGAACGCGGGTCTCCCGGCTCCTAGTCCAATATTCTAACCGCTACACCACACCGGTTCTCTTTGCAGCATTGTTGCTTATGCCCATTGTAATGCGAGGGAGCTGGGAAGAGAAAGGTCTGTATAGGGATCCGGCCTGCGTCAGGCCCAGTGCCATCAAGTGTCAGAAACAGTGCAGGCTAGGGAGCTACAAGAGCAGATGCAGACTCAGACCTCCCCCCCCCCAAAAAAAACCTCATTTTGGTGTTTTCCCGGCGCTGCTTCTTGCTGAGTATTTCTGCTCATCCAAACTTTTGTTGGATTGGGGGAAGGGGGAGTTTGGCATTTACAGGGTTAAAGCAGAGCTTGAAACTCCCAGGTGGGTAGCAGCCTGACACCTGAATGGGAATGTAGGTGGATGGAGATGTGTTATGTTAATCCATAGGATGTGGGCAAAGAAAGGAAGACAAGATAGAAAAGTTACAGGTGTTGGTCTGCCATAGTCAAAACAAAATAAAAAATAAAAAAAAATTCCTTCCAGTAGCACCTTAGAGACCAACTAAGTTTGTTCTTGGTATGAGCTTTCGTGTGCATGTATCTGAAGAAGTGTGCATGCACACGAAAGCTCATACCAAGAACAAACTTAAGGTAAAGGGACCCCTGACCATTAGGTCCAGTCGTGTCCAACTCTGGGGTTGCGGCGCTCATCTCGCTTTACTGGCCGAGGGAGCCGGCGTACAGCTTCCGGGTCATGTGGCCAGCATGACAAAGCCACTTCTGGCGAAACCAGAGCAGCACACGGAAACGCGTTTACCTTCCCGCCAGAGCGGTACCTATTTATCTACTTGCACTTTGACGTGCTTTTGAACTGCTAGGTGGGCAGGAGCTGGGACCGAGCAACGGGAGCTCACCCCGTCACGGGGACCTTCTGATCAGCAAGCCCTAGGCTCTGTGGTTTAACCCACAGCGCCACCTGGTCGCTGTGGGTTAAAGTGTGCATGCACACGAAAGCTCATACCAAGAACAAACTTAGTTGGTCTCTAAGGTGCTACTGGAAGGAATTTTTTATTTTGTTTTGTTTTGAAGATAGAAAAGGTTAGTGAAATAGCAGGCAGGGATCTTGAAAATGTGTATTGGTAGCTGTGAAACCAATGCAGCTTCCATAGACAGAAGCATTATAGCAGATCTCAGGCGCAGGGAAGAAATTATTTCAGATTGAATAATGAAAAGAAAAACACATTACAATCCTATCCGAGATACAGCCATGTCTGAGCATCTCACCAGACCCAGATCGAGATCTTGTGCCGACTGCTCAATATTCTCAGTGGAGGGGTTACCTAAAAAGTAATATGTTTGAATCTTGAATGCTGGATAGGTGCTTAATCGTTTTTAGAATCATAGAATCTTCTTTCTTGTAGTTTTTGTATTTGTTTAAAAAACAACCAAAAATTGTCTTTTAAAAAACCAACCCATGACTAATCAAAGGGAAAAGTAGGTTTTCATCAGCGACGTAGGTTTGATGCCTGTGTGTGGGTTCAATAATAAACTTTTGATTGTTTATTCACATCCCTCTTGACCTTGTGTGTTCGTTGTATCTCCGTTGTGGTGGGCTACAGCTTCAAACAATAAAGTTTTATTTATCCACTCAGACCGCGGATACAACTTTTTCCTTATGCCCTTGTGTATTTGGATGTGTTTCAATTTGCCTCTGAGACACAGGCATGGGATTCCCACCCCCTTTCCCTCTCGCAGGCGATGGAGCTAGCAAATCCTAACAAACTATCTCCTCTTTCCGTAAATGACCCTCCCGGAGCCTAAACCGTTCTCTCTCCTTGAGAACGCCACTCAAGAAGGTTTCATTAAATTACAAGAATAATGGTCAGCAATTAGCCCTTTTTATGTAGCTGGTTGATAATCTGATCTACAAGGATGAAATGTTTTCCTTTCCCCCACAGTGTGCCGGGTCCTTTGAGGACGTAGCTGTACATTTCGCAGAAGGCAAATAGGCTTTGCTGGATCCTGACCAGAGATCTCTGAATTGGGGAGTCATGGAAGAGATCTATGGGATTGCGGCCTCTCAGGGTAGGCGTCCCGTTTAGATCAAAGTACCTGTTTTGAAATTTCTGTATGTGACTAGCTCAGCTGCAGCTCCACAGTGTCAGCCATGCTCTGGGGTTCTTAATCCACTGCAGTTAAATTTGAATGGCCAGCTATCTATTGTGTTCTCTCTGAATATGCCCCCTCCAGTTGACCTGACTGGTCTGAATAGGCCAGGCCTTTTGAAATGCAGGTTTCTGATTTGTTCGGTGGGTGAAACAAGTAATTTTCAATGAATATTAGTTGGAAAATATGTCTTGTGTATTAAATTTGTAATTTTTTTGAAATTTGTAAATATATTTTTTTTAAAAAAAACTTTTTAAGGATTGTAGGTTTGCCATATTTCAAAAAGTTGTTGGCCTTTTCTTGCTAAATTTCCAAATAGATTGAAGTTTTTAAGCTTTAGAAAAGTAAATTCACCCAAAAATCTTCATTTCCGACATGGGTTGCCATACACCTGGGTTTCCCTGGACATTTCAGCGATTTCCCGGTATTCCACCTGGAAGCTAGTTTCTTTTTTAAAATAGTTTTTATTTATACTTTTCAAATTTATACATTTCAAATACAGGTAGGTAGCCGTGTTGGTCTGTCATAGTCAAAACAAAATAAAAAATTCCTTCCAGTAGCACCTTAGAGACCAACTAAGTTTGTTCTTGGTATGAGCTTTCGTGTGCATGCAAACTTAGTTGGTCTCTAAGGTGCTACTGGAAGGAATTTTTTATACATTTCAAAGTTTGTCTTCCTTTTTCTGCGGTTCCTTAAATTAATTTTTTAACATCTGCATATCCAAATTCATTTAACTTGCTCATTTAATTATTAATTTCAATATATACTCTTATGCAACTGCAGGTTATTACAGTAATCCTGCCGATGTTTTTATCTGTTTGCAATTTATCTGTAAATATTCAATAAACCATTTCCATTCTTTTATTTAAAAAAAAATGGTTATCTTGATTTCTTATTCTTATGGTGAGTTTCACCATTTCTGTATTATTCCATAAGTTTTTGTATCCATTTTTCCTTTGCTGAGACTTCTGCTTTTTTCCATTTTGGGGCGAGTAGCATTCTTGCTGCTGTAGTCGGATACATAAAAAAATTTCTATACAATTTAGGTCAGGCACCCTCAAACGTGGCCCTCCAGATGTTTTGGGACTACAATTCCCATCATCCCTGACCACTGGTCCTGTTAGCTAGGGATGATGGTAGTTGTAGTCCCAAAATATCTGGAGGGCCGAATTCGGGGGTGCCTGATTTAGTTAGTTCTGTCCCTATAATTCCCAAAAGAAAAGCTTCTGGTTTTTTAGAAAAATAAAAGTTATTTTGAACATCCTTTTCAATTCATTGTATATCATTTCCCAGTAAGCTTCATCCTTGCTACTCCCTCAGTGATTTGAGGCTGTATTTCTTCCTCAGGCTCTTACCAGTTTCTCTCTTCATTGCAGAAGGTGATCGATCTGAAACCGAGAATAATGGAGAACAACATGCGACAGAGACAGAGGGAAAAGGCAGCTATACTGGAGAGAAACCATATCAATACGTGGAATGTGAGAAGAACTTTGGAGAAAACTCCACCCTTTCTTCTCATGAAGAAATTCACACAGAGGAGGAACCATACCAATCTTTTGAATGTGGAAGGGACTTCGGAGATGATAGCCTTTCTCCTCCTCCTCAGATAATTCCCACGAAGGAAAAACCTTATAGCTGCAAGGAATGTGGAAAGAGCTTCTCCCGGAAGTTACGTCTAACCAATCACGAGAGAATTCATACAGGGGAGAAGCCGTTTCAATGCCTGGAGTGTGGCAAGTGCTTCATACACAACTGCAGCCTGTCCTACCACAAGAGGATCCACACAGGGGAGAAACCCTACAAATGCTTGGAGTGTGAGAAAAGCTTCACTCGGAAGGTAATCCTCACTAATCACCAAAGGGTCCACACTGGGGAGAAGCCGTACAAATGTTTCGAGTGCGGAAAGAGTTTCACTCGGAAGGTGATCCTGGCGAACCACCAAACGATTCACTCCGGGGAGAAACCGTACAAATGCTTGGAGTGTGGGAAGAGCTTTACTCTGAAGGTGCACCTCACCGCACACGAAAGGATCCACACAGGGGAGAAACCGTATAAATGCCTGGAGTGCGGAAAGAGCTTCAGTCGGAACTCCAACCTCGCTTACCACCGGAGAGTCCACACGGGGGAGAAACCCTACAAATGCTTGGAGTGCGGGAAGGGCTTCAGAAACAGCACGAATCTGACTTACCACCAGGAGATCCACACCGGGGACAAGCCGTATAAGTGCTTGGAGTGCGGAAAGTGCGTCAGGCGGGCGGCGGATCTCGTCAACCACAAGAAAATCCACACCCAGGAGAAACCCCACATGTGCTTGCACTGTGGGAAGTGCTTCACTCTGAAGAATTACCTCAGGCGTCACCAGAGAATCCACACAGGAGAGAAACGGTATAAGTGCTTTGAATGCGGGAAATGCTTCACGGAGAAGACCACGCTCACGAAACACCACCGGACTCACACAGGGGAGAAGCCGTACGAATGCCTGGAGTGCGGGAAGACCTTCACCCAGAGCTACTCTCTCAGTCTCCACCAGAGAAGCCACACCTCCATGTTTGGCGTGTGGGAACAGCTTTCTTCGCAGCTCCAGCCTTTGTTCCCTCCACAGAATCCGTACAGCGGAGAACCGATATAGATGCTCGGGAATGCGGAAATAGCTTCAGTTTCAAGAAAAGTCCCACTTTCCCATCATATACTTCCCGGAGCAGAGAAACCGTAGAAATGGTTGTAGAGACCTTACGAAAAAGCAGAAACTTCAGTAATCAAAGGATACACAGTTGGGGGTTGAGATTATATTAAACCTTTGGAGTGCGGCAGAAGCTTGGGTGAGAATCCTCAAGAGGGTAGGATCCATATAAATGCCAGAAAAGTTGAAATCCTCCCACCTCATTCACCTTCCCAACTCCCTCTCCGCCACCAGAAAATTCATATAGCTATGAGATTAACTGTCAGTGCTCTGAAGGTTGAAAGAACTTCAGAAAGTTCATCGCCGAAGAATTGATGCTTTTGAATTATGGTGCTGGAGGAGACTCTTGAGAGTCCCATGGACTGCAAGAAGATCAAACCTATCCATTCTCAAAGAAATCAGCCCTGAGTGCTCACTAGAAGGACAGATCCTGAAGTTGAGGCTCCAGTACTTTGGCCACCTCATGAGAAGAGAAGACTCCCTGGAAAAGACCCTGATGTTGGGAAAGATGGAGGGCACAAGGAGAAGGGGACGACAGAGGATGAGATGGTTGGACAGTGTTCTCGAAGCTACTAACATGAGTTTGGCCAAACTGCGGAGGCAGTGAAGGATAGGCGTGCCTGGCGTGCTCTGGTCCATGGGGTCACAAAGAGTCGGACACGACTGAACAATAACAACAACCTGGCATTAAAGAGTTCTCGCAGGGGAGAAACCATATGAACGCATGTGAAAACAAGGACTTTGATTTGCAAGATGTCAGTGACCAAATGGGAGCCAAGAAACTGGGGGGGGGGGGAATCCACCTGGAAAGTTTTATTTTAAATACATGCAGCAGAAGAACAATAGGTGTAGTTTTGTTTATGAACCATGGAAGCATAGAAACGGAGAGCAACTCCAAACTATATATAAATGAATCTTGGGGAAGGGAAAGATGAAAGGAACTGTGGCTAAAATAAAACACAATGAATAAAGTGACTGAAATAAATATTAAGATGACCTGGTGAAGCAGCTGTTACATGGAAAATTAAACTCTCAACGGCCTTCTCTTTAAAGCTTACCCAACTGCCCTAGCTACATACCCTCTTAGTTTAAAAGGAGAATACCGCTAGCAATCTAGAATGCAATTCCGTGGGGAAAGGCTCTGGCGGATTTAGATGCTGATAGTAGATCTAGAAATAGAATAACGAAACTGTATATAGTCGAAAGGTTTGTGAACTGAATCTCCCCCCCCCCCGCCTCAAGAGGTCATCTTGTGGACAGGGGACGGTCTTGTCTTATTTTTCCTGGTGGAGTTTGGAGCGGTCGGCGTGCAGCTGCACTGCGAATACCCCAGCATCTCCCCAAATATCAAGTGGGGGGAGCAAAATCTGGGGGGGGGGGTGTGAATGCAGGGGGGGGCCTCTCCACCTTATACTTAGTCTGCATATACATGTAAATAAAAACATATATCCGAAACACAGCACTGTCCCCAATAGTCTTAATGCTCTTACACGTTTTTTAAAATGTCTTAAATAATCCTTTTCTAATGTAGACGGAGAATCAGATGTCCCCCCCCCAATCTTTGGTGTTTCTTATAGCTTTGTTCTCCTCCCTCCCTCTTTTCTTTCTTTTTCTCTTTCCTCTCTTATATTCCCGATTCTGTTTGTTCTATTATTTTATTGTATTGTGAAAACTTTAATAAAAATCAATTTTAGAAACTCAATTCTCTCCCACATTTTTGCAGGGGGTTTTTTTGTTTGTTGTTTTTGGTCATTCCTGCTTTGAAATTAGTCTCCCTCTCCTGGGTTTCTTAAGCGATGCCCACGCATGTGGTTACTATTGGATTTGGGGCATTATAGAGTTTGGACCGTCTCTGTTAATGCAGCTGGAGATCAAGGGGAGCAGAAGGGAATTGTTAAAGTTCACACCCTTTCCCCCTTCCTGTCCCCTCAGTTGCTCAGACTAGTGGCGAGGTGAGATGGCTTTGATACAAATCATATGGCGCTTTAGGGAGGGCATTCCACAGAAGAGGGGCTGCCACCGAAAAGGCCCTGTCAACACCAAGTGGGTAGCTCACCTGTCGCTCTGGGAGAGGCAGCTTTTCAGCAACATGTGTCCCAAGCCATTTAGGGCTTTATCTTTTTTTCCCTTCTTCTTAGGCAATCCCTCATAGCCAAGTAAGATTGTCTTCCATGAACACAATCTTAACAGTGAGTCCGTGAGTGACTGTGGAGGCTAATTCCGGATCCACACGTCCTTCCACAGTGGGGACATAGGTTTCCAGGTGGGAGTTGATCCTGGTGAGGGTTTGCCAAGCGTGCCTTCCTCTTAGCATGTTTCTCCCTTTCGTCCTGAGTTCGAGTGTCTTCAAAGCCTATGATACCTTTGGTAAAGGCTGTTCTCCAACTGGAGCGCTCGCAGACCAGTGTTTCCAAGTTGTGGGTGTTTATACTACTTTTTTTAACTTTCCACTTGCAGAGTTTTCAGGGTACGTACGGACCCCCAGAATGAATTAAATTCGTACCTGGAGGGTCCACTGTAGTTGATTTGGAAAATAATAATCAGGCATCCGCACAACATGACCAGTTCAGCGAAGTTGATGTTGAAGAATCATTGCTTTGAGACTGGCGATCTTTGCTTCTTCCAGTACACTGACGTTAGTTTGCCTGTCTTCCCAAGTGATGTGTAAAGTTTTTCGGAGACACCGTCGATGGAATCTTTCAAGGATGCAGATGGCGTTTATAAGTGGTCCTTTTTTCACAGGCAAACATTAAGGTTGGTGGTATAACAGCTTTGTAAACAAGCATTTTGGTTTCCACGCGAATGTCACATATCAAACCTTTATTAGGCATTTACATGTAAAATCACGAGAGCAAGAATCACGTACAGGAACTTTATATATACACAAAGAAACAACATTTAAACTCATAGGCTGATTGTATATGTGTGTATTAGTAAAATCTAGAATTTCTTCCTGTTAAAGTACTCCTTGAAGCACTGCTGCCAAAAACTTGCCTACCCCCGCAGTCACCCCTTGGTCAGTGTCAGAGAGACAGAATCCAACACTTCCACCATGCTGCGGTTTCAAGCCGTCCAAAAGGGGGGACAACACGCATTCATTTAGCGCAGTGTTTTTCAACCTTTTTTGGGCAAAGGCACACTTGTTTCATGAAAAAAATCACGAGGCACACCACCATTAGAAAATGTTAAAAAATTTAACTCTGTGCCTATATTGACTATATATAAAGTAATTCTCTTGAATAGGAATCAAATAAACACAAAGAAAGTATTTTATAATTACTTTATTATGAAATAGTAAGTAAACAGAAATATGAAAAATTATAAAATACTTTATTCAGTGCGCAACCTGGGTCTGTTTGGCTGTTTTTTTAAAATCTTTCGAATTTTTCAATTTTTCCCACGGCACACCAGGCAACATCTCGCGGCACACTAGTGTGCCACGGAACAGTGGTTGAAAAACACTGATTTAGCGTACTGTGTAGTGGACAATAAAAGAGAATATGCTCTACAGTGTCCGGGACATTCAGGGAACATCTGCAGTATCTCTTGTTTCTGGGAATATTCTGATATCTACCCCTGACAAATGCCGAGGGAAAGATATTCAGTCGGGCCAACATAAATGCCCTACGTTGGGCTGGTATTATTAGTTTAGTAACATAGTTGGACCCTGCTATCGAGGATATTTAAATCATAGAATAAAGGAGAATAAAGCACTGCTGCCGCAATATTTTGTCTCTCAACATCCTTTAGTCTAATTAAGACATTGTGATAGATATGCTGCTCCCATGCGAATGTCCTGGTCCTCAAACCAGCGGCGTAGAAAGCCTTTTCGCCACCCGGGGCAGCGGTGTGGAGGCACCCCCCTGGGGGCGGGGCATCACGGCGCATGCGTCGTGATGCCATGACGCATCGGATGCACTGCGCATGCCGGGAATTTCCGGGAATGCATAGTGGATCCGGCCGGCACTACTGTACAATACCTGTTTCCTCCTGGAGGTCTGGTGGCAATCTCTCATGGGTACTTCAGTTGTGATGGCAATCTCTCATGGGTACTTCAGTTGTGATGGCAATCTCTCATGGGTACTTCAGTTGGGCTAGATGGGGTCCCATTCTATGATTCTATCCTTAAAACTGTGGCACCCAACAGGGGCGTAGGAAAAGGGGGGGCAGGGGGTGATCCGCCCCATGTGCCATCATGGAGGGGGGTGACAAATTATCAAGGAACAATTAATGCCCTACTAGGGTGGTTCATAAAAAACTTTTTTTAAAATGCCTGCTCCAAAGGTCTTATCTTACTACACTAGGGATTATATAGCTACATATGAAATTTCATGCATATCAGTTAATATCTTGACCCTCCTCCGTGAAAATAGCTGTTTATTTGGGTGTTTTCCTATGTCGTGAAGGCTGAAATTTCAACAAAGCACGTGCTAGACATTTTTTTGGGGCACCTGCTAAAAGCATTCTTCTTTAGGCAAGCATACCTAGATGCTTAGGAAGTTGAAGTAATTTTAATCTTAATATTTTAGCTTTTGTATGTTTTAAAGTAGGATTGTTAATTTTTCTTGATTTTACTGCTGTGGTTTTTTTTGTTTTGGTAAACCACTTTGCAGGTTTTTTAAAAATAAATTTTATTAAATAAATAAACAATAAATATAAATAAAATAACACAAGCCAAAACACAATCCATCCTGTAGATTTAAGTATCTGTCCATAGTCGCCTACTTGTTATCAGAGGCTCAGAATCCACATTCCTTTGTAAGAAAATATGAAATAACGTAAAACCATTTTTGCACTCAAGAAACAAACAAACAAATAAACAATGTGTGTGTGTGTGTGTGTGTGTGTGTGTGGAGAGGTGACAAATTTTCCGCACCGGGTACCACCTGACTTTCCTACGCCTCTGTGGTGTAGTGGTTAAGAGAGGTAGACTCGTAATCTGGTGAACCGGGTTCGCGTCTCCGCTCCTCCACATGCAGCTGCTGGGTGACCTTGGGCTAGTCACACTTCTCTGAAGTCTCTCAGCCCCACTCACCTCACAGAGTGTTTGTTGTGGGGGAGGAAGGGAAAGGAGAATGTTAGCCGCTTTGAGACTCCTTTGGGTAGTGATAAAGCGGGATATCAAATCCAAACTCCTCCTCCTCCTCCTCCTCCTCCTCCTCCTCCTCCTCCTCCTCCTCTTCTTCTTCTCCTCTGGCACCCAGAACTGGACACACCAAGGCAGAACAGAGTGGTACTATGACTTCCCCTTGATCTGGGCACTATACTTCTGGGGGTGCAGCCTAGCACATTTTTTTTTTTTACAATCTTTTTTTAAAAAATTTGAGTTACCAAGTCAGACACACACACACACTACATAATTCCGCTACTCTTTTATGGGTGCACACCTCTGAGACAGGTGGATAACCAACTTGGTTGTCAGGTGTTGCTTTGTTAGAATAATCAATAAGATTTGCAGGGGTGCTTTCATAGTAATCATAGCTGTCAACTTTTCCGTTTTCTTGCGAGGAATCCTATTCGGAATAAGGGAATTTCCCTTTTAAAAAGGGAAAAGTTGACAGTTATGATAGTAATACCAAGGTCCATCTCCCCCCCCCCCCACGCTGTTTCATTAGCTTGCGTGACATCTTCTCCTGCCTCCTTAATTCAACTTTCTCGGATTCAGCATAAAGGTATGCCAACCCCTTTTCATAGTCCTTTTCAGGGGGGTCGAGCAGATAGTAAGCAATCCACCTTGTTATCGGATGGCGATAGTAGGCTACTCCCAGTGCTCATAACCTTCAGGGATTTCAGCCAATTCAGCTTTACCGATAAATACATTGACAAATGTTACAATGAGAGCAACTGGGATTCCGGTGGGCAAAATGTAGAACCTCAACAAAATCAGGAATCGCCTGTGGTAAAAATCCGTCCGTCGCCTTGATGACAAACATCCTTTTCCCACCTCCACTGCCATGGCGGCGTACTGGAACGATGGCAAAAGATTCCTGCATTGCAGGGGGTTGGACTGGATGACCCTCGGGGGTCCCTTCCGGCTCTGCAATTCCATGATTCATTGCCTCCTTGGCTTTTTTGCTTTCGGAGGAATGCAAAGGGGGAGGGCGGGATGGAGGGAGGTCCTCTCCGCAGTTTGGTGGTATAAGGGTTAAAGTGAACCGGATGCATGCAGAGGGAGGCGATGGGGGGAGGAGTTAAGAGGCGGGGCCCTGGGGGAGATAAAGCACCTCGTTCCCGTCCGCGTTCTCACGAGCGGGGCGGGACGGAGAGGAGGAGCCATTGTCCTACCCGATCTCTGCACCAGCATCCTTCTGAACCTGGTGAGTGTCCCTGATTTGGGTCCAGGGGGCAGTGGGGAGGGTACACCGGAGGCCTCTGCAGATTATCTATCTTGGGGACGCCCCCCACCCCAAATAAACAACCCCACATTCAGGTCAGGGAGCGGAGCGCCTTGATTTCTTCTTATCAGCATGGGGAGGCGGGCATTTTAAAGCGGGTCTGCAAGGCTGAGCTGCACCACCAAGTTATATTTTACGCCCCCCGTTAATCGGGCACCGGTGTGCGCCGACACGCGTGTGCGCCTTCACACGTGAAAACAATAGCGCGAGGCTCCGGTGGGAGATGAGCGGGTTGCATTGTTAGGAGGGAGGCTTTTAGGGGTGTCGTTGCGGGCCGCTTCCAGACTTGCAATCCGCTGCATCCGTGAAGGTGGGAGGCATGCAAGACGAAACCAGCCCGACCGGTTCCTTTGTGGAGGCAAAGGGACGGTAGCTGCTCCACGGCCCTGCCTGTGAATGGCCTCGGATCTGCAAGTGCAAAGAGGTTGCCATGGAGACCAATGCGTGGGATGGGGTGGGGAGTGGGGGCGCCTTCCCAGGTGCAGAACAATGGGTCAACGTGGGTGGTCTGCTTAGGTGAGCTGGGAGGGGAGATGCTGGAGGGAAGAGCGCCCTGGACCCCAAATGCCCAGGTTGCATCAGTGTGGAAGGAGAGAAACCTGGGAGCACCGGGAAGCGATTTGGCAGGTTTTAAATAACTCTTGCAATGCTATACAGATTTTGGTTGCAACGCAAGATTATAAATTAGATGGACTTACAATGCGCAGATAAAAAAGTTACTTAAAGACCCCACAGAGGGGAGGGCCTGAAACGAATAGGATTTTCTTTTTTTAAAAAAATAAAATTTTATTAAAGATTTTCTTGGGTTACAAAAACGCGTGCATTGTCTCTACGGTGGTACCTCAGGTTACAGACGCTTCAGGTTACAGACGTCGCTAACCCAGAAATAGTGCCTCGGGTTAAGAACTTTGCTTCAGGATGAGAACAGAGAACAGAAATCGTGCAGTGGCGACGCAGCGGCAGCTGGAGGCCCCATTAGATAAAGTGTTGCTTAAGGTTAAGAACAGTTTCAGGTTAAGAAATTATTAAAAAAAAAAAAAACAGATCTCCAGAATGAATTAAGTACTGTATTTTCAGGTCGCAAAGTCTCTTCTACCGATCAGTTACATTCAATCATTCAACGTGAGACATGAATGCTGTATACAGTTTAAGGTTGGGGGAGGGAGGGGTTGACTTAACATTAGTTTACTTACAGGTGAAATTCGAAAAATTAGAATATCGTGGAAGAGTTCCTTTATGTGAGCAATTGTCTTCATTAGCTACTGGAGTTTAATATATGAGATAGACTCATGACATGCAAAGCGAGATATGTCAAGCCTTTGCTTGTTATAATTGTGATGATTATGGCGTGCAGCTGATGAAAACCCCAAAGTTGAGATTGTTAATTTGGGGTTCTCATCAGCTGTACGCCATAATCATCACAATTATAACAAATAAAGGCTTGACATATCTCGCTTTGCATGTCATGAGTCTATCTCATATATTAGTTTCACCTTTTAAGTTGAATTACTGAAAGAAATTAACCTTTCCACGAATTTTTGAATTTCACCTGTAGTATATATGTGAGGTTTTTGTGTCAGCGTCACTTGGGTGGGTTCTCTTTCTGTTCATTTATTAGATTTCATTTCATTTCATTATTTTTCCTTGGCAGTGAGAGAAGTTGGGGGGGGGCATGGTCAACTAAGGGCAACCAACCATCCCCCCACCACCACCTCTCTCACTGCCAAGGAAAAATAATGAAATGAAAACCAATTGTTGCGTCAAGTTAGCCGCATGGATGAGAATTGTAATGGATTGTTTTGAAGTTCTTCCAGCACCAGGTGGTAAATGTCTAAAGAAGAATGGGACATGCAGAGTGGTGGGGAAAGGAATGAATGGAAAAGTATTCGAAATTAAGAAAAAAGTGTTTTACTACGAGCAGCAATGGAGGGAGGGGAAAGAAGCATATTTTGGGAGGGGTGGAAAGTCAGTTGCTAAACTGGTGTTAAATTCCAAATTAATATGTTGAATTTGGAAAATTAATTGCAAATTAATTGGAAATAAAAGGAATCGTAGATGGTGACAGTCTGGAATGATACATGAATGTAATGGTGGAATGCAGATGGCGGTCTTGGAGAAGTGGCGTGTGTGTTTTCCCAGGCTGATAAGAAAGGGACAAATACAGAAAATCAAAGGGAGAAATAAGCTTTAATCAGCAACGTAGTTTTTATGCAGGTGAAAGATGGAAGAGCAACAGGCGGATGCCGCTGAAGCAGGAAGAGGCACCGATCCCATCAAAAGCAAGAGCAGTGAGGGATTCTGGGAAAGGAACGCACAGGGGATCCTGGGTAAAGAGGATGCCCTCAGCTCAGATGCTCGGCACCAATATTTCAGGCTGATCCGCTACCAGGAGGCCGAGGGACCCCGAGAGGTTTGCAGCCGACTCCACCGCCTTTGCCGTCAGTGGCTGAAGCCAGAGAGATACACCAAGGCCCAGATCCTGGACCTGGTGATCCTGGAGCAGTTCCTGGCTGTCCTCCCCCCGGAGATGGCGAGCTGGGTGAGGGAATGTGGAGCGGAGACCAGTTCCCAGGCGGTGGCCCTGGCAGAAGGTTTCCTCCTGAGTCAGGCAGAGGAGAAGAAGCAGGAAGGGCAGCAGGTGAGAGCATCTCAAGATCTGGTGGTGGCCTTCAGGTGTTTTTGAACTAAATCTCTCATCGCCCCTGAGATATGTTGGGGAATATTGGCTACTCCTGGTCCAGGTATTCCCAACAGACTCGGAAAGAGAGGGAGGGCAATATTACGGACAGAATGGAGTGACTTCAAATATGGATTCCTGAATAACATGCAGTTGAAAAGGTTGACAACAGGACCTACAGGTGAAATTCAAAAAATTAGAATATCATGGAAAAGTTCTTTTATGTAAGTAATTGTCTTCATTAGCTACTGGAGTTTAATAGGTGAGATATACTCATGACGTGCAAAGCGAGATATGTCAAGCCTTTATTTGTTATAATTGTGATGATTATGGCGTACAGCTGATGAAAACCCCAAAGTTGAGATTGTTAATTTGGGGTTCTCATCAGCTGTACGCCATAATCATCACAATTATAACAAATAAAGGCTTGACATATCTCGCTTTGCATGTCATGAGTCTATCTCATATATTAGTTTCACCTTTTAAGTTGAATTACTGAAAGAAATGAACCTTTCCACGATACTCCAATTTTTCGAGTTTCACCTGTATAGAGGGGAAGTTGGGAAGTCCAGAGATTCGGAGGAATCTCTAAATATGGATATGTATTTTGTATTGTTATGATTTTATATTTGTAAAACCAAATGAAAATTATTTCAAAAAAGAAAGAAAAATATGAATATGTATTTTGTATTCTTATGATTTTATATTTGTAAAACCAAATGGAAAGGGAGTGAGGGCACCCCCCCCCCCAAAACCCTCTATTGTTCACCAACGTTCTCTGGAAAATCTTCCAAGTACTGCTCAGGTTTTACTCTGTGTCATTCCGTATTCTAATACATCTCCCCATTCGATGTCCTCCAATCCTCATCGCTGTTTCAGGTAAAGGGTCTGCTTGCGGAAATGAGAAGTGATTTCCCCGACGCAGAGAGATCTCCGTTGGATGTCAGAGAGAAGCCACTGGGTAAGGATCCATCAGCTGGGTCTCCATATGGTCACCATCTGTTGGTTTTGAAAGGGATCTGAGGCCTCTTTTGATCTGGTGAGGGAAGAGAATTCAGTGTGGATGCGGTGTGTTCCATGCACTGGGTTTCTTTCGTGTTGTGCGCATGATGTTAGCCCCAATCCAGACACATCGCTTACTTAGCCAATGCATTTTTCACAAAAACACTTTTGCGATATTAAAGCTCAACCGATTTATTACTTCAGACCGTTTGTGTACAAACAAAAGTGACTGTGGAGCAAAGTGGAACAGCCCACTTCTTTCTGCTCCTATGGACTGTTTCTACACTGTAACATCTCCTTAGATTCATAGAATTGTAGGGTTGAAAATGACCTCAAGGGTCATCTAGTCCAACCCCCAGCAATCCCGGAAACTTTTGCCCAATGTGGGGCTCAAACCAATGACTCTGAGATTGAGAGCCTTGGTCCAGTATACCTGAAGGAGCATCTCAACCCCCATCATTCTGCTCAGCTCCAGCTCCGAGGGCCTTCTCCAAGAAGTGAGGTTACAGGGAACCAGGCAGAGGGCCTTCTTGGTAGTGGCGCCCGCCCTGTGGAACACCCTCCCATCAGATCTCAAAGAAATAAACAACTATCTGACTTTTAGAAGACACCTGAAGGCAGCCCTGTTTAGGGAAGTTTTTAATGTTTGATGGTTTATCGTGTTTTTCATATTCTGTTGGGAGCCGCCCAGATGGGCAGGACTCTGTCCATGCGATGAGGGAAAGATAGAGGACCTTATTCATTTTTTCTTCTACTGCCCAATATATGTCTCAGTAAGACCCAGGCTTTTCCTTTTAATCCCACTGATCATCGCTCGGGACGATGACCGCATGAAATACTTTCTGGCGGATGCCAACCCACCAGGGGCGTAGCAAGGTAAATTGGTACCTGGGGGCAAAAAAAAATTGTCAACCCCCCCCCGGCATGGGAAGGTCAGGTGGTACCCGGTGTGGAAAATTTCTTGTCAACCCCCCCCCCCCGCAAAAATGGTTTTACATTATTTCATATTTTCTTACAAAGGAATAATAACAAGTAATAATAAAAAACTTTTATTTATATCCCACCCTCCCCGGCCGAAGTCGGGCTCAGGGTGGCTAACATCAGATACATAACATTGGTATAAAATCAAACAATAATTAAATTACCTCCTAAAAACATCTCAAAATCAAATTAAAGTCTAATTAGATGGCTTTCCACAGGGTTAGGGTTGGGAACAGTAAGTGTTCTCTGAACTGAAATTTCAGCCTTCATGACATAGGAAAACAGCCAAGTGAACAGCTATTTTGGTGGAGGAGGGTCAAGATATTAACCGATATGCATGAAATTTCATATATAGCTATATAATCCCTAGTATAGTAAGATAAGACCTTCGGAGCAGGCATTTAAAAAAAAAAATTCAAAAAAAATTCAAAAAAAAAAATTTTTTTTCCAAAAAATTGTTCCTTGATAATTTGTCACCCCCTCCATTATGGAACCCGGGGCGACCCGCCCCCTCGCCCCCCCTTGCTACGCCCCTGCAACCCACTGATATCACGTGGAGTGGCCATCTATATATTACAGGCCCTGAAACTCAGGGCCACCTTTTTGGCTAACAAACCTCAGCCCTAGTCCTATGAAACTTCCTGACATAGACACATGCCCTGTTATTGCTCTTTATCTCATCTGTATCACTCAGCATGATTTTACACTTAATGTTCTAACTGTATTCGTAGTATTCTAGGTATAATCGCCACAGGTCACTTCCTGGTCTCTCACAATGTGCTATGGCCATATGCCTAATGCAATAAATAAATTGCTGCTGCTGCTGCTGCTGTTGTTACTATTTATTATTAAGCAACAAAGTATTTTTCATTCCCTCCACAACAGAGGAGAATGGTTGCCAATGCCCATGTATGCTTAGACCAGTGTTTTTCAACCTTTTTTGGGCAAAGGCACACTTTGTTTCATGAAAAAAATCACGAGGCACACCACCATTAGAAAATGTTAAAAAATTTAACTCTGTGCCTATATTGACTATATATAAAGTAATTTTTCAATTTTTCCCACGGCACACCAGGCAACATCTCGCGGCACACTAGTGTGCCGCGGAACAGTGGTTGAAAAACACTGGCTTAGACATGCTTCCATTCGCCTCTGAGATAAGCACGATGAGCCAATGGCTTCACACAACCTTTGTTTCTCACAGGTGATGGGATGATGCCGAGAAGATCTAGTCAGACATCTCTTCCTGGGGGAGGAGAAGGAGCTGCTGCAGAACCAGATCAGGTAGGGCAGGAGTGGGGAAACTTCTTCAGAGCGGGGGCTGCATTCTCGTCTGTGAAACATTTGGGGTTTCACACGCCACTGGTGGGTGGGAACATATGTGAAAATGGTTTGAAGCTACTTTGTTATATACCTTTGCCCTCCCCTCCTTCTCTCCGATCCGAGCAACGAAGAGGGACTGTCAGTTGAAGGATCATTCCAGCCTTGCCTCTGTCTCCTGCTCATCTCCTTGAGCCTAAACAATTATCTCTCTTTGAGAACGCCACTCAAGAAGGTTTCATTAAATTCTAAGGATAATTATCCATGTCACCTCAATTAAACCAAAGCAAACAAGATGAAATTTAACAGGGAGAAATGTAAAGTACTACACTTGAGGGGGGGGGAAATCAAAGGCACAAATACAGGTGACACCTGGTTTGAGAGCAGTACATGTGAAAAGGATCTAGGAGTCTTGGTAGACCACAAACTTGACATGAGTCAACAGTGTGATGCAGCAGCTAAAAAAGCCAATGCAATTCTGGGCTGCATCAATAGGAGTATAGCGTCTAGATCAAGGGAAGTAATAGTACCACTGTATTTTTGGTTGCTGAAATCTGTTCAGATTGTGCAGATAAAATATCACGGGTAGAAGTCTACAGGGTGTGTTGTTAGTGTGTGAAAACAGTCAAGATCCAAGGACCCCCGGGCATGCACCCCCAGATGGGGGAGATGTCAGGCGCCATCGTGGCAGCTGGGCATCTTCAGTTGGTCGCAAGTGGCCGGTAGCCAGGTGCAAAATCCGCCCAGCGAATTTTGAACACTGTATTACCTACAAGGAGAAAATGTTTTCTTTTTCTTTTAGGGTCCAATATCTTTTGAGGACGTGGCTGTGTGGTTCACCGAAGAGGAGTGGGCCTTGCTGGATCCTGACCAGAGGGCTCTGCATAACCAAGTCATGGAGGAGAGTGTCGGGATCCTGGCATCTCTTGGTGAGGCTCCCTCTTGGATCTTAACATATGCTTCATGAGTCAGTATTTCTTCATGGAATGAACGGGATGTGGGTGGCGCTGTGGTCTAAATCTCTTTGCCGATCAGAAGGTCGGTGGTTTGAATCCCCGCACGGGAGTGAGTTCCTGTTGCTCTGTCCCAGTTCCTGCCAACCTAGCAGTTTGAAAGCACGCCAGCGCAAGTAGATAAATAGGTACCGCTGCGGTGGGAAAGTAAACGGCATTTCTGTGCGCTCTGGTTTCCGTCACAGTGTTCAGTTGCGCCAGAAGCAGTTTAGTCCTGCTGGCCACATGACCCAGAAAGCTGTCTGTGGACAAACGCCAGCTTCCTTGGCATGAAAGTGAGATGAGCGCCACAACCCCAGTCACCTTTGACTGGACTTAACCGTATAGGGGTCCTTTACCTTTACCTTTATTTCTTTATGGAATGAAATCCAATATTCCGAGGTGGATTAACAGTGGCACTCCTGCAGCACCTGAGCTTCTAAACCCTCTGCAATTAACCTTGAATAAGCACGTACCTGTCATGTTCTCCCTGAATCTTCCACTTACGCCTTTCTAAACCATGGCCTTTGCAAGTGGAAGTGTCAGGTGTCTCTTTTTTGTGTGTGTTTAGGGCTTTGGGAAGGCAAACCCAAAGCTCCCCTCTGTGTGTGTGTGTGTGTGTGTATCCTAGAAGGGGGTGGGAAGGATGTTTCTGGGAAATAAGGCTCAGAAACTCCCTTGTACAGCTGGATAGACCAGGGTATAGAAGAAAGATCACCGTAGTAATAATAACAATTTATTATTTATACCCCTGCCCATCTGGCTGGCCCCTCTGGGCAGCTCCCAACAGAATATTAAAAACACGATAAAAAATCAAACATTAAAAACTTCCCTAAACAGGGCTGCCTTCAGGTGTCTTCTAAATGTCAGATTTTGTTTATTTCCTTGACATCTGATGGAAGGGCGTTCCACAGGATGGGCTCCACTACCGAGAAGGCGCTCTGCCTGGTTCCCTGTAACTTCACTTTTTGCAGGGAGGGAACTGCCAGAAGGCCCTCTGCCCTGCACCTCAGTGTCTGGGCTGAATGATAGGGGTGGAGACGCTCCTTCTGAGAGCCAGTGTGGTGTAGTGGTTAAGAGCAGTAGACTCGTAATCTGGGGAACCGGGTTCGCGTCTCCGCTCCTCCACATGCAGCTGCTGGGTGACCTTGGGCTAGTCACACTTCTCTGAAGTCTCTCAGCCCCACTCACCTCACAGAGTGTTTGTTGTGGGGGAGGAAGGGAAAGGAGAATGTTAGCTGCTTTGAGACTCCTTCGGGTAGTGAAAAGCGGGGTATCAAATCCAAACTCTTCTTCTTCTTCAGGTATATTGGGCTGAGGCCATTTAGGGCTTTGAAGGTCAGCACCAACACTTTGTTGTGCCTGATAGCAACCTATTGTAATTTACAGGTTTGGAGAGGGGGCTGAGGACTCTTAAAATAATTTACTCCATCATTGGCAGCTGTCATAGCTGTCAACCCTCCCTGCTGTTTTCCAATGCTATAATAAGGGAATTTCCCACAAAAAATGAAAGGTTGACAGCTATGCCAGCTGTAGAGGTTCTTCTGTTCTTGCACCCATGATGAGCCGCTGTACATAACACAGCTACGCCTTTTCTCCATGCCTGGTGGAAATGGTGCAAGCCCCTGCCATTGTTCCCTTCCTTGACCATCCAATCTTGCAAAGCAACAAATCTATTCAATATCAAGGATGAGAGTCTAGGGGTCTCCTTCAGGTGTGGGGTCGTATTCAAAAAGGGTTCCCAGTTTGCAAAGCTACTCTTAGTGAGAAATGGGGGTCTGTGAAGTATAATTGGTTTCAGCTAGCCCAAATCTAGTCATTCATAAAATGCATAGTAGGTAGGGGCACGGATCATGGTTCTCAAACTGGGTTGGGTTGAGAGAGAGTGATTGGCCCAAGAGCAGACAATAAGATTCATCCCTTAACTGGAGGCTGAACCCAGGTTCCTATGGTTCGAAACTAATATTATTATTAATAATAATAATAATAATAATTTATTATTTGTACACCGCCCATCTGGCTGGGTTTCCCCACCCACTCTGGGTGGCTTCCAACAGATATTAAGATACATAAAAATGTCACAGATTAAAAACTTCCCTGAACAGGGCTGCCTTCAGATGTCTTCTGAATGTAAGGTAGTTGTTTATCTCTTTGACATGAGATGGGAGGGCGTTCCACAGGGCGGGCACCACTACCGAGAAGGCCCTCTGCCTGGTTCCCTGTAGCTTTGCTTCTCGCAGTGAGGGAACCGCCAGAAGGCCCTCAGCGCTGGATCTCAGTGTCCGGGCTGAACGATGGGGGTGGAGACGCTCCTTCAGGTATACAGGCCTACAATACTCTGTAGCACACCTTCTGCCAGTCAGGAGAGCTAGTTAAATGTGTATAAAGGTTTTCCTTCCCTCTATTATCCACTCAGTTTTACCTTTATCGTAAGTATGGAAGCTGTTAAGCTAGATAAGGGCCTGCTTCTTCCTTAGGCTCTTACGAGTTTCTCAATTCATTGCAGAATGTGACGGATCGGAAAGGAAGAATAAGGAAGAACCACATGGAAAAGAGACCCAGGACCGAGACAGATGTAGGAAGCGAGAAGAGCAGAGGAGCAAAAACGAAGCAGAAAATAAAAGGAATAAGCTTCTAAATGACAGTGGCTTTCACGCAACCTCAGTCCAGGGAAAAGCAGATGATAGAAAGCAATGTGGTAACTGCTTCGTTCAATGGGAAAGTCTTGGTTTGAAACACCTGTGTAAATCCTACTGCAAAAATTACAAAGGGGAGCAACCATATAAATGTTCTGAGTGTGGAAAGGGGTTCAGAGACAGTTATAGCCTCTCTTGCCATCGGAGAATTCACACAGGGGAGAAACCATATAAATGCTTAGAATGCGGAAGGAGCTTCAGTAGCAAGCAAAGACTGGTTTATCATCAAAGAATTCACACAGGGGAGAAGCCGTATCAGTGTCTGGAATGTGGAAAGAGCTTCAGAGAAAAGTTCACTCTTTCTTCTCATCGAAGAATTCACATGGGAGAGAACCAGTATGAATGTTTGGAATGTGGGAAGAGCTTCAGTGACAATTCTACCCTTTCTTCTCATCTGATAATTCACAAGGGGGGAAAACCATATAAATGCTTGGAATGCGGAAAGAGCTTCTCTCAGAAATTACGTCTAACTATTCACCAAAGAATTCACACAGGGGAGAAGCCATATCAGTGCTTGGAATGTGGAAAATGCTTCAGAGAAAATTCTAGCCTAGCTTCTCATCAAAGAATTCACACAGAGGAATACAAATGCTTGGAATGTGGAAAGAGCTTCATTAGTAGTTCAAAACTTACTCGGCATCAAACCATTCATCCCGGAGAGAAATCATATCAATACTTGGAATGTGGAAATAACTTAATTAGTCGTCCAAAACTTACTCATCATCAGACAATTCACACAGGGGAGAAACCATATAAATGCTTGGAGTGTGGAAAGAGCTTCAGACACAATTCTACACTTTCTTCCCACAAAAGGATTCATACAGGGGAGAAACCATATAAATGCTTAGAGTGTGGAAAGGGCTTTAGTCAGTGTTCCCCTCTCACTCGCCATCAGAGAATTCACACAGGGGAGACACCATATAAATGCAATGAGTGTGGAAAGAGCTTCAGTCGAAAGGTACAACTCTGTGTTCATCAGAGAATTCACACCGGAGAGAAGCCGTATCAGTGCTTGAAATGTGGAAAGAGCTTCAGAAACAATTCTAGCCTTTCTTCTCATCAAACAATTCACACTGGCAAAAAGCCATATAAATGTTTGGAATGTGGAAAGAGCTTTACTTTAAAGATGAATCTCAATACCCACCAAAGAATTCACACTGGGGAGAAGCCGTATAAATGCCTGCAGTGTGGAAAGAGTTTAAGCAGCAAGGACAGACTCGCTGACCATCAAAGAACTCACACTGGGGAGAAACCCTTTGAATGCTCGGAATGTGGAAAAAGCTTCGCTGCGAAGATAAATCTCACTACCCACAAAAGAATTCACACGGGGGAGAAACCCTATAAATGCTTGCAATGTGGAAAGAGCTTCAGTCAGAGCCACCATCTCACTTACCATCGCAGAATTCACACCGGGGAGAAACCGTATAAATGCTCAGAGTGTGGAAAGAGCTTCAGAAACCGTACTAGTGTAATTTACCACCAGAAAGCGCACACTGCAGAGACACAATATAAATGCTTAGAATGTGGAAAGTGCCTCAGTCAGGAAGCGGATCTGGTTGATCATCGAAAAATGCACACCCGGGATAAACCGCATGTGTGCTTTGAATGTGGGAAAAGCTACAGTATGAAGAATTGTCTCAGCAGACATCAAAGAATTCATACAGGAGAGAAACAATATAAATGTTCTGAGTGCGGAAAAAGCTTCACTGAGAAGTCAACTCTCACTACGCATCAACGAGTTCATACGGGAGAGAAACCCTATAAATGCCTGGAGTGTGGAAAGGGCTTCGCTCAGAGCTCCCATCGCAATCTTCATCAAAGAACTCACACATCGATGGGCAGTGTATGGGAGCAGCTTTCTTCCGATCTCCAGCCTTTATTCCCACCCAAAAATCCATACAGCGGAGAACCCATATAAAGGAATATTAAAGGAGCTTTGAGAGCAGTTCCCAGCTTTCTTTCCACAATAAGAAACCATATAAATGCTCGTAATGCATACAGACAGGGCTTGTGCCAAGACACTTTGTGGAGGAATTTTTAAAAAGTGCTTGGAAGGAGCTTCTGAAGAAACAGAAACTTCCATTGTTACCAAATAATTCACAATGGTGTTGGGGGGGGGTGTCATATCAAGCTAGAATGCAGGAAAAGCTTGAGTAAGAAAATGCAGCTCCCATCTCATTGAAGAATTCTCAGAGGGGATAATTAGCAAAGAATAAAAAAGTTAGTAGGTTCCTCCAGGGGCGTACCCAGGATCAAAATTAGGGGGGGGGCAAGCCACGGTCGTTCAGGTTCAAAAACGAAAACAGCTTCAAAAAATAAAAACAGCTTCAAAAAAGAAAAACTTGCCCCCCCAACAGAAAACCCCAAATGGCTGAAAAACTCAGTTTTCCAGGATCCTCAGTCCTCGCAAAGGAACTACTCACCATGCAAGGGAACTCAGTTTGCCAAGCTCCCTTGCAACGATGAATCCCGGCAACGATGAATTCGCCCCCTGACACTGCCCAAGTCTCAGCCTGCATCCCCATTTGACCAAGCAGGGTGCAGGCTAGGATCCGGTCTCTGATAGGCACGCCAGCTCTTTGTCGGCATGAGGGAGGGGGAAACAGCCAGTGCAACACACACACACGCACACACACACGAGTGGCCAACTGCCTCGGCAAGAGCGGAAGAGCTCAATTGTTATTGAGATTTTGGGAGGGGAAGAAAGACCAGTCTTGAGCTTTTTTTTCCTTTTAGGCTGCTGATAACAATTTAATTTGTTTTTTGCTTCTGGGGGGGCAGCTGCCCCCCTGGGTACGTCCATGGGTTCCTCCAGACTTGTTTACAGAGAATCCATCTCCCTCCCTTGACCAATTCACTCCGCAGTGCTCATCTTTTCATGTCCTCCATTGTCCTGTGCACACAAAAATGGTTACCAGGTTAACCCTTTTTCTCCAAGTTAGCATTTTTTGCCCATGTGCCAAATCATGGGCTGTGTTTGAGCTTCATTCAGTCGAGATACTGTCTCTGTGTGTTTTGCCATTTTTATAAATTATTCCAGTAATTTTCTGCAGTGATGTTTTAATGCTTAAGAATCACCATATTGTGCCTCTTTATAATATATATATATCATAAAGCAAGCTGGTGTTTGTGTGAAACAGCTCCATATGAGACAGAATGAAGATGCAAGATATTCGGCAAAACAGCTCTGTACTGGGACTAATATGCCTCGTTTAAATATGCCAAATGCCCATTGATTTAGGGAGTACCAAGTGTGGGTCAGCTCTTTGGACTGAAAAGCCAAATTTTTGACTTTGCACATCCAAGGAAATAGATGGATATCTGAAGAGATTCTAAATAGCGGCAAATTTGATGGATCTAACTTGACTCTGTGTTTCCCAGTTGCATTTTATAATGATACGATCACCAATGTTTTAATGGTGTAGCGCCATGATATTTCTTGTGTTTATATGAAGGTTTATAAATATTCTTAAACAAGCTTCAGGGATTGGGAGAAATAAACGGATTGGCTCTGTTCTAGAGTTGGTTTCGAAGTGCAGTTGTACTCGATGACATTGAGATTTTGATCCTGCGTGTTTTCAATGTGTTGATAACCTGCCCCTGTTATCTATTGATGGGAAAAACAGAGATTTGTTTGTAGGTCTGGGGAGGAGCTTTTGGGGAAAGGAATAGTATTACAGAATTTGAGGATTAGTCTCAATGTCATCTGTGTGTCCATACATCCAAGAGTCTCTTGACCTACCATATAGTCCTAGTTCTGCTGTTTTTGTCTTCTTTAAAAACATACATATACACACGAAACAAAATTATCAATGTTACAACGTACAACACCGTTGGATAAGCTACTGGCTGGAAGAGGTCATTCTAGGTTTCAGAGAATAATAGGCCAGGAGGCAATCTTTATTTTCTTTATGATGGGAGAAAAAAGGCATGACTTGCTGCCTGTATTGAGTCCAGTGCTATGAATATACCCCAGACACAGAACGAGGGAACAAGATTTGTGTGAATCCTCTCCATCTTATGCTCAGCCTGCATATTTGTGTAAATAAAACATATCTGAAAGACACTGTCTTCTCCAGTCTGTACCTTGACTCTAAAGAACCCAAACCGCTGTGGACTCATGACAATCTGCGGAGAAATCAAGCTTATTACCTAATGCCTGCAACTGATCTCAATATTTACGGGTGATTTGTTAAAATAGCTTTACAGCCTCCTCCACACTTCATTTCCTTACCAACAAGAGCAACAACACATTTAATAATAATAATAATAATTATTATTATTATTATTATTATTTGTACCCCGCCCATTTGGCTGGATTTCCCCAGCCACTCTGGGCGGCTTCCAACAGAAATCAAATACAAAAATACAATACTGTATTACACTTTAGGCTGTCATTCAAAAACTTCCCTTCCTTTCTCCAGCAAAATGAGTATAATACTTTTGGACAACTTTGCAGGGCTGGTGTAACCCAGCCACAGACCTGCTACCCTATTATATGGGTATAATAATGGTGGCAATTGGGGAAAAAAACATTCCCTAACTGGGAACAAAATCATATCAAGAGAAAGAGAATACTAGGCCAAAGCAAACAAGATCTTCATCCTGGAGAGAAGTGACTAGTGGGGTGCCACAGGGTTCTGTCTTGGGCCCAGTCTTATTCAACATCTTCATCAATGACTTGGATGATGGGCTTGAGGGCATCCTGATCAAGTTTGCAGATGACACCAAATTGGGAGGGGTGGCTAATACCCCAGAGGACAGGATCACACTTCAAAATGACCTTAACAGATTAGAGAACTGGGCCAAAGCAAACAAGATGAATTTTAACAGGGAGAAATGTAAAGTACTACACTTGGGCAAAAAAAATGAAAGGCACAAATACAGGATGGGTGACACCTGGCTTGAGAGCAGTACATGTGAAAAGGATCTAGGAGTCTTGGTAGACCATAAACTTGACAAAATCGAAAATTCTTTCCAGTAGCACCTTAGAGACCAACTGAGTTTGTTCCTGGTATGAGCTTTCGTGTGCATGCACACTTCTTCGGTGTGATGCAGCAGCTAAAAAAGCCAATGCAACTCTGGGCTGCATCAATAGGAGTCTAGCATCTAGATCAAGGGAAGTAATAGTACCACTGTATTCCACTCTGGTCAGACCTCACCTGGAATACTGTGTCCAGTTCTGGGCACCACAGTTCAAGAAGGATACTGACAAGCTGGAACGTGTCCAGAAGAGGGCAACCAAAATGGTCAAAGGCCTGGAAACGATGCCTTATGAGGAACGGCTTAGGGAGCTGGGTATGTTTAGCCTGGAGAAGAGAAGGTTAAGGGGTGATATGATAGCCATGTTCAAATATATCAAAGGATGTCATATAGAGGAGGGTGAAAGGTTGTTTTCTGCTGCTCCAGAGAAGCGGACACGGGGCAATGGATTCAAACTACAAGAAAGAAGATTCCACCTAAACATTAGGAAGAACTTCCTGACAGTGAGAGCTGTTCGGCAGTGGAATTTGCTGCCAAGGAGTGTGGTGGAGTCTCCTTCTTTGGAGGTCTTTAAGCGGAGGCTTGACAGCCATCTGTCAGGAATGCTTTGATGGTGTTTCCTGCTTGGCAGGGGGTTGGACTGGATGGCCCTGGTGGTCTCTTCCAACTCTATGATTCTATGATTCTACGAACTCCCTCCCATCTCAGGTTCTACGTTGCTCCCCTTGTGAGGAAAATTTACAACATTTGAGGAGGTTTATTTAGGGTAAATAAAAATAAAAACGAATTCCCTCAAACCCCATCAACTGTGCCCAATCCCCATAGAAATACAAAGGATGTGATTCTTGGCTGAGGAATATAAGAGGGCTTCTATACTATTTTTACAGTATTTATATTTATCTAATTTTGCAAACCCTCCCAGGGAGGGTCACAACAAATTTCTGTAGATCATTTTAGGACGAATTTCTTCCTCAGAAACGGAGAGGAGGCAGAGATAATGGAGTCTTCCTCTAGTGGAGGGTTTTCCCATCCTTTTTCTTTTTAAATGGATTTTATTAGAGTTAAAACTAAATAAATACATCCACTCCAGGATAACACCCAACAATTCCTTATTGCCCAGAGGGGCAGCTTGGGAAGATTTCCTGCCCCTCTTCTCTCCCCCACCGCTACTCCTTGCCCCACAAAGCAGAAGAAAAGCTTCACCCCATTCTTTTTTCCACCTCTAATTCCTGCATGGCAGGGGGTTGGACTAGATGACCCTCGGGGTCCCTTCCAACTCTACAATTCTTTGATTCTATTAAACTCCTTTCTCCCCCCCCCCGTCTCCTCGCCAAGAAGAGAGACAAACAGCAGGTGCCCATTTGCACGTGGGGCAGGAGAATCACCCTGCGCAGTGATGGGAAGGGCTGCTCTATCCACTAGACCTCCTTTCCCCCCATTCCTCTTCAAAGTTACTTTAAAAATGCTGCTTTCCTGCTCTTTCTCCCATGGCCACGTTCGCTTGGGAGCCCGAAGTGCCGGCGAGTGTCCCCCGCTGCCAGGAGATGCCCAAATTCCCATCTGTGCAGGGCGCGCGTTTCCTCCTCTTTGGCACAGAGTGGCAATGCTCGTACTCAGGCTTTGCAAGGGTTAAAAAAGAACCGGATTCCTAGAGAAGAAGGAAATTTGGGGTGGAAGGAAGGCGAGGGGGCTTCCTCCAGAGCAGAAGCGGCTCCCCGCTTTGCAGAAGAAGGACCCTCTGCTTTTCCCCACCGCGCGCTGCATCTGCAACCCGGTGAGATCCTGCAACATCCTTTTGGTGCGTTTGGTGGAAAGGAGGAGGCGTCGCGTGAGAGACGCAGATCAGGAGAACCATCACAGGAAACAAACAGGGAGAGGGGTTGTTGTTCGTGTCTCCGTTCCCCATTTTCTATTATCTAATATGGAATCACAGAATCGTAAAGTTGGAAGGGACACCCCGGGGTCATCTTGTCTAACCACCTGCAATTCAGGAGTCTACTGCCCATGGGAGGCTCGAACCCACGACCCTGTCTATTAAGAGTCTATTGCTCCTCTACCGGCTGAGCTATTTGGGGAGGCTGGGGTTTAAAGTGGGTCTGCGAGGCGGAGTTGATCCGTGGGAGCGGATTGTCATGGAGTTGGAAGGGACCCCGAGGATCATCTAGTCCAACCCCCTTTAACGCAGAAATGTGCAACTGACCCATATTTTAATATTTTGCTGGAAGCTGCCCAGAGTGGCTGGGGAAACCCAGCAAGATGGGCAGAGTATAAAAATAAAAATTATTATTATTATTATTATTATTATTATTATTATTATGGAGCAAACATGCACTGAATATGGGAGTTTGGGCTTCTCCTGGCCTGCTGACAACATATCTCTTGTTATAATTGTTTATGCACATCATGTCATTAAATGGCAATAAAAAGCTTTACAATAATAATTCAGAAAAGAGGCAAGCAGGCGGAGCATAGCCATGGCAGCCAGTAGCCATTGATAGCCCTCTGCTCCATGAATTTGTACTGTCTTCTCTTAAAGGCAGTGCGGTGCAGTGGTGAGAGCGGATCAGGACCACTAATCTCCCAGGGGGGGGGGAAACTTTGGCTCACTTACTATCAGCATGGCCTACCTCATAGGGTTGTCGTGAGGATTAAATAGAGAGGGGGAGAGCCATGCCTGCTGCCTTGAGCTCCTTGGAGGAAAAGGGGGAATACAAAAGTATAGAATCATGGACTCAGAAAGGGAACCCGAGGATCATCTACTCCAACCCCAGTGATGTAGGAATATGCAGGTGGATCGAACCTGCAACCTTGGTGTTACTGGAAATATGCTCTAACCAGCTGAGCTACCGTATCAATTTTTCTTCTACAAATCAGTTCAACTGAGCTATCAGCCGATTGTTCTTCTTCCCTTAAAACTAAAGCCCCTGTTTGTCAAGCGGAGCTTTCCGGCTTGGTAGCACATAATAAATGTGTGCGCATTCAGACGTCTGTGTTTTCCAGGGGTCACATTATGCTGGGAGTACTTCTCCCCCGGCACACTTTTCCCGCGTGAGGAGTTTGGCATTTGCAGGATTAAAACCGAGCTTTAAAGAGCATAGATGAAAACAGTCTTTGTTAGTGATCCCTGAATATAGCGATGGGAGGAAGCTGGGCCGGGATGTGGTATGTTTCTCTCTGGCTGATGAGTCCGTGTAATAGGGTATGGATGCATAATCTTAGAATTGGGACCCAAGGGTCATCTAGCCCAACCCCCTGTAGTGCAGGAATCTCAGCTGAAACATCCATGACAGATGGCCATCCAACCTATGCTTAAAATCCTCCGAGCAAGGAGAGTCCGCAGTCTAAGGGAGACCAAGATGTGGTCTTGGTCTAGGGTACTTAGATTTTTGGGGCAGGGATCCTGCAAACAGGCAGTGTGATAGGAACATGAATAGCTGTGTGAGCAATAGAACCTCCATATGTAGAAGCAGTATTGCTGTTGTTTAGTCGTTTAGTCGTGTCCGACTCTTCGTGACCCCATGGACCAGAGCACGCCAGGCACTCCTGTCTTCCACTGCCTCCCGCAGTTTGGTCAGACTCATGTTGGTAGCTTCGAGAACACTGTCCAACCATCTCATCCTCTGTCGTCCCCTTCTCCTTGTGCCCTCCATCTTTCCCAACATCAGGGTCTTTTCCAGGGAGTCTTCTCTTCTCATGAGGTGGCCTCAGCTTCAGGATCTGTCCTTCCAGTGAGCACTCAGGGCTGATTTCCTTCAGAATGGATAGGTTTGATCTTCTTGCAGTCCATGGGACTCTCAAGAGTCTCCTCCAGCACCAGAATTCAAAAGCATCAATTCTTCGGCGATCAGCCTTCTTTATCGGTAAACCATATCTCAAATGCGGGAAAGCTGAAAGAAGATGAGATGGGTACCCTGAAGCTCGTTGCAAGGAGTGTTCTCAACTATGCCTGGATCTGTGGACATTTGGGAAAAGAAGACAATTGGAAGTTTGGTTCCGGTGCCACTCAGAGAAGGACAATGGACAGAGGGGGAGTGGGGTGAAGTATTAAGTATTAAGTGAAAAATTTAAAATGGTCTGTTATGGTATTCTGAAATCGGAGGGTGAAGATTGTTAGTTATATTCAGTTTTTTTTTAATAAGAAAGGAGATATTTGAAGTTTTATGTTATTAGCAGCAGGATAAAGGATAGAGGAGTTAGTGTAGATTTGATAAGAATAATTTGCGAAGATTTATGATGGTGTATTATCAGTAAACATAGAATAAGATGATTAAGTATATAGACTAAGATGATTAAGATGATTGTTTTTTTATATATATAATTGTGTTTAATTTTTAGAAGAAGTGGTTAAAAAGTAGACTATGGATATAAAACCGAAGGTGAAAAGGCAGGGGAAGTCAACCGTCAAGATTCGGAAATAGAATTTTTTTTTTATGAGATATATAAACAAGAAGAAGAATCCTGGCAATGTTTGTATTTGTTTTATAATTGTATTTGTTTTGTTTTTGTATAAATGTAGGTGTGGATGTGGGCGTATGTCTTGTTATAAGAAAAAATGTCAATAAATTCTCATTAAAAAAAAAAAAACAAATGCGGGAAAGCAAAGTTGCGTATTACATAATTTGCAATACAAGGGATCAAAATGAAAAATATGTTTTCACCAGAGAATGTTTTTCTGCAGATAAGAGATGGAAGAACAAGACTCTGCCACCCTCGAAGCAGGAAGACAGCCTGATAGCATCGTGACTGCGAGCACTGGGGAAATTTGGGATGGAAGCAGACACAAGACAATGAGGGAGAACATCCATGGCTCAGATGTGCACTGCCAACAGTTTAGGCATTTCCACTACCAGGCGGCCAAGGGTCCACGGGAAGTTTGCAGCCGACTCCACTGCCTTTGCCGTCAGTGGCTGAAGCCGGAGAGACACACCAAGACTCAGATGCTGGACTTGGTGGTCCTGGAGCAGTTCCTGGCTGTCCTCCCCCCGGAGATGGAGAGCTGGGTGAGGGAATGCGGAGCAGAGACCAGTTCCCAGGCGGTGGCCCTGGCCGAAGGTTTCCTCCTGAGTCAGGCAGAGGACCAGAAGCAGGAAGAGCTGCAGGTGAGAGTTTTGTCTGGATCAGGGAAAGTCAACCTGGTTTCCTCTAGAGGTTGTGGAACTAAAACTCCCACCATCCCTGTTCATTCTACATATCGGCTGGGAATGATGGGAGCTGTAGTCCAGCAACTTTTGGAGAATATCATGTCAGCTACCTCTGAACTAGATAATCCCAAGGGGCTCAGGATGTGAGGGAGGGGATCCCAGAATTCTCTGCCTCGTCTCCAACTTTCTGTGGAAGTCAGCCAGACAGATAGCCAGTGCCCCTAAGGTTTTTGCGTTTGCTGTTTCCATGCGATGTCTTGAATGCATACTTCTGTTTCAGGTAAAGGATCTGGTAACAGAAATGAGAAGCGATTTCCCCAAAGCAGAAAGGAATCTGTCAGTCACCAGGCAGAAGCCTCTGGGTGAGGATTTAAGGGTAGTGTTTCAATATGGTCTCCCTCTGTTCATTTTGAAACTAAGCCATCAACTCAGGGGTCAGAAAACTTCTTCAGCAGAGGGCCGGTCCACTGTCCCTCAGACCTTGTGGGGGGCCGGACTATTTTTTGGGGGGGAGGATGATTCAAGAGCACCACGAGCCCCAGTGGCTGCTTACCTGTGTCTTGCGAGCGGCAGGGGCTGGCAGTGGTGGCGGCGGAAGGATGATGAGTAGAGCGCAAATGGGCTCCAGAGAGGGGCTGCTTAAAATGGCGGCCGTTTGAGCCCTGCTGCTGCTGCTGCTGCTGCTGGCACCAACAAAGCCCAGCCCCCTTCCTCCTCTAGGCAGGGCAGGAAGAAGCCAGGAGGAGGGAGGGAAGAGGCGGTGGCGCTGCCGCCGAGGGAGGGAGAGCAAAAGAACTTGTGCACTGGTGATCCACGCAGCGATTTCTGGACCATCCACAGGCCGGATCCAGAAGGCAATTGGGCCTGATCCAGCCCGCGGACCTTAGTTTGCCTACCCATGCATCAACTTCTTTAACCTTTTGCAGGGAGACAAATCTCCACCTTTTTCCAGGGCTCGAAAATACCCTTATTTGAAATACTTTGTGCACATGGATTTTGTGATCAAGAGCCCCAAAGGGTTGCTATGTGGTCACACACTGGAACCATCTACATCTGAAACGTGATAAACAGTTAATACTTTCTCTAAGTATCACTTTGTCTCAAAGCCAATTTCTCCTCCAAGTATGTGCTAATGGTTTTGTCTCTGACAGGCAATGGAATGATCCTGGCCAGATGTCCTCAGCCATCTCCTCATTCTGGTTCAGTAGAAGGAGCAGCTGTGAGACCAGATCAGGTAGAGGGATGGATCACTGGGGGGAGAGGCTGGGCCCCACTTTCCCCTCTCACCTCCCTGGTCCTGAGTGAATCTCTTCCCATTGATTTGCTCCTATCAAAGTTGCCCTCAGCGAAGGCTGCGAATGCCACCCAAGAAGGTTCAATTCCTGAGAATAACAAGCAGCCACCTCAATTTAACCGGCTTTTTATGTCGCCAATAGACCATCTCTATGCTACCCATGAGGAAATGTTTCCCTTTTCTTTTAGGGTCCCATATCCTTTGAGGATGTGGCTGTGCATTTCACGGATGAGGAGTGGTCGCTGCTGGATCCTGATCAGAGGGTATTGCATACGGAAGTCATGGAGGATAACTGGGGAATCGTGGCCTCTTTTGGTGAGACCCCCTGTTGCATAATAATAATTGTTTTGGGAAATTCAATATTTCTGTATGTGAGCAATCCTAATATTCTGACATAGCTCAATGCATGCAGCATCTGGGATTTTTATTCCTGCCGTTAAATCTCGAAAGTTAATATTGCAGTTAATCTCTCCTGCATTTTCTCTGAGCGTGCTTTCTCAAGATCTGCCCGTCACAACTGTGGCTTGGTTGGTCTTATCTGGTCAGGTTATTTGTGGAATGTAAGTTTCAGAGTTGTGAGGGAGGTGGAACGATGTCATTTTCCAGAAGGCCAAAGACACTTCATCAGAAATTGAGTGAATTTCATGAATGGGCCAAATAATAATCCACCTCACAAATGAGGCTGGGGTTCACTGATCTCAGATTTCCATAAAAACGAGGGGCCTTTGCCTTCCTAGGTGTGAAACAATGCTCTCGCTCTCAGAACCAGCTTCCATTATTCTTCTCTCCTAATGGCTTCAGAGTTGGTTCTGAATCTGGATTTCCTGGCTAAAACTTTTCCTCATGTGCTAATACACAGGGGCGTAGCAAGGGGGGGGGCGATCCGCCCCGGGCACCGCCCTGCTAGGAGTGACACTTTGGGCGGTGGAACTGCACCTGGGCTTTTTTTTTAAGGCTATTTTTGGTGCTGCCAGGGTGGAGCTGCAGGGGCCGCCATTGAGGCGGGGTGTCACCCCCCTCGCTGGCCACCCCTGCGGCTCCACCCTGGCAGCACCGAAAATACCCCCCGCCCTCCAGCGGCTTTTCGCCCCGCTGGCTGGCTTGCAGAGCCGGGGCAAGGAGAGGGGCGAGCCAAGCGAGGAGGGGTGACACCCCTCTTCGCTGACCCGCCCCTCTCCCTGCCCCGACTTGCGCTCCCCCGAGGGGGCCCGGGCAGTGGCTTTCGGAGCAAGTCTCTGCAGCCCGCAGAGACTCCCGAAGCCCCTGCCCAGCATCCCCCAGGGGTGGGGCTTTGCAGCATGTGCGTGCGTCATGACGTCATGACGCACACACGCGCTGCGATTCCCCGCCCCGGGGGTGCCTCTTGGCTTCCCGCCCTGGGCAGCCAAGGGGCTAGGAACGCCCCTGCTAATACAGCGTGGCTAAGCTCCATTTTCATTTCCGAAATGCTTCACAACTGAAGCCCAAAGTTTCCCTCTTTGTTTATAGTAATTCCAAAGATGAGGTGAAAGGAAGGGCTGGTGGCAGCTTAGTGTAATATGTTTTTTTTTTTTGAGGGGGGGAGAGAGACACACCTTTTTACTGCTGGGGTAGCTAATGTGGTTCCCTCCAGAGGTTGCAGGATTCCACCTTCATCCTTGACAGCTGCCCGTTCCAGCTGGAGCTGATGGGAAAGTCTAATAACATCTGGACGGCACCACATAAAACAGTGTTTTTCAACCTTTTTTGGGCAAAGGCACACTTGTTTCATGAAAAAAATCACGAGGCACACCACCATTAGAAAATGTTAAAAAATTTAACTCTGTGCCTATATTGACTATATATAAAGTAATTCTCTTGAATTTTTCAATTTTTCCCACGGCACACCAGGCAACATCTCGCGGCACACTAGTGTGCCACGGAACAGTGGTTGAAAAACACTGACATAAAAGGTTAAGAACCCCACACGTTTTCCCATTTCCTCTGTTTCAGCACAAGGAATCCACAGTGCAGAGAAACCATATAAATGCAGTCAGTGTGAAATGAGCTTTGCTCGGAAGATAATTCTCACGTGCCATCAAAGAATTCACACTAGGGAGAAGCCATATAAATGCCTTGAGTGTGGAAAGGTCTTCGGGGAACGCAACCATTTGACTTCCCATCAAAGAATTCACACAGGGGAGACACCCTATCAGTGCTTGGAGTGTGGAAAGATCTTAAGGCATAAAACGAGTCTTGCTTCCCATCAAAGAATTCATTCTGGGGAGAAACCCTATCAGTGCTTGGAATGTGAAAAAAGCTTCGCTCACAAAATAACTCTCACGCACCATCAAGCAGCTCACTCTGGTGAGAAACCATACAAATGCTCACAGTGTGGAAGGAGCTTCACTTTGAAGAAAAACCTCACTTCCCATCAAAGAATTCACACGGGGGAGAAACCGTATAAATGTTTGCAGTGCGGAAAGAGATTCAGCCAGAGCTCCCATCTCACTTACCATCAGAGAATTCACACAGGGGAGAAGCCGTATAAATGCTCAGAGTGTGGAAAGAGCTTCAGCCAACGTACTAGTCTAATTTACCACCAGAAATCGCACGCTGCGGAGACGCAGTATAAATGCTTGGAATGTGGAAAGTGCTTCAGTCAGGAGGCAGATCTCGTCGATCATCAAAAAATGCACATCTGGGATAAACCACATGTATGTTTGGAATGTGGGAAAAGGTACACTCAGAAGAATTGCCTTAGAAAACATCAAAGAATTCACACAGGAGAGAAAAAATATAAATGCTCGGAGTGTGGGAAAAGCTTCGTTGAGAGCTCAGCTCTCAAGACACACCAACGAGTTCATACGGGAGAGAAACCCTATAAGTGCCTGGAGTGTGGAAAGGGCTTCGCTCAGAGCTCCCATCGCAATGTTCATCAAAGAACTCACAAATCGATATTCGGTGCGGACGAACAGCTTTCTTCAGATCTCCAGCCTTTATTGCCACCAAAAAATCCATACAGCGGAGAACCCATATAAAGACTTGGAATATTAAAGGAGCTTTAGGAGCAGTTGCTAGCTTTCTTTCTGCAAGAAAAAAACCCATATAAATGCTTGGGTTGCATATAGACAGGGCATATGCAGGAAAATTTGTGGAGTAATCATTCAAGTACTCAGAAGTTGGGAGGAGCTTCCAAAAAAGCAGAAACTTCCGTTGTTACCATTAATTAATTCTTCAAAGATGATTAGAGCATCGTGTACAGTACTAACCTTACCTGACACCAAAGAATTCACACAGGGGCGAAACAATATATTTGTTGTTGTTTTTAATAGAAATTTATTGGTATTTTTAAAAAAACAATGCAAGAAAAATACAAAATACAAAACAAAACACTAATACAATACACAACCACACGATTAAAAAACAAAAACAAAAGACAAACCCACACAATCAAACATCTATCTAACTAAACTTATCTTATTTATAACCTTATTTTGGGGACTTCCTCACGTCCTCTCTTCTGCGTTCATTTCAAATATACTGTAGTAACTTTATAACACCTTTAAATTCTTCTTTCTCAACTAACCTTAATCCTTATCTATCATCTTATATCTATAATCTTATTCCTAACAAATACAAAAAAAACCACAATTCTACCTTCTTATATCCTATTTTAATCTAACAATTTATTGCTATCGCCTATAATATCCTCTGATTTCAATTTCAAATGTCTAACTTCTCACGTCGTTTCAAATATTCTTTGTATTTCTTCCAATCCTCTTGCACCTTCTCCTCCCTCTGGTCTCAGAGTTTCGTGGTCAGTTCTGCAAGTTCCATGTTGTTATTGTTGTTGTTCAGTCGTTCAGTCGTGTCCAACTCTGTGTGACCCCATGGACCAGAGCATGCCAGGCACGCCTATCCTTCACTGCCTCCTGCAGTTTGGCCAAAATTCCATATATTCAATCAACTTCATCTGCCATTCTTCGACTGTTGGTAGCTCTTCAGTTTTCCATCTTTTAGCAATTAAAATCCTAGCAGCTGTTGTGGCATACATAAAAAATATTCTATCTTTGTTGGGAATCTCATGATTGGTCATGCCCAGCAGAAAGGCCTCTGGTTTCTTAGTAAATGTGTTTTTCAACACTTTTTAAAGTTCATTATAGATTTTCTCCCAGAAGTCCTTTACCTTTGGGCACGTCCACCACATGTGATAGCGAAACAATATATTTGCCCCAATAGGCAAGATGTTGGGGACCAGGCAGGATCCAAGAGTCTAAAAATCCACTTGGATATATTTATATTACAGCGGTACCTTGGTTTTCAAACTTAATCCATTCCGTTCGTAAACCAAAATGTTCTCAAACAAGGTGTGCTTTCCCATAAAGAGGAACGTGTTCTGCTTGCAAAGCAAAGTTTGCAAACCAAAACACCTCCCTCCGGATTTGCAGCGGTTTTAATCCAAGTTGTTCATAAACTAAGCTCTTCTTAAACGAAGGTGCCATTGTAAATACATTAGCAGAAGACCAGTGGGGGCATTTTACTGTTTCATCATTTTTATTGGTTTTACAAACATACAGTATATTATACATATTATTACTTCATATCCAATCTAATACCTTGGCTTTTATAGCCATGACTTCCCTCAATCCTTCCTTCTGGTTTGAAATTATTTCTCTTTTTATTTTTATACCTCTCAAGTCTATCATTGCTTTAATATTCATATTTAACATCATTATTACTTATTTCATTCTACAACAATATTTCTTCTAAAACTACAAAGCCTCTTGTAATCCTATTAACGTATTTAATTGAGTTTTTTCTTTCAAATAATTTGTAAATTTGGTCCAGTCTCTTATGAATTTTTGGTCTCGCTGTTCCCGAAGTCTTCCTGTCATTTTATCTAACTCTGCGTACTCCATTAATTTCATTATCCATTCCTCTTTTGTCGGTAGTAGGTCTTGCTTCCATTTTTGTGCCACTAGGATTCTGGCTGCAGTCACTGCATATTGGAAAATTTTTTAATATCTTTTTTAATTTCTGTACCCGTAATGCCTAATAAAAAAGTCTGCTTTTTTAGCGAAATTATACTTTAGCATTTTCCTCAATTCATTATGGTTTTTGAAAGATGGAAGCGTCAAAGAGAAATCAAAGGAACAGTATATGCAGGTAAGGTGAAGTGCAATGACTTGTGCTCTCTGCTGCCTTTCCTTGTGATGGAGTTGGGAGGGAAAAAAGCACGACTTGCTCTCTGTGTTGAGTCCAATGCTGTGGATCTATGCCTCTCCCCAGACACAGAACAAGAGAGCAAGATCTTGCGTGAATGCTGCGAGTCCTCTCCGTCTTATATTCAGCCTCCATATATGTGTAAATAAGACATATCCGAAAGACACTGTCGTCTCCAGTTACCTTGATTCTGAAGGACCCAAACCACTGTGGACTCAGACAATCTCCAGAGAAATCTCCCGAGACATTGAACAAGCTTACTACCTAATGCCTTCTACTGAAGGAGCGTCTCCATCCCCACCGTTCTGCCCGGACACTGAGGTCCAACTCCGAGGGCCTTCTGGCGGTTTCCTCACTGCGAGAAGCCAAGTTACAAGGAACCAGGCAGAGGGCCTTCTCGGTAGTGGCACCCGCCCTGTGGAACGCCCTCCCACCAGATGTCAAAGAGAAAAACAACTACCCAGACTTAAGACTTAGAAGACATCTGAAGGCAGCCCTGTTTAGGGAAGCTTTTAATGTTTAATAGATTATTGTATTTTAATATTCTGTTGGAAGCCGCCCAGAGTGGCTGGGGAAACCCAGCCAGATGGGCAGGGTATAAATAAATTATTATTATTATTATTATTATTATTTACACGTGATTTGTTAAATAGTTTTCCTCTGTGCAAATGATCTACACCAGAGGTTTTCGACCTTTTTGGGTCCACAGCTCTCTTGACCAGCTATAGCCTTTCTGCGGCTCCCCTGTGGGGCTCAGGAGCCCAGTCATAACCCCCCTTGCCTGCAGAATTGGCAGCCCCTCACCCCTTTTCCAACCCCCTCCCTTGTGGAGGGTTCCCTCAGCCTCCTCTCTCCCTCCCCTCCCCTCTCCTTGGGAGTCCTCCGGGCAACCGCTGCTGCCGCCCCTGGTCCCTGAGCTGCCCCCCCCTGCCCCATAGAGAGGTGCCTCCTCACACTGCCCCACAGGAGCCTGGAGAGAGGATGCCCCCAGCCTTAGTGGCCCAACAGAGACTGGCCAAAGGCGAATTTGAGGCCAGCACCTGGGATGGCAGCAGCGGGCGTTGCCAGGCCTGCATGGCACAAAGGCTTCCCTTCAGAGATAAGATTATAAGAACAAGAAAAGTACAAAGTTATGTGTTGATTTAAGGTTTGTATATGTTTTTCTTTTTTTATGTTATTATATTGTTGTTGTTTATATTGTGTTTATGTATTGTGTTTATTTTATAGTGTGTATGTTGTTTCCTTTTTTGTACTATTGAAAATAATAAATTCTTATAAAAAAAACAAAAAAAAACAAAGGCTTCCCTTCAGCAGTGGGCACTCAGCTCCCAGGCAGGCCTTGCACACAGCAAGCACAAGAAAGGCCAGCACAGAGCCTGCCTTCCTGCCTGGCCGGCCTCCCACTTGTCTGTTCGTTCCCAAAAGCAAGGTCTGGCAGACTGGCTCGCCCGCTTGCTTGCTTACTCCGAAGCCGCCTCAGCTCCTGGCACCCAGCACCCCCTGGCCAGCCCCAGAGGCACTATTCATTTGCCTGCAGAGCTTGTAGCCAGAGCTGTTGCAACAAACAGTTGTGCAAGCCTGTGGGAGTCAGAGAAGCAAGAAGGCATCAGAGGAGGGAAGGAAGGAAAGAAAGAGGGACAGAGGGCAGTGTTGCCCGCAGCACCCCTCACCATCCTTCAAGGCACCCCAGGGTGCCACGGCAAACTGATTGAAAACCACTGTTCTAAATCCATACATGAAAATGGGGAGCGAGAGAGTAGGGGGGGTTCTGTTCAGGTCAAGAGATTATCTGTATCTTGTGGGAGCGGATTTCATAGTTTCACTACATTTTGCCGCTATAATAAACTTCACAGTCTCCTCCCCACGGCATTTCTTTGAAAACACACATTTAATTCAATACTGTAATAGCTTGAAGTGTCTCCTAGACTACCTCCCTCGCCCTTTCTTCAGCAAAATGGGTCTAATACTGCTGGACAACTTTGCAGGGCTGGCGTAACCCAGCCACAGACCTGCCCCCCCCCGCCCACCATATGGGTATCTGTATCTGTACTGGTATCAACAGAGTCATTTTTTAAAGAAAACGGTTCACAGTCTGGGAACAAAATCGTATTAAGAGAGAGAGAGAGAATGTGAACTGCCTCCAATCTCAGGTTCTTCGTTGTTCCCTTGTGAGGAAAGTTTACAACATCTGAGGATGGGGGTGTTTGGGGTTAAAGAAATAAATAAATTCCCTGAAACCTCATCAACTGTGCCCAATCCCTATAGAAACAAAAAGGATGTGATGCTTGGTGAGGAATGTAATGGGGCTCCAGGACTGTTTTTATTCAGGGGTCAGCAAACCTTTTCAGCAGGGGGCCAGTCCACTGTCCCTCAGACCTTGTGGGGGGCCAGACTATATTTTGAAAAAAAATATGAACAAATTCATAAACTCAGACAGATGGACAGAGTAGTAGAAGAGGAAGAGGTCGGAGGAAGAAGAAGAAGAGGAGGAGGAGGAGGAGGAGCAGGAGGTGGTGGTCGAGGGCATTTTTACTGGCCTCATCAAAGGGCTCCAGCGGGTGCTTCTCTAGACTACACAGAGTTTAAACAAGTAAACCAAATCTGTGAGGCAAGGTTTCCAACTTGAATAAAATATTGTCGGGGTGGGGGGGAGGTAAGCCCCACCCCGCATAATCGATCACATGAAGTGGTGCACACACACAATTTGAATGGCAATGCCCATCAACGTTGAGGGGAGGTTCAAACCCCTAAAATATTTTATTAGGGGGGCTGGAGGTGCTTCAGCTCCTATGTCATGAGGCGGCTGAAAGGTGGAGGGTGGCCTGGCGACCCTGGTTTTGATTGCCACTGAAAGGCCAGCTTGCCCCCTTCCCAGTCTCCTTAGGCTTCAGCTGCAGCCATTACAAGGCCAGTTGCCTCGCTATGGAAAAGCCCAGTTGCCAAGCATCTCCCTTTGCACGAAGAGGGTGCCGGGTTCAAGTCCAGTCAGCACTGGGCAAGATCCATCCTTTCCAAAATCGCAGAGAAGTCTCAAAGGGAGCAGCTTGGAATAAAATTCCTGCCCCTCTTCTCTCCCCACCGCTACTACTTGCCCCTTTAACTCTTTTTCTACCTTTAACTCTTGCATTGCAGGAGGCTGGACTAGATGACCCTCGGGGTCCCCTTCCAGCTCTACGTTTCTTTGATTCTGTTATGCCCCATCTGTCCCCTCGCCAAGAAATGAGACAAGCAGCACTCTTGCTCAGGGGCGCATTGGCACGTGGGGCAGGGAAAATCACCCTGCGGAGTGATGGGAAAGGGCTGCTCTAACCACTAGACCTCATTTCCCCCCTCTTCAAAGTTACTTTCAACTGATTCTTCCCCCCTGGCCACGTTCGCTTCGGAACCCGAAGTGTCGGCGAGTCTCCCTCCACCAGGAGATGCCCAGATCTCCCGGCCAGGAGATGCCCAGATTCCTATCTGTGTGCGCGCTGGGCGCACGTTTCCTCTTTGGCACAGAGCGGCAATGCTCGTACTCAGGCTTTGCAAGGGTTAAAAAAGAACCGGATTCCTAGAGAATAAGGAAATTTGGGGTGGAAGGAAGGGGAGGAGGCTTCCTCCAGAGCAGGAGCAGAAGGACCCTCTGCTTTTCCCCACCGCGCGCTGCATCTGCAACCCGGTGAGATTCTGCAACATCCTTTTGGTGCGTTTGGTGGAAAGGAGGAGACGTCCCCTGAGAGACGCAGATCAAGAGAACCATCACAGGAAACAAACAGGGAGAGGGGTTGTTCGTGTCTCCGTTCCCCATCTATATAGGCAAGAGGTCCCCGATCTAAGATACCACCACAAAATTGCAGAGTTGGAAGGGATCCTGAAGATCATCTGGTCCATCCCCCAAGCAATGCAAGAATCGTTTTGTGCAACGTGGGGACTGGAACCCTGATATTTAGAGTCTCTTGCTCTGCCGGGTGAGGCTGGGGTTTAAAGTGGGCGTGCAAGGCGGAGTCGCTCAGTGAGTAAGCAAGTAAGTAAAAGTTACAGGTAGGTAGCCGTGTTGGTCGGCCATAGTCAAAACAGAATAAAATAAAAAAATAAAAAAAAAATAAAAAAATAAAAGTAAAAATTCCTTCCAGTAGCACCTTGGAGACTAAGGTGCTACTGGAAGGATTTTTTTATTTTGTTTTGTTTTAAGTAAAACTTTAATACGGTCAGAGACCAGCAGAAAAAATAATACAATTCAATTCCTAAGTTAAATTCCTATATCTTATAATAATATTGAGTATTACACAATTTTAAAATTGACTATTAATAGCGTGGCTATTAAAAGCTGAGTCTCTGTCGCCTCTCCAACTGTTATGAGTTACTTGGGATCATTATCTTTGGTGATTGCTTTCATCATGGCATGTCTTATTCTTGTCACCAAGTAGCAATATTTAGCTTCAACCCTAGTAGTCTCCATATCTGTGTCAGCTAGCAGATAGTTGGTGTAAGCTTCTCCTGATCGGCCGGGTTGTATGGCTAGGAGCGGTTCAATTAACTCTTTTCTCGCCTCTCGGTATAATGAGCAGTGTAGCAAAACGTGCCCGATTGTTTCGATCTCTTTGTTGTTGCATGGACATAATCTTTGGTTGCTCAGTGAGAGCAGATGGTCACATGCAATAGCTGTGTGAGCAATCGAACCTCCATATGTAGAAGCAGTATACCATATCTCAAATGGGGGAAAGAAATGTTGTGCATGACATGATTCACAAAACGGGGAATCAAAATGAAAAATGTGTTTTCATCAGAGAATGTTTTTCTGCAGATAAGAAATGGAAGAACAAGACTCAGCTGCCCTTGAAGCAGGAAGACAGCCTGATAGCATTGTGACTGGGAGCACAGGGGAAATTTGGGTTGGAAGCAGGCACAAGACATTGAAGGAGACCACCCATGGCTCAGATGTGCACTGCCAACGGTTTAGGCATTTCCACTATGAGGAGGCCAAGAGTCCACGGGAAGTTTGCAGCCGACTCCACCATCTCTGCCGTCAGTGGCTGAAGCCGGAGAGACACACCAAGACTCAGATGCTGGACATGGTGGTCCTGGAGCAGTTCCTGGCTGTCCTCCCCCCGGAGATGGAGAACTGGGTGAGGGAATGTGGAGTGGAGACCAGTTCCCAGGCGGTGGCCCTGGCAGAAGGTTTCCTCCTGAGCCGAGCAGAGGACAAGAAGCAGGAAGAACAGCAGGTGAGAATGTTTAATCTACATTAAACCCAACAAAAATGAGCCCCCAGGTTGTTGGACTCAATCCATCATCTCTGAGCATTGGCTGATGGCAGCTGGAGTTCAACAACATCTGTAAGGCACTGCTTTGACTCTCCCTGATTTTGGGTATGTTTAGCCTGGAGAAGAGAAAGTTAAGGGGTGATATGATAACCATGTTCAGATATATAAAAGGATGTCATATAGAGGAGGGAGAAAGGTTGTTTTCTGCTGCTCCAGAGAAGCGGACACGGGGCAATGGATTCAAACTACAAGAAAGAAGATTCCACCTAAACATTAGGAAGAACTTCCTGACAGTAAGAGCTGTTGGACAGTGGAATTTGCTGCCAAGGAGTGTGGTGGAGTCTCCTTCTTTGGAGGTCTTTAAGCGGAGGCTTGACAGCCATCTGTCAGGAATGCTTTGATGGTGTTTCCTGCTTGGCAGGGGGTTGGACTGGATGGCCCTTGGGGTCTCTTCCAAATCTAGGGTTCTATGATTCTATGATTTGATTTGATTTATTCTATTTCCATGTCCCTTTTCATTCAAATGAGTCTCAAAGTGGCTTGCAAACAATAAATCATAGAATCATAGAGTTGGAAGAGACCACAAGGGCCATCCAGTCCAAATAACAGTAACATAGTAACAGTTACAGGTGGGTAGCCGTGTTGGTCTGCCATAGTCAAAACAAAATAAAAATTCTTTCCAGTAGCACCTTAGAGACCAACTAAGTTTGTTCTTGGTATGAGCTTTCGTGTGCATGCACACTTCTTCAGATACACTGAAACAGAAGTAACATAGTAAAACATAAATACAGCATACATCATGTACAGTAAAATAATTAGCAGATCACCAGTAAAACAATTGCAATCTACATAACACTAGTAACAAATCAGCCACGGAAAAAGTAAGCTGATAGCTGAACATCACAATTTTAGCAAATGTTGTACTATATGATTAACGGATTAATACAGCATTTAGAATCAATAAAACAAAAATGGAAAACGAGTGAGGTCTCAACCAAAGAAGAATGGCAGCTTAAGCTGATGGAATATGCGCAGCTTGTGGACTTAACATATAGCATAAGAGAACAAGAAGAACATACATTTAGAGAAGATTGGAAAACGTTTATTGAATATATGAGGGGATATAGTGTGCACTTGAAAACGCTGGCGGCATTAAGATAAATTCAACAGTGTAAATAAGCTTTGATGGAAGTAATAATGGAATGCTGAATGATTTAGTTTATGTAAAATATGCAGGGATTTATGCTATGCAAAATGAACTGTGGAAAGAGAAGAAGGGAAGTCACTGATATTTTAAGGTTGTTTAAATGAATATTTTAAAATGTAAAGCAGAAATAAAACAATATTAACTTTTAAAAAAAGGCTAAGCATTGTCACATGGTCCCAAGCAGGTCAGACTGTGGGTGCAAAATTCTGTACTCCCTATCCAAATTTATTTAGAAATCATCAAGGAAATGAAATGAAATGCTGTACCATTTCTCCCCATTTAATGTATTGTATCCTTATTTCTGTTGTTTCAGGTAAAGCGTCTGTTTGCTGAAATGGGAGGTGATTCTCCTGCAGCAGAGACGACTCCATCAGACCCCAGACAGAAGCCATTGGGTGAGGATCAGTGCAATGTATCTCAGTTTGGTCTCTCTCCATGTTGTGAATTGAACCTCAATGGAAGTAGTTGCTATTTGGAGGTAATGAACTGGAACCAACTTCTTCTCAAATGTACTGAGGAAATTCCACTGGTATTCTGATTGTCTTAATCAGTGCTGTTTTTCAATTATTATTATTATTATTATTATTATTATTATTATTATTATTAATTCCCCAGCCACTCTGGGCAGCTCCCAACACAATATTAAACACAATAAAAGATCAAACATTAAAAACTTCCCTAAACAGGGCTGCCTTCACATGTCTTCTAAAAGTCAGATACAACGGTACCTCTGGTTACAAACAGGATCCATTCTGGAGCCCTGTTCGTAACCTGTGAGCTTCTTAACCTGAAGTGCTACTTCTGCGCATGTGCGCCATGCAATTCGGTGCTTCTGCGCATGCACATGGCATCATTTGACGCGTCTATGCATGCGCGAACCGCCGAACCCGGAAGTAACACGTTCCATTACTTCCGGGCTCGGTGCGTTCGTAACCTGTGTCGTACGTATCCTGAAGCATGCTTAACTCGAGGTATGACTGTAGTTGTTTATTTCTTTGACATCTGATGGGAGGGCGTTCCACAGGGTGGGTGCCACTACCAAGAAGGCCCTCTGCCTGGTTCCCTGTAACCTCACTGAGAGGTGTCCTGTTGAGTTCCAACTGAAAAAAAAGGCCTGGTCTTAATACTGAGGCTTAGCCTAATTTCTCTCCCACTAGAGTGAATCCGATGTTTCAAGAGGGAATTCCTTTCTATTTTAAGTGATGGGATTTTCATCAAATCACACAAATGTCTTATACATATTGGTGCCCATTATAAAAAAAGACATTTTTTCTGGAGGTATTTTATCATTTTTACTGCTGCTCTAAGAAAAAACATTTGCAGACCGTAGCTTTCAAGGGATGGCAGGATGAATAACATTTCAAGCTGCCCAATTTGTGAATCTGGTGGAGTTGAGAAGGTCTTTAAGTTGCCTCTTCTATTAACTTTCTAAGGGACGCGGGTGGCACTCTGTTCTAAACCACAAAGCCTAGGACTTGCTGATCAGAAGGTTGGCGGTTCGAATCCCCGCAGCGGGGTGAGCTCCCGTTGCTCGGTCCCAGCTCCTGCCAACCTAGCAGTTCGAAAGCATCAAAGTGCAAGTAGATAAATAGGTACCGCTCCGGCGGGAAGGTAAACGGCGTTTCCGTGCGCTGCTCTGGTTCGCCAGAAGCGGCTTAGTCATGCTGGCCACATGACCCAGAAGCTGTCTGCGGACAAATGCCTGCTCCCTCTGCCTACAGAGCGAGATGAGCACGCAACCCCAGAGTCATCATCCGCGACTGGACCTAACGGTCAGGGGTACCTTTACCTTTACCTATGAACTTTCTAGGCAAAAATTCCTTTCTTGTTTCCCTCTCGGACCCGATATGTACCTTGTTCACTGGCAAAGATGCATTCATTACCATCCAAGTTCCAACATTTCCTCCAGCAGTTAAGAAAATACAACCCAGGTCCACGAAAACTTAGGAGAGGTGGGAATGGGGTGTGTTTTGTTTTTGCTGTATTTTAGAAGTTCTTTCTATTTTTGGGCGAGCAACATTCTTGCTGCTGTAGTCGCATACATGAATAAATTTCTTTATACTTTAGGTAGTTCTGTCCGTATAACTCCCAAAAGAAAAGTTTCTGGTTTGTTTGTTTGTTTTACAAAGGTTATTTTAAACATCCTTTTCAATTCATTATATATCATTTCCCAGTAAGCTTTAACCTTACTACAAGACCACCACATATGAAGCTAGGATTTTTTCTAAGTTGAAAAAGTAAAGGGGCCTTGACCGTTAGGTCCAGTCGGTCCGACTCTGGGGTAGCGGCGCTCATCTCGCGTTACTGGCCGAGGGAGCCGGCGTACAGCTTCTGGGTCATGTGGCCAGCATGACAAAGCCGCTTCTGGCGAACCAGAGCAGTGCATGGAAACGCCGTTTACCTTCCCGCCGGAGTGGTACCTATTTATCTACTTGCACTTTGACGTGCTTTCGAACTGCTAGGTGGGCAGGAGCAGGGACCAAACAACGGGAGCTCACCCCGTCACGGGGATTCAAACCACCGTCTTTCCGATCGGCAAGCCCTAGGCTCTGGTTTAACCCACAGCGCTACCCATGTCCCTTTTCTAAGTTAGGCATGCATTATTTCATTTCAGAGGTGAGGATGTGCTAATGGCTCTCTGGCACATTTGTTTGTCTCTTTCAGGTGAGAGAATGAAGCTGCCAAGTCATCCTCATTCATTTCTTCTTTGTGGTGGAGCAGAAGGAGCTGCTGTGGAATCTGACCAGGTGGGAGATGGGTGGGGAAACTGGTTCAGACTGGAGGCCATGTTCTTAGCCAAGCAACCTTCCAGGGGCCACATACCAGCAGTGGGTGAGAGCAGAAATCAAAGGGAATGAAGTTAGTTTCTACACACCCCTCCAAGTTCAAGGTCACATTCCAGCAAGGCAAAAACACTCAAGGTTGGTATGAATTAGGATTGGGGAGAGGTGTTGCCAGGGAGGGGCAGTGTCACAGGAACATGCCAGTCAGTAATCACACATTATTATTATTATTATTATTATTATTATTATTATTATTTATACCCCCCATCTGCTGGCTGGTTTCCCCAGCCACTCTGGGCAGCTCCCAACAGAATATTAAAAACACGATAAAACATCAAACATTAAAAACTTCCCTAAACAGGGCTGCCTTCAGATGTCTTCTAAAAGTCAGATAGTTGTTTATTTCCTTGACATCTGATGGGAGGGCGTTCCACAGGGTGGGCGCCACTACCGAAAAGGCCCTCTGCCTGGCTCCCTGAAACCTCACTTCTTGCAGTGAGGAACCACCAGTTTAAAGATGGAGTCAACGCTTTATTCGCAAAACCACACACTTCACAACCTGGGCTGTCAGGCCCAATGAGCAGAGCCGCTCATTCCCGGTGGCCTTCCTCCATGAAAATCAGTTGCTGAGACTGAAAGTCCCCACCTCTCCTCTCGTAAGCCCCCTCCTTTCCAGGGCTTTCCCCAAGAAATCGGAGACTCTGCCTGCATGCCGCCAACCTCTCCTCCACCTTTTTCATGCCTCTTCTGGTTCTGGGAGAGAAGGCCGAAGGGGAGCTTGTCTGGGCAAGAGCCGGAGACGCCTGTGCCTCTTCACCAGTCTCTCATCTTTGACTCTTGGCCTCTCCTCCCACCCTCCTGATCTAGCTTCTGCCTCTGATTCTGGACTTCTGTCTGCCACCGACTCTCCCTGCTCACTAAGCCCTGTTACCTCCTCAGCTTCTGACACCTCCTCTTCCCAGTCTTCTCCCTCTGAGCACTCATTGTTGTCCCACCACCATTCCCCAGACTCTAAGTCTTCTTCCCTTGAGGGTTCCCCAGCTAGTTCCTCCAACCAGTCCATGACAGGCAATTCCTGTGGACCAGATATTGAGGCCTGGGTGGGGGCACTCCTGGCCCCCAAGCCTTAAGGGCGCCTACCCTTTAACTAGGCAGACAGATCACTTGGGAGACACACTGGGAGCAGCCTAGATACCCCAATTCCCAGCTCATCTCCCTTGGCTGAAACAATTATCTCTAAATTCTGGGAATAATGATCATGGTCACCTTAAACTAACCTAGTAGCTCATCTGCATATTATATAAAGGTAAAGGGGACCCCTGCCCATTAGGTCCAGTCATGTCCGACTCTGGGGTAGCGGCGCTCATCTCGTGTTAGTGGCCGATGGAGCCGGCGTACAGCTTCTGGGTCATGTGGCCAGCATGACAAAGCCGCTTCTGGTGAACCAGAGCAGTGCACGGAAATGCTGTTTACCTTCCCGGAGCGGTACCTATTTATCTACTTGCACTTTGACGTGCTTTCGAACTGCTAGGTGGGCAGGAGCTGGGACCGAGCAACGGGAGCTCACCCTGTTGCGGGGATTCGAACCGCCGACCTTCTGATCGGCAAACCCTAGGCTCTGTGGTTTAACCCAAAGCGCCACCCGCGTCCCGTATATTATATACAAGGAGGTATTGTTTCATTTTTCCTTTTAGGGTCCAGTGTCCTTTGAGGACGTGGCTGTACATTTCACAGAAGAAGAGTGGGCTGTGTTGGATCCTGACCAGAGAGCTCTGCACAAGGAAGTCATGGAGGAAAATGGAGGCATCGTGGCCTCTCTGGGTAAGGCCCCCTGCTGGATCATAATGCCCCTTTTGAAATTCAGTACTTTTTTGTATGCGGCGAACCCTAATATTCTGATGTAGCTCAATAGTGTTGGAGCGTCGGTTGACCCTCGACTGGGTGGCAAAGCCCTTCCCGCACACGGGGCACGGGCTCATCCGCTTCCTTTTGTACAATTTTGCCAGGTTTTTGATGAAGCAAAGGTGTCAGGCTTTGGGGAATCGGCTTTCTCCCCTGCGGCAGTAAATGAGAAGATCAAATGAAAGGAATGTCTTACCTGTATACTGTTTAGTAACTTTTAAGTCTGCCTCTGGGATCCTTTGTGTGAACAGATGATTTCTTGTGAGTAAATGTTTTATACTTTACTGAAGACTGTGTAGTGTCTTATTAAAAGAGGGATTAAAAGGGGAAGACACCAGGATAATATTTCTAATGACTCTAGCGAGTCTGTGCAAGCTATCCTCTGTGTGTGTGCTAAAAAGTGAATGTTAACTCTGCAGATATTATAGAACTTGTAAACACAAGCTGGGATAGGATATCTTAAACAATATATCCTCCCTCACATCCCTTAACATTCCCACAATCCATAGCACTCCAGCTGTCAGTTAACACCAGTCAACAGAGGCAGTTAAAATCTGCCTCTCATCCAAGTCCTTCCAGCTTTCCCGTTATCACAAGCGTTGAAGTTGTTCAGTGATTTGAGGCTTCTGTCCACAGGCTCTTAGCTATTTCTCTCTTCATTGCAGGCGACAAATCGAAAACCAATAATAAAGGGGAAAGAGCTAGAAAAGAGTCACTGGAAAGATGCACAAAGAAGGAAAAGCAGAGAAGGAAAACTGAAGCAGAGAAGATGGGAAGGAATACAGCCCCAGCCTCTCAGGGTAGTAACTGCAATGAAATTGCAGTCAAAGAAAAAACAGATATAAGAAACAAAAAGAAGTGCCGGGATTATTGGAAAAGTTTCGGTTCTAAAAGAAAATGTAAAGCACATTGCCAAAACCGCAAAGGGGAGAAACCATATAAATGCTTTGAGTGTGGAAAGAGCTTCACGAGAAACTCTGCACTCATTTTCCACCGAGGAATTCATAGTGGAGAGAAACCGTATAAATGCTTGGAATGTGGAAAGAGCATTGGTTGCAAGCAGGGACTCAGTTATCATCAAAGAATTCACACAGGGGAGAAACCGTATCAGTGTATGGAATGTGGGGAAAGTTTCACCCGGAAGATATATCTTATTAATCACCAAATGATTCACACAGGGGAGAAGTCTTATAAGTGCTTGGAATGTGGGAAAGGCTTCACTCAGAGCTCCAAGCTCACTTCCCATCAGAGAATTCACATTGGGGAGAAACCATATAAATGCCTGGAGTGCGGAAAGGGCTTCAGCTGCAAAAAGAGCGTCACTTATCATCAAAGAATTCACACAGGAGAGAAGCCCTACAAATGCTTAGAATGTGAAAAGAGCTTCATGCATAAGGCAAGCCTCACTTTTCATCAGAGAACTCACACTGGGGAGAAACCATATACATGCTTGAATTGTGGGAAAAGCTTCACCCACAAGACAAGTCTCACTTTTCATCAGAGAATTCACACAGGGGAGAAACCATATACATGCTTGGAATGCGGAAAGAGCTTCCCTCGCAGTGGCGAGCTTTCTTCCCATCAGAGAATCCATACAGGGGAGAAACCGTTTGAATGCTTGGAATGTGGAAAGAGCTTCCGTCACAGTTCTAGCCTTTCTTCCCATCAGAGAATTCATACAGGGGAAAAGCCACATAAATGTTTGGAGTGTGGAAAGAGCTTCACTCGGAAAATACATCTTACTAATCATCAGAGAATCCACACCGGGGAGAAACCATATAAATGCTTGGAATGTGGAAACAGCTTTATTTCCAAACACAGACTCACTTCCCATGGAAGAATTCACACAGAGGACTTACCCTATAAGTGCATGGAATGTGGGAAGGGCTTCATCTTGAAGCAAAGTCTCAGCTCCCATCTAAGAATTCACACTGGGGAGAAGCCATACGAATGCTTCCAATGCGGAAAGAGCTTCAGTGGGAAGGCACACCTTCGTTCTCATGAAAGAATTCACACAGGGGAGAAGCCATACAAATGTTCAGAGTGTGGAAAGGGCTTCAAAGACAGTTCTAGCCTTCTCTTCCATCAAACAATTCACACGGGGGAGAAACCGTACGAATGCTTGGTGTGCGGAAAGGGGTTCAGAGACAAATCTCACCTGACGAACCATAAAAGAATTCACACAGGGGAGAAGCCATATAAATGCTTAGAATGTGGAAGGAGCTTCAGCTGCAAGAAAAGTATTCTTAATCACCAAAGAATTCACATAGGTGAGAAACTATAAAAAATGTGGAAAGAGCTTCAGGAGAAGCAGAAATTTTCATTGTCACTAATGGATTCACAAAGGGCGAAACCATATTAATGTTTGAATATAGAATGGGGTTCAGGAAGAAGATACAACTCACTTCTCAAAAGGATTCACACAAAAAATCATTTATGTAAATACTTAGGAAGGTGTGGCCTTTACATTGCCACAGAAGAGACATCTCACTGATCATCAAAGAATTCACAATGGAGAGAGACCATACAGGTAAAACGCGAAGAATTAGAATATTGTGTAAAAATCCATTTATGTAAGCAGTTGTTTTCATTAGCTACTGGAGTTTAATATATGAGATAGACTCATGACATGCAAAGCGAGATATGTCAAGCCTTTGTTTGTTATAATTGTGATGATTATGGCGTACAGCTGATGAAAACCCCAAAGTTGAAATTGTTAATTTGGGGTTCTCATCAGCTGTACGCCATAATCATCACAATTATAACAAATAAAGGCTTGACATATCTCGCTTTGCATGTCATGAGTCTATCTCATATATTAGTTTCACCTTTACGGTAAGTTGAATTACTGAAAGAAATGAACCTTTCCACAATATTCTAATTTTTCGAGTTTCACCTGTATAAATGCTTGGATTATGGAAAGGACTTCATCTGCAAAAAAAGGTTTCACTTCCCATCAGAGAATTTATACAAGGGGGGAAGTATAGAAAAGTTTGTTGTGTGTGTTGTCGGGGGCTGGTTGGAAGCAGAGGAACAGTGAAGAAGAAGAAGAAGAAGAAGAAGAAGAAGAAGAAGAAGAAGAAGAAGAAGAAGAAGAGTTTGGATTTGATATCCCGCTTTATCACTACCCGAAGGAGTCTCAAAGCGGCTAACATTCTCCTTTCCCTTCCTCCCCCACAACAAACACTCTGTGAGGTGAGTGGGGCTGAGAGACTTCAGAGAAGTGTGACTAGCCCAAGGTCACCCAGCAGCTGCATGTGGAGGAGCGGAGACGTGAACCCCGGTTCACCAGATTACAAGTCTACCACTCTTAACCACTACACCACACTGGCTCTCAGAACCTGCTGGGGAACCATCAAGGGAAGAAGGCTCAGAGCCCAGGGATTGGTAGTGGGACAACACACACAGCAAACTTCTCTATACTTTCCCCCTTGAGGGCGGAGGAGGAGAAGTCTGGGAGAAGGAGAAGTCGGAAGCTGAAGAGGTAACAGGACTTAGTGAGCTGGGAGAGTCTGTGGCAAAAAGACTACCAGAATCGGGGGGAAGCCAAAGCAGGTGAATAGGAGCAGGAAGGTAAAGGGATAGAAATGTGAAGTCACAGGTGTCTTCCCCTCCTGCTGCGACAAGTTCCTCTCAGTCCCAGAACCAAAAGAGGCATGAAAAGGGAGGAGCAAAGACAGACACGCAGGCGCAGTCTCTGATTGCTTGGGGAAAGCTCTGGAGATGGCTCCCCACATAGATAGCTGTGAGGAGGTAGGGACCTTTAGTCTCGGCAACTGGTTTCATGTTTTTTTTTAAAAAAAGTAAAGCACCCCTGGACGATTAAGTCTAGTCAAAGGCGACTATGGGGTTGCAGCGCTCATCTCGCTTTCAGGCTGAGGGAGCCGGCGTTCGCCCACAGGCAGCTTTTCTGGGTCATGCGGCCAGCAGGACTAAACCGCTTCTGGCACAACAGAACACCGTGACGGAAACCAGAGCGCACGGAAACGCCGTTTACCTTCCCGCTGCAGCGGTACCTATTTATCTACTTCTACTGGCGTGCTTTTGAATTGCTAAGTTGGCAGGAGCTGGGACAGAGCAACGGGAGCTCGCCCCGTCGCGGGGATTCAAACCTCCAACCTTCTGATTGGCAAGCCCAAGAGTGTCAGTGGTTTAGACCACAACGCCACCCACATCATGGGGTAATGGGGTAACACTTACAGGGAGTGAGCTGCTGTGCTCATTAAGGCTGACACTCAGCCCAGTCTGTGAAGATCATGTTTTGCTAATAAAGAGATAACTCCAGCTTTGAACTGTTGTGATTTCCTGGCCAGTGTTTGCTCAATGACGTGTGCAGGATACGGTTCAGAAGAAGGCACAAACTCCAGTCGCCATCAAAGAACTCATAAAGTGGGAGAGAGTGTATTATAACTTGACATTGTTATTATGAGGCTATTATTGGATTGTTGTAATTGGGAAACTAATAAATTCAGTATCACATATAAAAGCGTAATAAAACGCCAAATCTTAAAAACTTAAGGGCAGGATGTGAGGAGAAAAGGAAGTGACTTTAGGGTTCCAGCACTGAGTTTAAAGACGCCTGGATGTCAGGTGCCAGAATGTAAGTTTCTCAGAAGTCATGTACGTTGAGGGATCTCCCCAGCTCACTTCGCCAGGTCTGCCCCAAATCATAGAGTCTCAGAGTCATAGAGTTGGAAGAGACCACAAGGGCCATCCAGTCCAACCCCCTGCCAAATGGTAGACCTGTTGCTGGCTGGTAGTTATTTTTTGTTCTCCACCACCCTATGGAGATACGACAGCACATATGGTCAGATCTCCTCGCAGTAACAACACAGCCTTTTGTGAGCAACTTTCTGGGGGCCGCATGCCAATGGTGGGAGGGGCCAAAGGCAAAAGTGACCCGAGTGATGGAGGTGACATTTGTACAATAGGCTGAATTTCAGTCAGACACACACAGACCAAGAGGCTTCATCCCACTTCCAGAGCGATACACACCGTACGTCTGAAGCACATGGCTTCCCTTAAGGGAACTGCAGTTTACCTCTCATGGTGCTACCATTCCCAGCGCCCTGAACAAACTACAGTTCCCAGGATTCTTTGAGGGAGGAGAGTTATGCATTTTAAATGCATGGTGTGTGTGCAGCCAAAGAACACCACAAAGAGGTATGGAGCACAAAGGGGTTTGGCCTCCAGGACTGAGGTTCTCCCACCAGGACCAGCTACAATTTCAAGCATGATGAATTCATTCAGGACTTTTATGGCTGTTTGTGTGTTTGTGGTGCAAAAAAAATGAGGGACGGACGGAAGGAAACAGCCAATCTGGAGGTGCAGCAATCCCTACTTTACTTGTTTTAACACTTCCCCTAAAGTTCTTCCCATTCTTGGTCCAGTGGAAGGAGTCCTAGTTAATGATCAGCAGATCTACAGTTTCAGTTACCACGACAATCTGGAAACGTGCTGGAAATTTTTATTTAAATGGAAAAAAATCTGATTTTTATTTTTATTTTTATCCACCCTGGGAGCAAACAGGCCCTGCAGGCGAGGATGGGAGTTTGGGCTTCTATTGGCCCGCTGGCGACATATCACTTGTTATAATTGTTTATGCACATCAACGGCAATAAAAAGCTTTACGAAGAAAATAATTCAGAAAAGAGGCAAGCAGGCAGAGCACAGCCATGGCGGCCAGTAGCCATTGATAGCCCTCTGCTCCATGAGTTTGTGCCGTCCTCTCTTAAAGGCAGCGCGGTGCAGTGGTGAGAGCGGGCCAGGACCACGAAGTTCCCGAGGGGAAAACAACTTTGGCCCACTTAACTATCAGCATGGCCTAACTCATAGGGTTGTCATGAGGATTAAATGGAGATGTGGAGAGCCACGCAGGCTGCCTTGAGCTCCTTGGAAGGGAAGGTGGGATACAAAAGCAAAAGTATAGAATCACGGAGTCGGAAGGGAACCCGAGGATCATCTAGTCCAACCCCAGGATTATGCAGCTGGATCGAACCCGCAACCTTGGCGTTATCAGTACTATGCTCTAACCAACTGAGCTACCCACTAAATTCATTTTAAAGCCATCCAATATTGCATGGTCTCCAATTTAATTTTTTAAATAATTGTTGTTGTTGTTGTTTGTTGTATAGGTAGTATTGTAAACCTGCTTAAAAACTAACATATGCTAAGGGAGACAGGAAACAAGACCAGGAGCCTGTTGAATTGGGGATGTCGGGAGGTAACTATAACTGTTAAGTCTTGACATTCCCCTGAAGGAGGCAGTTTCAACTTGACCCGGAAGAAAAGGGCAATCATGGCTCCTCACCTGATTGCAGGTAGGCAAAATTCCCCAACCCCAAATTCACCCGGCTCTTCTGCAACACTACCCTGCCCGCCGATTTTAATAAAGGGGATACACCTCTGTTTATTTAATTTCATTTATAGGGCACCAATTCCTCCAGGGAGCTTCATAGAATCCTAGAGTTGGAAGAGACCACAAGGGCCATCCAGTCCAACCCCCTGCCAAGCAGGAAACACCATCAAAGCATTCCTGACAGATGGCTGTCAAGCCTCCGCTTAAAGACCTCCAAAGAAGGAGACTCCACCACACTCCTTGGCAGCAAATTCCACTGCCGAACAGCTCTCACTGTCAGGAAGTTCTTCCTAATGTTTAGGTGGAATCTTCTTTCTTGTAGTTTGAATCCATTGCCCCGTGTCCGCTTCTCTGGAGCAGCAGAAAACAACCTTTCTCCCTCCTCTATATGACATCCTTTTATATATTTGAACATGGCTATCATATCACCCCTTAACCTTTCATTTTTCCAGGCCTTTGACCATTTTGGTTGCCCTCTTCTGGACACGTTCCAGCTTGTCAGTATCCTTCTTGAACTGTGGTGCCCAGAACTGGACACAGTATTCCAGGTGAGGTCTGACCAGAGCAGAATATAGTGGTACTATTACTTCCCTTGATCTAGACACTATACTCCTATTGATGCAGCTTGAGGCAGAATACGCGGTTGTCCTCCCCCCCCCGACTCTTATCCTCTGGCAGCAATCCTGCAAGGTAGGCATAGCTGCTTATTTCCTTGACATCTGATGGAAGCGTGTTCCACAGGGTGGGCGCCACTACCGAAAAGGCCCTCTGTCTGGTTCCCTGTAACCTCACCTCTCGCAATGAGGGAACTGCCAGAAGGCCCTCGGCGCTGGATCTCAGTGTCCGGGCTGAACGATGGGGGTGGAGACGCTCCTTCAGGTATACGGGTATGCTTTGGACACACCCCACCCCACCCCAGTCCTTGCTCCCTGGATAGCTCTGTTGCTTAGAATGTGGTGCCGATAATGGCAAGGTTGCAGGTTCGATCCCCGTCTGGGGCAGCCGCCTATTCCTGCATTGCAGGGGGTTGGACTAGATGATCACCAGGGTCCCTTCCGATGCCACAATTCCACGACACTATGGTTCTGTGCACGGCTTCGGCCCGGCCTCCCTCGCAGGGTTGTTGTGAGGATAAAATGGGGAGGGCAGGAGAACCAAGTGGGTGGTATGGGAGTCCTTGGAGGAAAAAAAATCCTTGGATATATAACAAACAAACAAACAGCCTTGTGACAGGGCTGCTTCCATGGGCAATGTTCATTTGGGAACCCGAAGTGCGCGTGCAAAGCACCCACTTGCCTTTCCTCCCTGGCTGCTGCTTTCAGCGCAGAAGCTGGGCTTCAAAGGGTTAAAACGAAGTGAACTCCGATTCCTAGAAGGGAAGTGAATTGGGAGTGTGGGGGAGGCGCACCTCCTCCCCGAAGTCTCTTTTCCTGCCTGGCGGGTGAAAGGAGCGCTTGTGATTTCCAAATGCTGCATCTGAAATCCGGTGAGCACCCACCCCACCCCACCCCGCACCCATTGCACAGGGTGCCCCAGGGAGAGGGTGCACACGGGGCCTGTTTATCCCATGCCCCCCCAAAGCAGGGAGTGGAGCTGCCCCCCGCAAGGCCAGGAAGCCGCTGGGGGTGCGCTGTGCACTGCATTTGAAATAGATCTGCATCTCTTGAGGTGGCCAATGCATTCCAGGGGGTTGGTCTGGATGACACCAAGGGGACCTTTCCAGCTCTACGGTTCTATGAACTGTGCACTCGAACTCTTTGGCAGGCTTTATTATTATTCTTTTTTTAAAAACAATTTTATTGAGATATTCTTAAAAATATAATCCAATAGTCATACAGTATTACATTTGAAATTCAAGAAATACAAAAAGAGCAAAAAGCAAAAGGAAAAGGTAAGTTACACACACAACTCACATCCAATTACAAAAAAAATTAACAAATAGTAAAGGTAAATTAGAAGTAAAGATTAAAGTTATAAATTAAAAGACTTCCTAAAGTTCTGCTTTGTGTTCCTTACAAATACTCCTGTCGATGCTGTTTGTTTTATTTTTCTCAATCAAGGCAGGCTTTAAATAACTCTTGCAATGTTGCAAAGATTTTGGATATAATGGAAGATTGTTATTTGGATGAATTTATAATATGCAGTGAGTGGACAAAGGTATTCTAAGAATCCACGGAGGGGTGGAGGGAAGTCCTAAGATTCAGTATCCTAGAGTTGGAAGGGACCCCAAGGGCCATCCAGTCCAACCCCCTGCCAAGCAGGAAACACCATCAAAGCATTCCTGACAGATGGCTGTCAAGCCTCCGCTTAAAGACCTCCAAAGAAGGAGACTCCACCACACTCCTTGGCAGCAAATTCCACTGCCGAACAGCTCTCACTGTCAGGAAGTTCTTCCTAATGTTTAGGTGGAATCTTCTTTCTTGTAGTTTGAATCCATTGCTCCGTGTCCGCTTCTCTGGAGCAGCAGAAAACAACCTTTCACCCTCCTCTATATGACATCCTTTTATATATTTGAACATGGCTATCATATCACCCCTTAACCTTCTCTTCTCCAGGCTAAACATACCCAGCTCCCTAAGCCGTTCCTCATAAGGCATCGTTTCCAGGCCTTTGACCATTTTGGTTGCCCTCTTCTGGACACGTTCCAGCTTGTCAGTATCCTTCTTGAACTGTGGTGCCCAGAACTGGACACAGTATTCCAGGTGAGGTCTGACCAGAGCAGAATACAGTGGTACTATTACTTCCCTTGATCTAGATGCTATACTCCTATTGATGCAGCCCAGAATTGCATTGGCTTTTTTAGCTGCTGCATCACACTGTTGACTCATGTCAAGTTTGTGGTCTACCAAGACTCCTAGATCCTTTTCACATGTACTGCTCTCAAGCCAGGTGTCACCCATCCTGTATTTGTGCCTTTCATTTTTTTTAATGGATTCAAACTACAAGAAAGAAGATTCCACCTAAACATTAGGAAGAACTTCCTGACAGTGAGAGCTGTTCGGCAGTGGAATTTGCTGCCAAGGAGTGTGGTGGAGTCTCCTTCTTTGGAGGTCTTTAAGCGGAGGCTTGACAGCCATCTGTCAGGAATGCTTTGATGGTGTTTCCTGCTTGGCAGGGGGTTGGACTGGATGGCCCTGGTGGTCTCTTCCAACTCTGTGATTCTATGATTCTATACTTACTTTGAGTTTAGCTGGAGGAGAAAATGGCAACTGCAGAAAACAGTCATGGAGAATAGGAGGAGGGCAATCTTCTTTTCCCTTTCTGCCCTCCGATCTCTTTGAATGTCAGCATCCATCAGCCTTTCCTCCTCAGAGAAAGAAGACCTGGTTGCGAATAGGATTGGGCGACATCTGTTTTTTAACATTGTGATAAATCACCAGCTAAAAATCGCGATATACCAGTATATCAGGATGTCTGAAATAAGGATGGAGCTATGTGGAGTCATTGGCTGGCTTCACAGGTATTCCTGCATCGTGATTTTTGCAAAGCACACACACACACACATAATAATTTGCAATATATTGCCAGGCCGTAAATTATGAATCACGATAAAGACTTGAAAACCGGGTTTGGACGATATATTGATATATCGCCCAGCCTTAGTTGAGAGCCATGCTCCTGTAACTAATACAGGGAATCTTTTTACTGACGGCGTGATAATTTTAACGTGGAAAAAAATTCTTGGCTTTGCAGGACTTGGTTGCGAAGAGACCAACGAGAATAGCCTTTGCCCTGAGAAATAGAACCAAAAAAGCCTGAGGCTTCCTTGGGGCCCGGATCAAAGATGACTGCCCTTGAAGTGGGAAGAGACCACAATTCTATCAAGATTTGGAGCAGTGGGGGATTCTGCGAAAGAGCCATGCAGGAGATCCTGGGTGAGGAGAATGCCCTCAGCTCAGACGTACAGTGCCAGCGTTTCAGGCGGTTCCGCTACCAGGAGGCCAAGGGACCCCGAGAGGTTTGCAGCCGACTCCACCATCTTTGCCAAGAGTGGCTGAAGCCGGAGAGACACACCAAGGCTCAGATCCTGGACCTGGTGATCCTGGAGCAATTCCTGGCTGTCCTCCCCCCGGAGATGGAGAACTGGGTCAGGGAATGCGGAGCAGAGACCAGTTCCCAGGCGGTGGCCCTGGCCGAAGGTTTCCTCCTGAGCCAGACGGAGGGGAAGAAGCAGGAGGAGGAACAGGTGAGAGCATTTCATCTTGATTATGGATGTGTCCCCCAAAATATGTTGAATTAAAACTGCCATCATCCCTGATAATAATATTTTATTTATACCCCGCCCATCTGGCCGGTTCTCCCCAGCCACTCTGGGCAGCTCCCAATAGAATATTAAAAAACACGATAAAATGTCAAACTTTAATAACTTCGCTAAACAGGGCTGCCTTCAGATGTCTTCTAAAAGTCAGTTACAGGTAGGTAGCCGTGTCGGTCTGCCATAGCCAATACAAAATAAAAAATAAAAAAAATTCCTTCCAGTAGCCCCTTAGAGACCAACTAAGTTTGTTCTTGGTATGAGCTTTCGTGTGCAGGGGGGCGAGAACTATGTTCTAAAAGTCTAGATAGTGACGGAACCACCGGAAGGCCCTCGGCGCTGGACCTCAGTGTCCAGGCAGAACAATGGGGGTGGAGATGCTCCTTCAGGTATACTGGGCCGAGGCCATTTAGGGCTTTCAAGGTCAGCATCAACACTTTGAATTGTGCTCGGAAACGTACTGGGAGCCAATGTTGGTGTTTCAGGATCTTTAGCATTGTCTCTGTTTGCTGGGGCTGGTGGTGTTAGGAATCTGCAGGGAACCCTTGAGTTTGAAACTCCCAAGGGCAGAGGTCTGCAACCGAAGGCCCATGGGCCAGAAGCAGCCCACGGAGGTCGTTTGACCAGCCCACGAGCCGTCCCCAAATCAAGCTGCCTGTTCGCGCACTTCCACGGCGCCGGAAATCGTGTCTGCGCAGGCACAGATGCCGAAAATCACAGGCGCACGCGATCTGGCCCATGGAGGGATCTCTGCGGGACTGATCCGGCCCAGGCCAGATAAACTTTGCTGAGCCTTGCCCAAGGGTCTCAGAATGGAAGGGTTGATATATTAAAAAACCTCTGTTCATTTTCCTACTTTCACTGGAAATCAGCCAAACAGGAATATCCTTGTTTCTTCCTTTGTCATCCCTTTTTAAAAATCCTTCACCCCATGTGATGTCTTCTATCCCTATTGCAGTTTCGGGTAAAGGATCCAGTGACGGAAATGAGGACTGATTTCCCTAAAGCAGAGAGGGATCCATCTGTCAACGGTCAGAGGTCACCAGGTACGGATTCGAGGCTTCTATTTCAGTTTGTTTTCTCTCTGCATGTTTTGAAGGAAACCCTTTTATCCTTTGTGGGAAGGCCCTTTTTTTAATTGGAACACTTCGCAAGCCTGTTTTCTGGTTAGGAACCAGAGACAGGTTTTCACGCGATCGAAATAGAAAGAGCATAAACTGCTGGAATGCACTCATCATAATAGGACCTTTCCTAAATGAGACATGCAGTGACTCAATCTCCGAGGTGCGCGTGTTTTAATGGGTTCATGGCACATTTGTCTCTCGCAGGTGACAGAATGAAGCCACATGTACCTGCTCAGACATCTCTTCTTTGTGGTCTTGAAGAAGGAGCATCTGTGAAACCAGATCAGGTAGGAGGATAAATCACTGGGGGGGGGGGGGAAGAGGCTGGTACTTTTGCTTCCTGCTCCCCTCTCCGATCCTAAACAGATCTCTCTCCTCCTCTTAGCTTCTGTCAAAGCTGCCCCCAATGAAGGCTGTGTCTGCCCCCCCCCAAAAAACCCTATTTAAATATTGAGAATAATGACCAGCCACTTCACCACAACTAGTATTTTGGTTGTGGCTATTCAATAATCTTTGTGCAATGTGGAAGGAGGGGGGGAAAAAACGTTTTCTGATTCTTTCAGGGTCTGGTATCCTTTGAGGATGTGGCTGTGTGGTTCACAGAAGAGGAGTGGGATCTGCTGGATCCTGACCAGAGAGCTCTGCATAACCAAGTCATGGAGGAGAGCCTTTGGATTCTGTCCTCTCTCGGTGAGGCTGTCTCTTGGATCATAATCTCTGTTTCATAATTCAGAATTTCTTTATATAGCGAAACTCTGTATTCTGGGGTAGCTCAGCATCCGTGCCTGCTTAGGTCTGTGCGGTTAATGTTGAAAGCACGTTCTCTGAATACATACCCTCCACTCTTGCCCTTCTTAACAATGGCCTGGCTGGTTTAATGGCCTGACAGGCTTTTTCAGAATGGAAGTTTCAGAGCTGATACTGATAAGGGGAAAATCCGGGTGCGAGGTTGCTCAGCCACCTAGCCGTGGTGCAAAGCCCGTGGGGTTCTGCGGAGGAAGAAGAAGGAGTCCAGCCATCAACGGAGCAAGGAACAGAGATCCTAGTTTATTGCGCAACAGGTTCAAGCCAAGACTGAACAACGGGAATGGGGTGACAAAGTTTTTTAAAACTTCTCACTACATCCCAGGATACAATTCAGTAGGCATCATCACCACATCAGTTACATCAGTGAAAAGTCAGCAAAGGGGAGGGTTACATGAGATTAACATAGTAGTAAACAAGATTAACATAAGGTAATGGCGCTGTGGGTTAAACCACAGAGCCTAGGGCTTGCAGATCAGAAGGTCGGCGGTTCGAATCCCCGCGACAGGGTGAGCTCCCGTTGCTCGGTCCCTGCTCCTGCCCACCTAGCAGTTCGAAAGCACGTCAAAGTGCAAGTAGATAAATAGGTACCGCTCCGGCGGGAAGGTAAACAGCGTTTCCGTGCGCTGCTCTGGTTTCCAGAAGCGGCTTTGTCATGCTGGCCACATGACCCAGAAGCTGTACGCCGGCTCCCTCGGCCAGTAACGTGAGATGAGCGCCGCAACCCCAGAGTCGGACACGACTGGACCTAATGGTCAGGGGTCCCTTTACCTTTTTAATGGTTCAGGGCAAGATTTGAATGGGTGTTAAGTGTTAGAAGGACATCTTGAGCACCTGCTGGGTGAGGGAACAAGAGTATCTCAGTTTGCGTAGCCTGTCAAATGGCAAGTCGGGAGGAAAACATTTGCCCAGCGATTTCTGAAAATCACCCATTGATGGCTTACTGAGGTCATCCTGCAGAGGCTGCAGAGCCAATGCATTTCCCTGATGGGTTCCCTTAAGGGCATTGCTCCGTACCCCAACAGTTTACTTGGGAGGAGACTTTGCTGAGGTGCCCCCCCCCCGTAATTTCCGTAACAATACCTAAGTGGAACTAGCATCTCAGCTATTTCCTGGTTGGCTGGAAAGACGGCTGATGTCAGAAGATGGAGCAGGTTCCTTGATTGGGCCAAACAGCAATCCATGGCAGGAAAAAAGGCTGGGATTTCCTGGTTTCAAGTGCCCACAAATAACGAGATTCTATTGCCTCTCAAGAAACATCTGATCAGGAGTCAAGTAGGCTCTCTTTCAGAGCCTACATCCATTTCCCCCACTTCACCCCAATAAAAAAAGTTACATACGTATATATTTCCCCACGTTTGGCTTTAAAGACCCTTGTTTGGATTTCTCACTAAACCTTTCCCTCACATGCTCATATGCTGTATCTAAGCTCCATTTTGGTTCCATCATACATTGTCAGGTTTCTGTATAGCTTTTTATTTAGGAGTACCAAAAATGGGACCCAGAGACTCCCTCCTACAGATGGGCAGACCAGGATGTGGAACGAGGGTCTTCCTTGCTATTGGATGCCTATTGCGATTTTTTTTGGGGGGGGGTGATGTTTGAGGACTGGGACAGCCAAAATAGTGCCTTCTTAAGGTTTTTGGATTCCAGTTCCCATCATTCCTGAGCATTGAGCATTGTGGCTGGGGCTGATAAGAATGAGAGTGGTGACCCCTATTTTATGAAAAACGGTTTGGCCTAAAAAAGTCTGGGATGCTCTGCCATTTCCCCTCATATCTATCCTCCAGTTGCTTCTTTCGCAACTAACAGTTCGGAAGAGATAACAACAACAACTATTTTATTTATTTATTTATTTATTTATTTATACCCCGCCCATCTGGCAGGGTATAAATAAATTTATTTATTTATTTCTTCTCTGTTGTGGAGGGAATGAATAAAACTTTGTTGCTTAATAATAAATTATTATTATATATATATACCCTACCCTTCTGGCCGGGTTTCCCCAGCCACTCTGGGTGGTTCCCATCAGAATATTAAAAACACAATAAAACAGCAAACATTAAAAACTTTCCTAAACAGGGCTGCTTTCAGATGTCTTCTAAAAGTCAGATAGTTGTTTATTTCCTTGACATCTGATGGGAGGGCGTTCCACAGGGCAGGCGCCACTACCGAGAAGGCCCTCTGCCTGGTTCCCTGTAACCTCACTTCTCGCAGGGAGAGAACCAACAGAAGGCCCTCGGCGCTGGATCTCAGTGTCTGGGCTGAACGATGGGGGTGGAGACACTTCTTCAGGTATACTTAGGCGAGGCCGTTTCGGGCTTTCAAGGTCAGCACCAACACTTTGAATTGTACTCGGAAACGTACCGGGAGCCAATGTAGATGACTCATGGTTCTTCCATTTACCTGTACAACAACCTTGTGAAGTAGGCCGAGCTGAGTGTGATTAGCCCAAGATCACCCGATGAATTTCCTATCTGAGCTAGAAGCTGAACTCAACAGCCTATATAGCACAGCATCTGTCAACTGAGGCAGTTAAATCTGTGGACAGGCCTGCCTCCCATCTAAATCCTTCCAGCTCAAGAAGGAAGAATTTACAATGTTTTAACGTTACTATAGTTAATTAGAAATGTACGCAGAGGAGAGGACGTGAGGAGCTCCCCAATTAATGTCATGAATAAGATAAGAATAGGTGATTAAGTGTTTGTTTATTATGTTTTTTGTTTTTTTGTAGTATTGTAGTTTTGTTGTAGTGGTTTGTTTATTTTGTATTTGTTATTATTGTTAAAAACTAATAAATTCTTATTTTAAAAAAATCCTTCCAGCTCTTCCTTGATCACAAGTGTTGAAGCTGCTCAGTGATTTGAGACTTATGTTTTCCCCTCAGGCTCTTATCCGCTTCTCTCTCTTCGTTGCAGGAGGTGACGAATGGGAAGCCCAGAATAAGGGAGATCTACGTGGGAAAGAGACGTCAGAAAGGGAGGGACGTGAAGGGAGGAGGAGAAATAAATCGCCCGCTTCTCAGGGATGCGACTACCGTGAAATTGCAGCCCGAGAAGAAACGGATGAGAGAAAGGAAACAGGGATACCCTGTGTGAACAGGGGAAGTCTCCGTTCTAAAAGGGGATGTAAACCCAGCGTCAAAACCCACCCAAGGGAGAATTCTTACGGACACTCGGAGTGCGGAACGAGCATCATTCATGTCACTTCCCATCAAGGAATTCATGGCACGGAGAAACCCTATACTTGCACAGAGTGTGGGAAAAGCTTCCCTTACACCTCTGGCCTCATTTCTCACCAAAGGATTCACACGGGGGAGAAGCCATACCGGTGCTCGGAATGCGGGAAGACCTTCAGCCAGAAGAAGCACCTCACCAACCACCAGGCAACTCACGCGGAGGAAAAACCGTACCGGTGCTTGGAGTGCGGGCGGAGCTTCAACTGCCGCTATAATCTGATTCGGCACCAGAGGATCCACACCGGGGAGAAACCGTATCAGTGCCGGGAGTGTGGGAGGGGCTTCCGGCACAGCTCCACCCTCTCTTCCCACCAGAGACTTCACACAGGGGAGAAACCCTATCAATGCCCGGAGTGCGGGAAGAGCTTCAGGGATCGGTCTCACCTGTATTCCCACCAAAAAGTTCACACGGGAGAGAAACCGTACGCGTGCCTGGAATGCGGGAAGGCCTTCTACCAGAAAAAGCACCTCCGTAAGCACCAGATAATTCACACGGAGGAGAAGCCGCACAGGTGCTCGGAGTGCGGAAAGAGCTTCCGCTGCCGTTTCAAGCTAACCCGCCACCAAAGGATCCACACGGGGGAGAAGCCGTATCGGTGCTTGGAGTGCGGAGCGAGCTTCAAATGCAGCTCCGCCCTTTGTTCCCACGAAAGGATCCACACAGGGGAGAAGCCGTATCAGTGCCCCGAGTGCGGGAAGGCCTTCAGAGCGAAGTCTCACCTGTATTCCCACAAAAGGATTCACACGGGAGAGAAACCCTACCCGTGTCTGGAATGCGGGAAGGCCTTCCGGCGGCAGGAGCACCTCGCCAACCACCAAACGTTGATTCACACGGCGAATAAGCCCTATAAATGCCTGGAGTGCGGAAAGAGCTTCAGTCAGAGTATTTACCTTACGTACCATCAGAGTATTCACACCGGGGATAAATCGTATCCGTGCTTGGAGTGCGAGAAGAGCTTCTACAGCCAGAAAAGTCTCAGTTCTCATCAAAGAGCTCACAAAAGGGACTGCAAGAAGATCAAACCTATCCATTCTTGAGGAAATCAGCCCTGAGTGCTCACTGGAAGGACAGATCCTGAAGCTGAGGCTCCAATACTTTGGCCACCTCATGAGAAGAGAAGACTCCCTGGAAAAGACCCTGATGTTGGGAAAGATGGAGGGCACAAGGAGAAGGGGACGGACAGAGGATGAGATGGTTGGACAGTGTTCTCAAGGCTACCAACATGAGTCTGACCAAACTTCGGGAGGCAGTGGAAGACAAGAGTGCCTGGCATGCTCTGGTCCATGGGGTCACAAAGAGTAAGACATGACTAAACAACAACAAATTTTAAAAAGGGAATGGGGGAGAGAATTTGAGTAGAAACACGAACTTCCGTTGTCGTAAAGCGGGGAGCAGTATTTATTCTTGATGTGTTTTTTAAAAGGTTCAGTGGTAATGCACACAGGGGAGAAGCTGTGCTTTCGAAAAGGAACAAATTCTCCTGAAAGTGAATTCTTTAATTTGCCCTAAATAAAGCAAGAGGGTAGGGAACAAACAGAATGCTAGAGGGTTCAAATCCCATTTGCAAATATTTATTTCCAATTTATCAGCGGAAGAGGTGAAGGCGTTTTAGTTTCTGAAACTTGTAAGCCCTGCAAAGAGAAACCGGCAGCATCTTCTACGACGTGATAAAGAGCAAAAATATGCATGTAAAATAAAACACAGGTCTTCACAAGGGATGATAAAGTGTGAAATGAACTGTATTAAAATGTCTGCATCTGTCGCGTTCAAAGATCGCGCAAGATCAAAATTAACAATTGAGGATTGCGGAATCCAGCTTGGTCGCACCTGAGCTCCACTAGCTCCCTTCTTAAAACTGTAGCAAATCCACAGCTGTCCTGATGGCATGGCCTTTTTCATTTAAAAAAGCACCAATACTCCCAATCCAGAGTATTGGTGCTCTCTGTCCAGGTTGGAGGGGGGGGGGTAGGGTGGGAATTGGGATATTTCCTACCATCACAATCCAGAGGATCCCATCCCTGCTGTAGTGAAAGAGGGGAAATGGGCAAATCAGGTTTAAAAATAAGTGTTTTATGTCGCTGATTCAGCAGCTGAGCTCGCTGAATTCAAAGCTGTCAATTTTGGAGGACGAGATGCATTCCCCTCCTTTTGACTGTCTGAAAAGGGGTATATCGCCCTCATTTCCTAAAGGTCTGCTCTCGTAGGCTTTTCTGGCGTTCCTCTCCGGGTTGGTGTTTTTTTTTTTTTTTAAGTCAAACTTTTTATGGGACAAGAGCGCCTGTGATAGTTCTGCAAAGGCCCAGAACAGATTCTAGTCACAGTCTCTGAAATAGGGTTGCCAGGTCTGCTTCCAAAAAATAGCGGACAAGCGGGGGGGGGGGTTAAATTAAATTAAATTATATATTTTCTTACAAACATTTTAACACGTATTAAAATACCATTTCATCATAAAGCTTTTGAATAAAAAAAAATGTCCTTAAGATACAAATCTGAATGCCATGTGGAAGGTCTGAGGGAAGTCACGGCTATGATAGCCAAAATTGATAAATGAATGTGAATGTATATTTTATTTTTTGTAGTAATTTAGTATTAAATAATAAAAATTATTTTTTAAAAAAATGAATAAAAAAATGTCCACTATTTTGTGGGGGGGGAAATAGTGAACATAATGTGAAAAAAGTGGACTGTCCACTCAAATAGTGGACACCTGGCAACCCTACTCTGAAAATTGAATTGAAACCAGAGTCTGTTTTACTTTGCCTGCCCTTTCCCAGATTTCCCTCGGCAATTTATTTCTTTAAAAAGCAGATATAATCTAATTGAAAATAACACCAAGCAACGGCAGGATATTTTTTATACAGGCAGTCATTAAGGACCCCCCTATTCTGCTTTCACCGCACGCTTACTCTGAGGTAAAATCCCACTGTTCAATATGGCTCAGCAAAGATGTCTATGGTTTCAGGCTATTTCACTTTCCTCTCTTGTACATATCTCGCCCTTCCCTCAAAATGCTGGGGTGGATGGGGTGCTATTTTCCCCGATCCAATTCATAGTTACAACTCTGTAAGGGAGGATATAGGCTGAGAGAGAATGACTGGCCCAGGATTCACTTTATTTATGTTTCCATTTGGGAGTGGGCCACACACCAACTGCATTTTCTCAGGAGCCCCCCTCTCTCTCTTTTCTTCTTCAAATGTGTTCTGGAGACTAATGTGATGGAGTAATTCCTTTTGTAACGACATTTCCCCCCTCCTTGATATGTACATCCACATTGTGGCCAAATAAAAGGGTTCGTCTTTTTAAAAAAATACAAAATAAGTAGAGCACGGTTGGTCACAACTGTCTAATCCAGTGGTTCCCAAACCGTTTCAGGTCACCTTGGTTCCAAAAACTCATTCTGAGGGCCCCCTCCTCTTGAGAAAGCGCCATTCGGAATAGTGGCTTTGCAGGATCCTACTAAGGAAGATGGGAGCGGGTGGCGCTGTGATCTAAACCAGTGTTTTTCAACCTTTTTTGGGCAAAGGCACACTTGTTTCATGAAAAAAATCACGAGGCACACCACCATTAGAAAATGTTAAAAAAATTAACTCTGTGCCTATATTGACTATATATAAAGTAATTCTCTTGAATTTTTCAATTTTTCCCACGGCACACCAGGCAACATCTCGCGGCACACTAGTGTGCCACGGAACAGTGGTTGAAAAACACTGGTCTAAACCACAGAGCCTAGGGCTTGCAGATCAGAAGGTCGGTGGTTCGAATCCCCGTGACGGGGTGAGATCCCGTTGTTTGGTCCCAGCTCCTGCCTACCTAGCAGTTTGAAAGCACGTCAAGTGCAAATACAGTGGTACCTCAGATTAAGAACTTAATTTGTTCTGGAGGTCCGTTCTTAACCTGAAACTGTTCTTAACCTGAAGCACCACTTTACCTAATGGGGTGTCAGGGTTGAGCCAGATAAGGAGGAGTGGTGGCAAGCCCCCCCTGGCGAGGCTGCACCCACGGAAGAACCTGGGGAAATGGAGGAGTTCATACCTGGAGAAGTCTGGTGGCGGCACTCCTCGGAAGAATCATAGAATCCTAGAGTTGGAAGAGACCACAAGGGCCATCCAGTCCAACCCCCTGCCAAGCAGGAAACACCATCAAAGCATTCCTGACAGATGGCTGTCAAGCCTCCGCTTAAAGACCTCCAAAGAAGGAGACTCCACCACACTCCTTGGCAGCAAATTCCACTGCCGAACAGCTCTCACTGTCAGGAAGTTCTTCCTAATGTTTAGGTGGAATCTTCTTTCTTGTAGTTTGAATCCATTGCCCTGTGTCCGCTTCTCTGGAGCAGCAGAAAACAACCTTTCTCCCTCCTCTATGACATCCTTTTATATATTTGAACATGGCTATCATATCACCCCTTAACCTTCTTCCTGACAGTAAGAGCTGTTCGGCAGTGGAATTTGCTGCCAAGGAGTGTGGTGGAGTCTCCTTCTTTGGAGGTCTTTAAGCGGAGGCTTGACAGCCATCTGTCAGGAATGCTTTGATGGTGTTTCCTGCTTGGCAGGGGGTTGGACTGGATGGCCCTTGTGGTCTCTTCCAACTCTAGGATTCTCTTCTCCAGGCTAAACATACCCAGCTCCCTAAGCTGTTCCTCATAAGGCATCGTTTCCAGGCCTTTGACCCATTCTCTATTGAAGTTTTTATCCTGATTTCCCCCTGTCAATCTTGCCATTCTCTGCCAATAGCCAGGTCAGGCTGACTCTCTGCTCTCAGCGTACCAAGATAAACAAGAGGTTTGCTTCAAAGGGTGCATGTTTCGCACTTGGCTCCTGTCTTGGAAGAAATGCACAGAGGAAGGGGATGGATTGGGTGAATCCCGACGCTTGGGCTTGCAAGGGTTAACATGAACCATAACTGGTTTCCAGGAGAGGAAGGGAATTTGAGATAAGGAGAGGGGGCAGGTCAAGGCCCTTTTCCTGCAAGGCTTTTCTCCCTTGCAAGGAAGGAGCTTTCTCAAAGCTGGACTGGATGGCCCTTGTGGTCTCTTCCAACTCTATGATTCTATGGGACAAATTTAGATTGTATCTAAAAGATCACTGAACACTCGAACTCGTTGGCAGGCTTTAAATAACTCTTGCAACGTTGCAAAGATTTTGGATTTAATGGAAGATTGTTATTTGGATGAATTTATAATATGCAGTGAGTGGACCAAGGTATTCTAAGAATCCACGGAGGGGTGGGGGGGAAGTCCTAAGATTCAGAAGAATCTTGTTTTAATTTTAACAATTCTAAGAATGAATGAATTTATTTTTACAGTCACAGACCAGCTCACTAAATCAACAATACAAAAGTAATACATTAAAATTTGCACAACAAATACCATACACGTATATACACGTATACAGCAGCATTTAAAATATATAGATTAGAATCGGGGCATTTAAAATATTGCCATTTAGGGTTCTGTTCATAGCGATAACACCGCTTGTTCTCTGAACTTTATGGCTGCTACACAGTATTTAGCTACTTTCAGGGTTACCTGGCAGGGGAGATACCATGATCACAATTCTAAGAATTTTGTGTGAATGAATTTGTAAAGCCAAATAAAAAAATTTTGCAAAACTGGCTATTGGCAGAGAAACGTCTTGCGAATACTCTCGACTTCTTCATTCCTACAGCAAATGGATTCTCCAATGTGAAAACAGGAGTTAAGCGGTGGCATCGTTTTGTTCCATAATGCAAGCACTTGGGGGGGAGTGAGTTTTATTATAAATATACAAAACACATGTCACAAAATGCACAATATATACACGTAACAGATAATATTCTTCACTGATGTGTTTCATCAATGGGAGTTACCAATTTAATTTGCATTTATACTTTAAATATGCAAGGTAACTCATTAATCCAATGCACAGTCAGATCATTTTGATATTACATTGCGGTATGATACAATAACGGCTTTCCACGTTGCTCAGAGATTTCTTTCTTTTGCCTGCCTTCGCATAAATGAGCGGATCCTGTTAACAGCTGAGGCTACATCCAAAACTTCATAAATCCATTCCTTTTGTGGAGGAACGCAGGAGAGCCTCCATTTGGCAGCTAGAACTATTCCCACTGTGTGTTTAAATAAAAGATTTACTGCTCATTCCAAAGGGTCCCTTCTTATCGTCAATTTATTTCAGCCACTTACATACCGCTTAACATCATAGTCTCTTAAGTGGTGTGCAGTGTAGTTGATACAAGTAAACTAAAACTAACCATAAAATCAGAACAGCTTACTTAAAACGCCAGCTTTTTAAGGCCATCTCCGAGTACAGGAAGCTCAACAAACCTGATCTCAGACCCTATTTTCCAGGGACAGTCCCAGATTTACAGAAGCCGCCCCAGTTTCTGATTTGATCCTGGAATGTCCCGCTTTTCCTTAGGAAATCCCTATTTTCATCAGAGAAGTGTTGGAGGGTATGGAGTTATGCGACCCCCGAGCCAAGGAGATAAGTAATTATACAACCTTTAGAAGACATCTGAAGGAAGCCCTGTGTAGGGAAGTTTTTTTTTTTTAGGTTTTATGTTTTTATATATCTTGGAAGCAGCCCTGAGTGGCGGGGAATTAAGGACACCCCTATTTTCATTGGAGAAATGTTGGAGGGTATGTGATCTTGACAGAGATCCGGATGGAGAAGAGCCACAACATCATGAGGGATCGTAACAACGACTGCTTTGAAGGCCTCCTTGATCGGGCAGGGATATAAGGAATCAGGCAGTCCTAAGAATATACTGGACCCAGGTTCTTAATAAAATAACCTTTAACTTTTTCCCAGCGGACAACCAGCGCAAGCTTTTAGACACCAGAGTTACGTGCTGGCAATAGTCTGTCCCCGCCAACGAGACAACCAAGTAAAATATATACAGCCGTACCTTGGAAGTCGAACGCATATCCGTTCCAGAAGTCTGTTCAACTTCCAAAATGTTCGAAAACCAAAACGCAGCTTCTGTTTGGCTGCAGGAAGCTCCTGGAACCAATCGGAAGGCCCATCGGACGTCTGGCTTCCAAAAATAGTTTGCAAACCGGAACACTCACTTCCGGGTTTGTGGCGTTCAGGAGCCAAAACATTCGAGAACAAAGCTGTTTGAAAACCAAGGTATGACTGTATTGCAGATACAGAACAGCCAGTATTTGTGTTCATCTGAGGTATAACGTTCCCACGGGAATAGGCGTTTTATTTTTCCACCATGTACGAATGGCGTTTCCATCATTTTCAACAAAAGCGGATAATATCATGACTTCTGCAGTGCGAGGTACCAGCAATACAAAATATTGCAAACACTTACTTTGGGTGTTGTGCAACGTTAGTCCTGCTCAAGAGTAGACCCACTGGAGTTAGTGGATATGATTGGGTTCATTAATTGGGTTCATTAATTTAGGACTTAGTTGAATGCAACTATTAACATAGAGAGAGATGTTTGGCCCATTGCCATTATAAATATGTATATTTCCAATGAGGAGAGTGAAGACAGGTCTCACGCAGAAGGACATCTCTGGAAGACACTCCCTGCCTGAAACCCAGGACAGTCACTCCCAGTCCATGAAGACAATATTGAGCTAGATGGATCAATCCTCTAACTTGGTATAAAGTAGCTTCCTGGGGAAAAATAAATCCTCTTAAAATTTACCCACCAATTCAGCTATTGCTATCGATTTAATTCTCTTTGATATGTCAGCAAAAATTGCAAGCTTGCTTCTGGACCACTGTGTTGTGTCACCAACTAACTGAAATCAAAGATTGCTTGAGAACTTTAATAAGACAACATTATTTAAAACAGCTACAGTCAAACCTTGGTTGTTGAACGCAATCTGTTCCAGAAGCCCATTTGGCTTCAGAAATGTTCCGACAACCAAGGTGCAGCTTCCGATTGGTTGCAGGAGCTTCCTGCACTCAAGTGGAGGCTGCGTTAGACATTCAGCTTCCGAAAAACGCTCCAAAACTGGAGCATTTACTTCTGGGTTTTCGTCGTTCGGGAGCTGAAATGTTCCAAAACGGAGGCGTTCAGGATCCAAGGTTTAACTGTATTATACTCAAGTTTGGGATACGGGTAGGGCTGTGGTCTAAGCCACTGAGGCTAGGGCTTGCCGATCAGCGGTTCGAATCCCCGCAATGGGGTGAGCTCCCATTGTTTGGTCCCAGCTCCTGCCCACCTAGTAGTTCGAAAGCACGTTAAAAGTGCAAGTAGATAAATAGGTACCGCTCCAGCGGGAAGATAAACGGCGTTTCCGTGCGCTGCTCTGGTTCGCCAGAAGTGGTTTAGTCATGCTGGCCACATGACCTGGAAGCTGTCTGCGGACAAACACCGGCTCCCTTGGCCTATAGAGTGAGATGAGCGCCGCAACCCTAGAGTCGTACGTGACTGGACCTAACGGTCAGGGGTACCTTTACCTTTTCTCAAGTTTTACTTTAGAGCGAAATTTATCTCTCTCGAATTCCTTTTCATATGTCCACGGTAAGGATTTCAAAGGAATCCTGGAACAGCTCATCTCCAAGCACTTCTACGATTTCCCCCGAGTGCAATTTTTGTGTGTGACAAGTGAGATGTATCTTCCGACTGAAGCTCTTTCCACACTCCAAGCACTGGTACGGTTTCTCCCCAGTGTGGATTCTCTGATGACAGCGGAAGTTTGTGCTCCTATTGAAGCTCTTTCCACACTCCAAGCACTGGTACGGTTTCTCCCCGGTGTGAATTCTCTGATGACAAGCAAGGTCTTTGTTCAAGCGAAAGTTCTTCCCGCATTCCAAGCACTGATATGGCTTCTCCCCTGTGTGGATTCTTTGATGGCAAGTGAGGTCTTTGTTCAGAATGAAGCACTTTCCACAGTCCAAACATTTATAGGGTTTCTCCCCCGTGTGAATTCGATGATGAGACGTGAGATATTTCTTCTGGCTGAAGCTCTTTTCACACACTAAGCACTGGTAGGGTTTCTCGCCTGTGTGGATTCTCTGATGACCGCGGAGGTTTGTGCTTCGAGTAAAGCTCTTTCCGCACTCCGTGCATTGGAACGGCTTCTCCCCCGTGTGAATTATCTGATGATAAGCAAGGTCTCTGTTCAGACTGAAGCTCTTTCCGCATTCCAAACATTTATATGGTTTCTCCCCATTGTGGCTTCTCTGATGGTTTGTGAGACTGGCACTCAGCCTGAAGCTCTTTCCGCACTCCAAGCATTTATACGGCAGCTGTCCGGTGTGCGTTTTGCTCTTTTTGCACCTGTCTCTGTCCGATGACACCTTTGGGAGTCGGTCACGATCATGTTGAGTTTCCCATTCGCCGCCTGCTGTAATGAAGACAGGGAAAGGGATAAGAGTTTAGGGGAAGAAATTGAGCCTCCATTCACCAAGCAAACAGAATGACACTTTGCAATAAAGGTCATTGCAATATACGGAAGGCAAATTTTCACACATGTAACAGCCTCTGTTGACTGGCATTTACTGGCAACTGGCATATATTGCAGGATGATGGTCTAGATCAGGGATGGCCAACTCTCAACAGACGGCGATCTACTTTCAGAATTAAAAACTGGCAGTGATCCACCCCCAATTTTTTTTTGGGGGGGGAGGGTTTCATCTCAAAGTTGTTGAGCTTTTTTTAGGCAGTAGGGAGGAAAACCCCGTTTCTTAGGGGTTAGCTTGATGCTTTTTGGGTAGGGGAGAAGCCCCTTTTTTAAGGGGTTAAAAAAAACTTTGGGGGGGGTTAAAGGCAAGGGACAAAGGGGTAAAGTCACTCACAAAAAGATTGCTATGGATGAAGACAGTAGCACAGAGAAAGCTCCGTCTTCCCTTCCAGAGATCAAACAACAATGGAGGGCTGGGCAAGGGGGCAGGACAGGAGTCCGTTTTAGCGACGCTAAGGAAAGGGAGCCAGAGATCGACCGCAATCTAACAGTAGATCGCGATCGACCTGTTGGACATCCCTGGTCTAGATGACACTGGGGGCCCCATCCAGTTTGGTGTAGTGGTTAAGAGCGGCAGACTCGTAATCTGGGGAACCGGGTTCGTGTCTGCACTCCTCCACATGCAGCTGCTGGGTGACCTTGGGCTAGTCACACTTCTCTGAAGTCTCTCAGCCCCACTCACCTCACAGAGTGTTTGTTGTGGGGGAGGAAGGGAAAGGAGAATGTTAGGTAGTGAAAAGTGGGATATCAAATCCAAACTCTTCTTCTTCTTCTTCTTCTTCTTCCAATTCCACAGTTCTATGATTGTAATTTGTTGTTGGGGGGGGACACTATTGGGTTGTTGTTTTTATTTTTATTATGTGGTTTTATATCTTGATTTTATTCTGTGGACCGCCCTGAAACCCCTGGGTATAGGGCAGTATATAAATTCAAATAATAACAATAATAACAATAATAATAATAATAATATTAAAGTCCAACCCCCTCCAATGCAGGGATCTTTTTGCCCAATGTGGGGCTTGAACCCACAACCCATTAGACTAAGAGTCTCCGGCTCTACCAACACAGAGAACCATCCTCATGATGTTTATGGAGCCTGTGTGGTGTGGTGTAGTGTAATGGTTAGAGCACTGGACTCCAAGCCCCCTGAAATTCCCTGCAACTGGTATGCTATAAACCTAAGAACTGAAACTATTAACAGAACTGTACGGAACAACCTCACATTTACAGAGCAAAATACTCTCTTGAATTATATACCTAGCACATGGAACCTTACAAAAGGACAATACGAGTGGACTCTCCCTGCCCTGACCGCAGCAAAAAGACTGATCCTGACGAATTGGAAAAATAGAAATGTGGCTCCCTTCTACGATCGGATCGAAGACTTATACAAACTCGCAACATGAGAACAACTTGCATATAAACACAGACTTCCTGTGGACAAATTCAAGGATATCTGTAATCCATTCTTACAAATACTGTAATAGGTCTAAGATCTGGTGAAGTACAATAACGACCTTGTAAAATATACAATTTGGGGTTATTTCCCCTCCCCCCCTTTATTTCCCCTTCTACACTTCTCTTCTTCTTTTTCTCCCTTTTATTTACATCTCACCATATTTAGTGAACATATAATTATGAACTTTTTGAATGTTCAATGAAGATGTTTTTTTAAAAAAAATTAAAAAGATATATATATATATATAGCCTGCTGGATCAAGCACCCTGTTCTCACTGTGGCCAAAGGATGCCTGCCGGAAGTCCGCAAGTAGGACCTGAGGAAAGGGCACTATCGCCTCGCAGGGTTTCTAGAAACCGGTTTTTGGTAGCACTGCTCTCTCCAAGCTGTGGAGGCCGAGCATTGCCGTTATGGCAGTCTTCTCCATGAATGTTGGACCTGGATGAAGTCTGTCAGAGACCTGGGTTCAGCTCCCAGCTCAGACAGCATGCAGAGCCGAGGCTGTTTTTAAATGCTTCCCTTAAAAAGATAAGCTTGCAGTCACTGAATTAAATGTAAAATTCTTTCCAGTAGCACCTTAGAGACCAACTAAGTTTGTTCTTGGTATGAAACGGAAGTGTATCTGAAGAAGTGTGCATGCACACGAAAGCTCATACCAAGAACAAACTTAGTTGGTCTCTAAGGTGCTACTGGAAGGAATTTTTTATTTTATTTTGTTTTGACTATGGCAGACCAACACGGCTACCCACCGGTAACTGAATTAAATGTGACTTACTTCTGAGTAGACATGGTTAGAACCGCACCACCCAAAATATGGTTGGAGTGTGGAAAAGAAAATTACGCTTTCCTTATTTTCGTCCCTAAAGAGATGTTACCACCAGCCAAGGAAATAGGGGGCCTTACCAAAAGAGGCCACCATGCCGTAATTCTCCTCCATAACTTCCCTGTGTAGAGCTTTCTGGTCAGGATCCAGCAGAGGCAACTCCTCCTCCGTGAAATACACAGCAACCTCCTCAAATGACACTGGACCCTGGAAAAAGAGAGAGAAACGTTTGCCGCTTTATAGATCGTATAAAAGATTATCTACTAGCTGAATCCAAAAGGCTCATCCAGGAAAGGCAGCTGGATATTATCCTGCATAATCTGGGCGGTGGGTCATAGCTGTCAATTTTTCCCTTTCCTTGCGAGAAATCCTATTCGGAATAAGGGAATTTCCCTTTAAAAAAGGGGAAAGTTGACAGATATGGGGTGGGGAGAGACATTTGCAGCCTTCCTAACAGTGGAAACTGGACTATTTTGGAAAATGGGGTGCTGCCCCCCCCCCAACAATCTGTCTCTCCTGCCTGTGATAGTTAAAACTGAGGTGGAATAGCAAATTGACCTCCTCCTCCTTAGTCCCAATGTTGCCCCTGATAGGAATTACCGTATTTTTCGCTCCATAAGACACACTTTTTTCCTCCTAAAAAGGGGAAATATCTGTGCGTCTTATGGAGAGAATGGTGGTCCCTGGAGCTGAATTGCCCAGGGGCCAAAAGAGGATCATGCTTTTTATTTTACAAAGAGAAAAGGGGGTGTTGAAAGGACCCCGCTCAGCAGCTGATCAGCAAGAGATCGGGTTACAGGTGGGTAGCCATGTTGGTCTGCCATAGTCAAAACAAAATCGAAAATTCTTTCCAGTAGCACCTTAGAGACCAACTAAGTTTGTTCTTGGTATGAGCTTTCGTGTGCATGCACACTTCTTCAGATACACACACGAAAGCTCATACCAGGAACTAACTTAGTTGGTCTCTAAGGTGCTACTGGAAAGAATTTTCGATTTAGCAAGAGATCGGGAGAGAGATAAGAGTCCCTGGCTCCCTTTCAGCCCCGCCCTCTTGCCCAGGCCTCCATTGTTGAATGTGCTGCAGAGGGAGGTTGTTTGTTTCCCCAGCGACATGTGACTGGCTGATTAGATTATCTGTCTGGAAACTGTAGAAAAGGCTCCCTTTCCTTTAGAAGCTGCAGAAATGTGAGTTGAACCCCATAAAAACGGGGCTTTTCCTCTTTGCTTTTCCCCCTTTGCAAAAGGAGCTTTGCTTTTCCCCCTTTGCAAAAAAAGCTGCAAAACTTTTAGCTGATCCTCAAAAAAACAGGGCTTTTAGAGGAGGAAAACCAGAAAAAATATTTTTTTAGCTTGTTTCCTCCTCTAAAAATAAGGTGCGCCCTATGGTCCGGTGCGCCCTATGGAGCGAAAAATACGGTAGCAGGGAGGAGGAATTAGTTGGCTCTGCCTGTTATTGACTTTGCTGTCACCTGCTGTTGGGCTCCCTGACTTCTACCCCATATATATAGTTTTCAATTTAACAACAATTGTCTCCTTTACATTTGTATCTTTCATTTCGACTTCCCTCCACTCCTTCTCTGGTTACGTAGTGAATTCATTAAATTAAACTGTACCTCCCCCATAGCATCTTTTAGATCAGGGGTGGCCAACTCCCAAGAGACTGCAATCTACTCACAGAGTTAAAAACTGGCAGTGATCTATCCCCTTTTGGGGGAGGGGGTTCGGGTCAAAGTTGTGGAGCTGAGCTTTTTTTAGGGGAGCCACAGTTGTTCAGCTTCTTTGGGGGGAGCCAATGATCTACCAGTGATCTACCACAGACGTCCAGTGACCTACCGGTGGATCACGACCTACCTGTTGGACATGCCTGTTTTAGATCATGGGTAGGCAAACTAAGGCCCGGGGGCTGGATCTGGCCCAATCGCCTTCTCAATCCGGCCCGCGAACGGTCCGGGAATCAGCACGATTTTACATGAGTAGAATGTGTCCTTTTGTTTAAAATACATCTCTGGGTTATTTGTGGGGCCTGCCTGGTGTTTTTACATGAGTAGAATGTGTGCTTTTATTTAAAATGCATCTCTGGGTTATTTGTGGGGCATAGGAATTTGTTCATTTCCCCCCCAAAAATATAGTCCGGCCCCCCACAAGATCTGAGGGACAGTGGGCCAGCCCCCTGCTGAAAAAGTTTGCTGACCCCTGTTTTAGATGATAGCTACATAGATAGATAGATAGATAGATAGATAGATAGATAGATAGATAGATCTTTCACCTCAACTGCTTGATTTTATATTAATCCTGCTAATGTATTTAGTTTTTTACAATGATTCTTTTAAAAAAATCTACATAACATCCCCATTCTGTAATAAAAACACTTTCTTCTTGATTTCTTATTCCCGTAAGTTTTGCCATTTCTGCATATTCCATTAATTTTCCCTGCCACTCTTCCCTGGTTGGGACGGTATTGTCCTTCCATCTCTGCGCATAAAGCATCTTGGCTGCTGTGCATAAATAGTTTCTTCCGGTCTTTTGCTATATCCTGTCCCATTATCCCTCAGAGAAAGGCTTCTGGGTTTTTTTTTAAAATAAAGGTTGCCTCCAACCCCCACCCACCAGTCCCAAGGGGTACCAGCGACCACTGCTTCCTCGCCTGTGGTTTTGACAGAAGCAAAGACTCATAGAATTGTAGAATTGGAAGGGAACCCGGGGGGGGGGTCATCTAGTCCAACCCCCTGCAACGCAGGAATCTTTTTGCCCAACGTGGGGGTTGAACCCACGACCCTGAGATCAAGAGTCTCGTGCTCTGCTGACTGAACTATGCAGTTAAAGAGAAGAAAAGAGGTTCACTCCAGGCTTAAGGAGGCGAGGTGGGTGGGACAGAGGCTTGTCTCGCCAGCAATATTTCCCCATACCGGTTCAGGTCCTGTGTCTGCGGCTTCTCCTCCAGCACACGGAAGAGTTGGGCGAGTAAGCATTTCTGGTATCATTCCATTGCCTGTCAGAGACAAAGATGAAAGGAAGCGGATAGGAGATGCTCGTCTCAGTTACAACGTGTATCTAAGTAACATGTAGGTGCTACAAAAAAGTATTTAGCTGTTGCATGTATTTCTGGATCTTTATACCCATTTTACAGGTCAGTGGTGTGGAAACAACTCTCTCCCCATCTGGGCTCTTGGACACAAACATACCAAGCTTTCCAGTATTATGGCATTTTTGAAGCTGGAGAAGAGTGTTACCCCATTGAAAAAGAAATTAAAAAGATGAAGTTACAGGTAGGTAGCTGTTATGTATGGGAACCAATAGGAGCTGTTCAACCACCTTACAGGGTCCGCCTCCTGGCGCGACCTAGCCAATTACAGACGAGCTAGGTGGGCGAACACTCCTATCAGAAACAAGCTAACTAAGCACTCTTTTTCTCTGAACAGAGTTTTAGGCAGCAGCAAGTCAGTCTGGCTCGGGCAGGCTCACAGGCAGCATGGGTTGTTCTTGAGTTCTAGTTCCGTTGTTAATAATAAAGGACATTTGGAACCAACACTGCCTCTGCCTCTTATCCTAGCTGAGTATTTAACAGTAGCCGTGTTGGTCTGCCATAGTGAAAACAAAATAAAAAATAAAAAATAAAAAAAATCCTTCCAGTAGCACCTTAGAGACCAACTAAGTTTGTTCTTGGTATGAGCTTTCGTGTATCTGAAGAAGTGTGCATGCACACGAAAGCTCATACCAAGAACAAACTTAGTTGGTCTCTAAGGTGCTACTGGAAGGATTTAAAAATTTTTTTTATTTTGTTTTAAAAAGATGACAGCAGCCCACAGATTTACAGCCATACCTTGGAAGTTGAACAGCTTAGTTCCCAAGCATTTGGGCTCCCATATGTCACAAACCCAGAAGTGACTGTTCCGGTTTGCGAACTATTTTTGGAAGCCGAACGTCAAGATGGGGCTTCTGCGGCTTCCAATTGGTTGCAGGAGGTTCCTGCAGCCAATCAGAAGCCACACTTTGGTTTTCAAACATTTTGGAAGCTGAACGGACTTCTGGAACGAATTGTGTTCGACTTCCAAGGTACGACTGTATTGTATGATCAATAGAGGCAAGTCCACCTGGTTCTCCCTTACCCAGTGACCTCTGTCCGGTGCCCGACAGAATCCTCTCCGCCTCAAAGAAATCAGGGGCTGCTTGTCCAAGAAGAACTTTGACCTGAAAGAGGAAGGCGTATTCAAACAGAGAACGGGGAGAAGGATTGCAAAAGGAATGGCAGAAACAAAAGCTTGAGTGGTGCTGGCTATTGGATGATTTCTAGGAAAAGCTGGGGACTCAGTCAAGTTTTTTAAGGATTCTCAGCATCCTGGAACTACCAGGATGAAACCCTCTCACCTGTTGCTCTAACTGCTTCCTCTCTTCCGCCTGACTCAGAAGGAAACCTTCGGCCAGGGCCACCGCCTGGGAACTGGTCTCCACTCCACATTCCCTGACCCAGTTCTCCATCTCTGGGGGGAGGACAGCCAGGAACTGCTCCAGGATCACCAAGTCCAGGATCTGAGTCTTGGTGTACTGCCCTGGCTTTAGCCAACGACAGCAGAAATCGTGAAGTCGGCTGCAAACCTCTCGGGGTCCATCGGCCTCCTGGTAGCAGAACTGCCTGAAGCGCTGGCGTTGTACGTCTGAGCTGAGGGTGTCCTCCTCATCCAGGTTTTTCGGTAGTGTTCTTTCCCAGAATTCCCCGCTGATTTGGGGGCCTCTTCCTGCTCTGCGAGCAGCTGAGTCTTCTTCTCCCATTGTTGACTTGTGCTCCAAAGAAGCCTCCACGAAGGCTGAGTGGTGAAATCTGCTTTCTTCTGCCAACGCCTGTCTCCAGGCAAAGACAGACAGAATTGGAGGTTCCACCATGTCCTGCAAAGCCAAAACATTTGTTTACACAAATTATGACGCTGTCAGAAAAGAAAGATTTATGTGGATGACTCCAGCCAGCAATCGGGTTTCATTCTAAGAGAAAAAGCAAAACTCAAAGAGAAGCTAGAGATCGGAAGAGGAGGCTGCTTTGTCTCAAGGCCACAAACCAAAACCTTCAATCTGGTTGTGGGTGAGAAGATGAAGCATCTCTCTTTGTCACTCAGCACGATCAAGTATTTATTCTCTCCTTTTCTTGCTGTTCCTCTTAAGTCCCCAGCCCTCTTTTGCTGTCGTTCCTCCCCCAGAACCTCATGGAAACATAAAAAGTCAAGTATTCTGTACCATGACATGGGCAGGTTTGCAACAGTGTAAAAAAACACAATGTTAAAAATCAGTTAAAACAATTTGAGAGCTGAAGAATAGGGTTTATTATTAATATACTGATAGATATAATCTGCAGGTGTCAATGGCCTAGAGTAAAGGAGACACCTGGGTGGGCCAAGGAGAAAGGAAAGAATCTTCCCCCCAACTTCCTTTGCTGATGGGGAGGGGTGCTGGATGGGCCAGATGTTCAGATCACCTCCCTATGGGGTGAAATGGGGGGTGTCCTCCGCATTCCACTTCTCTGCATTCTCCACCCCTCCATACATAACTATTGGGTGTAATTATTATTATTATTATTGTTGTTGTTGTTGTTGTTGTTGTTGTTATTAAACAAATTTGTATAACGCCCTATACCCGCAGGTCTCAGGGCGGTCACAGCATAAAATCACAATATAAAAAACACAAAATAGATTATTATTTATTAAATTTATATACCGCCCTATACCCAGGGGGTTTCAGGGCGGTCCACAGAATAAAATCAAGATAAAAAAACCACGAAACACCTAATAAAAATAACAACAACCCAATATCCCCCCATAATGAAAACAGAAACAAACCCACCCCAATAACCTCCCACCCCAGAACATTTTAAAAGAGAGCATTGAATGTCAATGCAGAGGGGAATGTCAATGCCACCCCACACCTCCCTATGGAGGGGTCTGTCTCATGCCAATGCCCACTTCCCTGTGTAAATAAACGGGGTGCCTCCCGTTCCCCCTGCCAAGAGCCACCCCACGCCTCCCTGTGGGGTGAAGCCATCCATCCCTGCATCCCTGCACCCCCAACCAGCGGATTCCTCCATCCCCTTGACCCCCCACCTCTCCATTCACCGCCTGCCCCCCATCCCTCCAAAGTCCAAAGGGCGGGGGGACAAGAGCAGGGCGACCCACCAGAGCCAAGCCCGGCAGGGAGGCGCCCAGGCAGCCCTCGGGAAAGACAAAAGCCATTTTCCCCCTCCGGGAGGAGAAGGAGTAGGAAGGCGGGAAGGAGCACCGCCAGGAGGCGCCCTTGCACACACACCCCGGGAGCGCCGCCCTTTCCTCTCCCTACCCGGAAGAAGTTGCCCTCCGCTCTAGGAATCCGGCTCCGCTTGTGTCCCTTAACCCTTAGATGGCCACGCGATGCTGCCTACCTGCCCGACAGCAGGAGCAAAGCAAGCACACGTGAGGGGGCCTTATCCTTTGGCCCAAACGCTGGTCTTAAATATGATGATGATGTTTTATTGATTTATTTATTTATTTATTATTCCCCGCCCATCTGGGGTATAATAATAATAATATACCCAGCCATTACTGTATTATTATTATTATTATTATTATTATTTATTATTATTTCCCGCTCATCTGGGTTTAATAATAATAATAATATTACACTCCAGCCACCATTATTATTATTATTATTATTATTATTATTATTATTATTTCCCGCTCATCTGGGTTTAATAATAATATTACACTCCAGCCACCATTATTATTATTATTATTATTATTATTATTATTATTATTTCCCGCTCATCTGGGTTTAATAATAATATTACACTCCAGCCACCATTATTATTATTATTATTTTCCCCAGCCACTCTGGGCGGTATACAGGACGTATAAAACATAATACATAATAAAGCATCAAACATTCAAAAATTCCCAATACAGGGCTGCCTTCAGGTGTCTTCTAAGAGTTTATGTAGTCCTAAATTGCATACCCTCCAACATTTACATTTCTCTGATGAAAATAGGGATGTCCCATTCCATAATAAGTTTACTATTTATGCCCCAGCCACTCTGGGCGGTTTCCAACATATATAAAAACATTATAAAACATAAAAAAAAACCTTCCCTATACAGGATTGACTTCACACAACTTGGGGGTCAGATTACTCCATACCCTCCGACGTTTCTGCAATGAAAATACGGGTGTCCTAAGGAAAAGTGGGGCATTCCGGGATCAGATCAGAAACCGGGATGGGCTTCTCTAAATAAGAGACGTCTCTGAGACAACTTGAAGGGTTGGAAATTATAATGTGTATTTGTGGGTTTTTTGGGTGGAGTGGGGAGAGGCTCTCCTGGGGGCTCTGGGTAGTATTCAACGAAGTCCTACTCAGAGTTTTTGTTCTTATTTTTATTATGTGTTTGTGCTTTTTATATGGTGATTTTCTCATGGAATCAATAGTTGGACGGACCCCCAAGGGTCATCTAGTCCAACCCCCTGCAATGCAGAAATCTCAACTAGAGCATCCAGGACAGATGGCCTGCCAAACTCTGCTTATAAACCTCCAGTGTTGTGAACTGCCCTGAGATCTACGGATGAAGGGGGATATACAAATTTTAACAACAACCACCTTGCAGAGCCTGTGTGGTGTCGTGGTTATGAGGTGCAGGACTAGGACCTGGGAGACCCGGGTTCAGATCCCCCTAACTCTGCCATGAATGAAGCTCCCTGGGTGACCTTGAGCCAGTCACTGCTGATGTTCAGGGTTGGGAGACAGAAATCCGGATATACACACACACACACACACACACACAATTCCTATCCCACCTTTCAAGTCTCCATGCAACCCCCAGGACATCTCTTCTTCTTTTTTAATTGCAATATGAATTTTCTTCTTCTCTGCAATCCATTTACAAAGATAAACGAAGCATTTATTTGGCACCAGCTTACAAATATCAGTAGCGTAAGAGCATTATCTGCTTACGGTCGAAGAGCCACAACAGAAAAGGAAACAGGAATGTGAGGCAAGAGAAGGGAGTGCAGGAGCTGTCCCTGAATAATAGTAATGGCCAGCTGGAACGCAAACAGCTCAAACATAGGAACCAAAAATTGCTGGACTCTTGGCTGAGCCAATGGAGAGGCCCTGCAGTTCCCTCCCGCTACTGTAGCCTGATGGATCAGCTGTGGATAGATGCCAGTTTAGGGAATAATAGAAATCACAGGATTGTAGGGTAGGAAGGGACCCTGAGCATCATCTAGTCCTGCAATCCAAGAATATGCAGTTGTCCCATTCACGGCTCGAACCTGCAACCTTGGAGTTATCAGCACCAACTGAGCTATCCAGGATGAGCCTGACGATACAGCAGGCTCTCCATTCTTCTTCTTTGCAACCTTTGGGATGTAGAGAAAGCGACATGGGTGCAACTCTAAAATGGCTGCTCTCCTGGGCATGACATGGCTACCATATGCTGTCTCAAAATGCCAGTATCTAGTAAATCAGTAAAGGAAAACTGATAACTTACCCCCAGTGAGTAGAGAACCCTTTTTCTGCCTGGAGGAACCAGATATCTCCCCCACCTCACCCCGCCACCTGAGCCAACTTTTGACTTGTGGGCGAGCCCACCCACCTGTCAATCATTTGCTGTCATTATTCACCTGTCAAAAGCTGGTCTATGTTGGGTGGGGAGCAGGACTGATCAATCCTGCTTAGTGCTGGGCTCTGGAGCACGACAAAGTTCCCTGTACAGATCACTCACACACCTACATCAGGCGGAATGAACCTCCCTTCTTCCCACAAGTTGATTTAAGAGATCTATCCTGGGCCCAGTTGTGTAATAGAGTCCTCTGCAGTGAACTTTCTCATGCGCCTGACATGCCGGAGGTTGGCAAGGGCGGTGACAGGACAGCCGGCCAGTTTCAACACCTTCTCTATCCTCGATGTAGACATTCAAGGGGCACTGTTGGAGTTGAAGGACACATTCCAGGCAGGCAGAAACAGCAGGGTCATTGGGGGAGCAGGGGCCGGGGAGGCAGGGCATGGTGTGGGGCAGGTGCCAAGCGCAGGGTAGAGAGGCCGGATGTTGCCTGCCCCCGATTTATACAATTTCTCCCGAAAGTGAACTTTCTGATGGCAAGAAAAGGTTGAATGGTGAACAAAGCTCTTTCCGCACTTTGGGCATTGATAAGGTTTCTTCCCCGAATGAGTTCTCTGGTGAAAAGTGAGCTGCGACTTCTGGCCAAAGCTCTTCCCGCACTCTGAGCACTGGTACGGTTTCTCCCCTGTGTGGATTCTCTGGTGTTCAGTGAGACTTCCCTTCTGGATGAATTTCCTGCCGCACACGAAGCACTGATATGGCTTCTCCGACGTATGGATGGTTTGGTGGGACGTGTGGTCCAAACGACGGCGGAAGTGTTTTCCGTGTGCTGTGCAATGAAGAAGAAGAAGAAGAAGAAGAAGAAGAAGAAGAAGAAGAAGAAGAAGAGTTTGGTGGATTTGATATCCCGCTTTTCACTACCCGAAGGAGTCTCAAAGCGGCTAACATTCTCCTTTCCCTTCCTCCCCCACAACAAACACTCTGTGAGGTGAGTGGGGCTGAGAGACTTCAGAGAAGTGTGACTAGCCCAAGGTCACCCAGCAGCTGCATGTGGAGGAGCGGGGAAGCGAACCCGGTTCACCAGATTAAGAGTCTACCGCTCTTAACCACTACACCACAGGTAAGAGAGCCCAAGGGGTGTTTTTGTACACAAAACATATGTTGGAAGTGTAAAGTGAAGGAAGGCACATTCTACCACATGTGGTGGATGTGCAAGAAGGCTAGAGCAGTCATGGCCAAACTTGGCCCTCCAGGTGTTTTGGAACTACAATTCCCATCATCCCTTACAACTGGTCCTGTTAGCTAGGGATGATGGGAGTTGTAGTCCCAAAACAGCTGGAGGGCCAAGTCTGGCGATGCCTGGGCTAGAGCATTCTGGGAAATAATATATAATAAACTGGAAAAAATGTTTAAGATACCGTATTTTTCGCTCCATAAGACACACTTTTTTCCTCCTAAAAAGTAAGGGGAAATATCTGTGCGTCTTATGGAGCGAATGGTGGTCCCTGGAGCTGAATTGCCCAGGGGCCAAAAGAGGATCATGCTTTTTATTTTACAAAGAGAAAAGGGGTGTTGAAAGGACCCCGCTCAGCAGCTGATCAGCAAGAGATCGGGAGAGAGATAAGAGTCCCGGCTCCCTTTCAGCCCCGCCCTCCTTTGTTGAATGTGCTGCAGAGGGAGGTTGTTTGTTTCCCCAGCGACATGTGACTGGCTGATTAGATTATCTGTTCTGGAAACTGTAGAAAAGGCTCCCTTTCCTTTAGAAGCTGCAGAAATGTGAGTTTATTTATACAACGACAGCTGCAATAATACTTTTTGCCCAGAGATGGAAGGAAGAGGAAACGCCAACCAAGGAAGAGTGGATAGTGAAAATGAGGGACTATGCAGAAATGGCGAAAATGACTGGGAAGATCAGAGAACAAGATGACAGTAAATTTAAAAAAGAATGGTATAAATTTATAAAGTACATTAAGGAACAATGTAAAGATTTAAAGACATTAGCAGGATTGATATAGCACTTGTAATTTTTTAACAGGTAAAGGAATAAATAAGAATTTAGTTACAGGTACGTAGCTGTGTTGGTCGGCCTTAGTCGAAACAAAATAAAAAATAAAAACATTTCCCAATACTCTTTTACCCTTTCACAAGTCCATCACATATGAAAGAACGTTCCCTCCGCCTCTTTGCATCTCCAGCACTTCTCTGATTCAGCCTTATAGATCTTCGCAAGCCTACTCGGAGTTAAATGCTATCTGCAAATCATTTTCAAGTAGTTCTCCTTCAAAGAATGACACGCTGTAAACTTCAAATCGCTTTTCCAAAGTTTCCCCCACAGGTTAAAATCTATATTGTGAGGACTGCAGCTCTTAAAACTCGGATCGAGGGGGAAAACAAGTGAGCCTTACCGAGAGAGGTGACCATCAGGCAATTGTCCTCCATGACTTCGCTATGCAGAGCTCTCTGGTCAGGATCCAGCAGACACCATTCCTCTTCTGCAAAGAATACAGCCACATCCTCAAAGGACACTGGGCACTGATAACGAATTCAGGAAGATTAATATTATTATTATTATTAGTTTATAATATATTATTAACTTATTATTTTATAGCCTATTATTAACATTTTTGTTAGCTTTTCAAATTAACATTTTTATTAGTTTTTCAAATTTTTCAAATTATTTTAGACAACCATCAAAACATATATCTCATTATCTGTTGAGTTCTCATTCTCCTTTCCATGGTGTTCCTTTCTTGCCTTATAAAGCTGCTCTATTACTTATATTTTGCCCATTACAGTGGTACCTTGGTAGCTGAATTGCTTGGCTCCCGAATAAATTTGCTCCCAAACGACGCAAACCCAGACGTGAATGTTTCGGTTTGCGAACGTTTTTCAGAAGTCGAACATCCTACGCGGCTTCCAATTGAGTGCAGGAAGCTCCTGCAGCCAATCGGAAGCCGTGCCTTGGTTTTCGAACTGTTTCGGGAGTCAAACAGACTCCCAGAGGGATTAAATTCGAGAATGGTTTTCCCAGTAGTAATGTATGGAAGTGAGAGCTGGACCATAAAGAAGGCTGATCGCCGAAGAATTGATGCTTTTTTTGGTGCTGGAGGAGACTCTTGAGAGTCCCATGGACTGCAAGAAGATCAAACCTATCCATCCTTAAAGAAATCAGCCCTGAGTGCTCACTAGAAGGACAGATCCTGAAGTTGAGGCTCCAATACTTTGGCCACCTCATGAGAAGATGGCCCTTGTGGTCTCTTCCAACTCTATGATTCTATGATTGTAAAATTAAAAGATCGAAAGGACAAACTTTTCATGGAAAATCTGAGGCCTTTCTTGGACTCTCTGACAAAGTATAAGAGTGACATGAAATTGTGAGCAGGATTTGAGATATGAGCAGCAGAGGAAGAAAACTGTAAGATGGTGTTAGGGGGTTTGGCAATAATTTGTTTGTTCAGTCGTTCAGTCGTGTCCGACTCTTCGTGACCCCAGGGACCAGAGCACGCCAGGCACGCCTATCCTCCACTGCCTCCCGCAGTTTGGCCAAACTCATGCCAGTCGCTTCAAGAACACTGTCCAACCATCTCATCCTCTGTCGTCCCCTTCTCCTTGTGCCCTCCATCTTTCCGAACATCAGGGTCTTTTCCAGGGAGTCTTCTCTTCTCATGAGGTGGCAATAATAATGCCGCAACCAAGGAGAAGCAAAAAATTGTCAGGGAGGGAAGGTTGGGAAGTCGAAAAGAAAAGTATAAGATAATGGTTTGTTGTCAGGAGTAAATTTGCTATAAAAAAATCAAAACATAATACAAATCAATTTAAAGAAAAACCGGGACTGGACTCGGAAGGAAGGAAGGAAGAAAGGAAGGAAGGAAGCCTTTTTACTAGGAATTTTAGGTCCAGAAATAGCTAAGGATCAGAAGAGAGTATTTATGTATGCTACAACAGCTGCGCGGATGCTACGTGCCCAAAGATGGAAGGAGGACAATTTACCTACAAAACAAGAATGGCTGATAGAGATGATGGACTACGCCGAATTGGCGAAAATGACCGGGTAAATCAGAGATCAAGAGGACAATAAATTCAATAAAGAATGGGGAAATTTGGTAAGTTACTTGAAAGAACACTGAAAACAATTGAAAACGCTGACAGGATTTTAAAGACATTTGCAATGAAGTGAGAATTATGATTTTAAAAACTGAGATTTAAGAAAATATGGAGAATATTATAAGATGCAGTATGAAAAGAATATCTGGGGGAAACCATGGAGAGGTGGAGGGAAGTTTGGGGGGTTCTGAGAATCCTATTTGTAAAATTATTGTGATTTGTGTATGATGACAAATGTTAAAAGTGAAAATGAATATTTTTTTCTTCAAAGGAAGTTAGTTTATCCTTTATAGATAACATGAAGCTCATCGACAAGCAAAACCCAGAAGACTCGGAAAGGGAAGGTGCTTTGAATCTGCCTGGCATACACTGCCTTCTTTGCATGTAGCTCAGACAGAAGCAAAGAGAAGGAGAGGGATTTGTTGATGCTGAAGGATGCGCACAGGAGAGAAGATGCCCCATCACTGCCACCTGCCCATCTCCCCAGGGGTCCTTCCCCTTACCTGGTCCAGTGTTACAGCAGCTGCTTCCCCTCCATCCGAAAGAAGAGGTGGCCGAACCGGTCTTGCCAAGCTCATTCCATCACCTGCTAAAGAGACAAAGGTGGCAGCAAAGAGCCCAGGTCTTCTCCATTGCATGCAGTTTGAATGTAGAGTCCTTTTTTCTGGATGGCTTAAAGGAGGATTAGATACATTCTGAGGGACATGGGTGGCGCTGTGGTCTAAACCACAGAGCCTCTAGGCCATGCCAATCAAAAGTTCGGCGGTTCAAACCCCCGCGACGGGGTGAGCACCCATTGCTCGGTCCCAGCTCCTGCCAACCTAGCAGTTCGAAAGCACGAAGTGCAAGTAGATAAATAGGTACCGCTCCAGCGGGAAGGTAAACGGCGTTTCCGTGTGCTGCTCTGGTTCGCCAGAAGCGGCTTAGTCATGCTGGCCACATGACCCGGAAGCTGTCTGCGGACAAACACCGGCTCCCTTTGCCTATAGAGCGAGATGAGCGCGCAACCCCAGAGTCGTCCTCGACTGGACCTAACGGTCAGGGGTCCCTTTACCTTTACTAGATACATTCTATGGAGGAATTCTGCTCACAATAGCTATGCTCTGTGGTTGGAAGCAGTGTATTTCTGAATACCAACAGCTGGAAAACCACAAGAGGAGAGAGCATCCTTGTGTTCAGGTCCTGCTCCCAGTCTTCTCATATTATTATTATTATTATTATTATTATTATTATTATTATTATTAATATACTGCCCCATACCCACAGATCTTAGGGCGTCCTGATCAGGCAGTTGGTGCCCGAGAGAAGAGAAGAGCAGGTAAAAGAGAGCTGAATCAAGGATGAAATCGGTCTCTGCCTTTATCAGGGGCCTTAACTAGTAAGTGGACAATTTCCATAGTGCTTAGAAATAACTCAAATATTTGAAAGACCACCTCTTTTCCTACAGACCTTCCCGGGTGTTAAGATAAGGAGAGAAGGCCCTCTTGATAGCTCCACCACCCTCAGAAGTTGGAGTGGTGTTGGTCTGGGAATTGTCCGCCTTTGTGGCAGCTCCTAAGTTGTGGAACTCCCCACAGAGGTGTGTCTGGCACTTTCACTGTACAGCTTTTGTTTGTTGTACAATCGCACCTTGGTTTCCGAACAGCTCAGTTCTCAAACGTTTTGGCCCCCAAACGCCCACAAAACCTGGAAGTCAGTGTTGCGGTTTGCGAACTATTTTTGAAAGCCGAACGTCTTCACAGAATAAAAACAGAACTTAAAACCAAATTGGGAGGGGTGGCTAACACCCCAGAGGACAGGATCACACTTCAAAATGACCTTAACAGATTAGACAACTGGGCCAAAGCAAACAAGATGAATTTTAACAAGGAGAAATGTAAAGTACTACACTTGGGCAAAAAAAATGAAAGGCACAAATACAGGATGGGTGACACCTGGCTTGAGAGCAGTACATGTGAAAAGGATCTAGGAGTCTTGGTAGACCACAAACTTGACATGAGTCAACAGTGTGATGCAGCAGCTAAAAAAGCCAATGCAATTCTGGGCTGCATCAATAGGAGTATAGCATCTAGATCAAGGGAAGTAATAGTACCACTATATTCTGCTCTGGTCAGACCTCACCTGGAATACTGTGTCCAGTTCTGGGCACCACAGTTCAAGAAGGATACTGACAAGCTGGAACGTGTCCAGAGGAGGGCAACCAAAATGGTCAAAGGCCTGGAAACGATGCCTTATGAGGAACGGCTTAGGGAGCTGGGTATGTTTAGCCTGGAGAAGAGAAGGTTAAGGGGTGATATGATAGCCATGTTCAAATATATCAAAGGATGTCATATAGAGGAGGGAGAAAGGTTGTTTTCTGCTGCTCCAGAGAAGCGGACACGAGCAATGGATTCAAACTACAAGAAAGAAGATTCCACCTAAACATTAGGAAGAACTTCCTGACAGTAAGAGCTGTTCGACAGTGGATTTGCTGCCAAGGAGTGTGGTGGAGTCTCCTTCTTTGGAGGTCTTTAAGCGGAGGCTTGACAGCCATCTGTCAGGAATGCTTTGATGGTGTTTCCTGCTTGGCAGGGGGTTGGACTGGATGGCCCTTGTGGTCTCTTCCAACTCTAGGATTCTATGATTCTATGACCTCTTCTTAATCTATTTTTTTATATCCCAGTTTGGTGAAAACACACCTCTCCACCCGGGCTCTGGGCAACAAATCCAAGTGTTGCCTTTAACGTGTTCAAACGTTGGAAATAAATATGGATGAACTGTGTACAAGGGCTGTGGGGCAAGCATGTCTGCCCACGACAAGAGTCAGGAGAATGCGAAGGCATCCCAAAGATTTATTGCATAAACAATGGAGGGTGTCGTGGATTGGTTGGACATAGAGGAATGGTGGAAGGAAGCAGCTGGGGAAACCCTAAAGGAAAAAGACTCAGAGCCCCGAGATTTGGTGGTGGGATGACGATGAGTGCTCAGAGGAAGAAGACAGGGAAGAGGAGGTATCGGAAGCTGAAGAGGTAACAGGATTTAGTGAGCAGGAGGAGGCTGTGGCAGAGAGCAGTCCAGAATCAGAGGCGGAAGGTGAAGTAGGAGAGGAGGGAGGCCGAAAGGCAGAGAAGGGTCAAGCTGGTGAAAAGGCACGGGTTTCTCCCTGTTGTGCTGTGGCCCAGAACCAGAAGAGGGCTGAAACAGAAAACTGGTCACACACAGGTGTAGTCTCTGATTGCTGGGAAAAGCCCCGGAGAGGAACAGACTTAAGACAGTTGTGGGGAAGCTTTCCATTTCAGCAACTGATTTCCTGCAAGAAGACCCAACAGAGAATGAGCTGCTCTGCTCATTAAGCTTGACATTCAGCCAAGTCTGTGGAGACTGTGTTTTTCCAGTTGATTCCAACTTCCCTGTTTAGGGAAGTTTTTAAGGATTGGTGTTTTTATTATGTTTTTAGATATGTTGTAAGCTGCCCAGAGTGGCTCATTTGGGGTGCTCATTTGGGAGGCTAAAAAGCCAAGAATAAAATACAAATTATTAATGGAAATTAGAGATGGAGGCGGGTTTGCATTACCAGATCTTAAATTATATTACGAAGCAGCATGTCTGGTGTGGCTCAAAGATTGGATGACTTTAAAAAATGTAAACATACTCAATATTGAAGGCTGGGTCAACAGATTTATACCCAGATGGGCGGGATATAGATAATAATAATAAATTATTATTATTATTTGAACTGTGGGTGATTTACTGACTGGCACACTTTGTGACAGAAGGAGACCCAAGTTCAAGATCATGCCGCATTAATATTTACCCGACAAAGTGGCACCTCCATCGCTCTCCGGCATGTTTCGCAAGGGGTACTCTCCGGTGGCCAATGGCGTCCTCTCTGCCTCCAGGGAATTAGCAGCCAATTCTGAAAGCAGATCCTTGGTCTGAAACAGCAAGTTGTAAAACAATGTGAACACAGATCTTCGGAAGCTTTTTGGTAAAAGTTGGAAAACAATGAACCATGTTATGGAGCAATGGAGAACTTCTGAAACAACAATGGGATATTAACTCTGCCCAAGGCATGATGGAAGCATCGGATGGGAATAGATAGACATAACATTTTACAAGGACAGGAAGGAACACCACCAGTGCCAGATTTATGTATAAGTTGAACAAGCTATAGCTTAGCCCCACTCTCTTGGGGGCCCCTAAAAAAATTAAAGAAAAAAAACCTGGATGTACATTTCCAAAATATAAGATAAAAAACAAATAAAATAAAACCTACATACAGCAACAGTGTTTTGTGTTGTGTAGGCTCCTATGATGTAAGTAATGGGCCCGCCTGCTAGCCTGCTCCCTAAAATATCAGTGGTTAGATACCTATTAGGTCCATAAATTACCATATAGCACATATTCAACACAAAAAAGCAGCAATTTGTTGTTGACAAAGGACAGCTGGACGTATAAAGTGCCCCATTACCTTCAGTAGCTTAGGGCCTCATCCAAACTAAATCCGGCCCTGAACACCACAGACAAAATAATTGCCACACACAGGAGGAATAAGGATATAGTTTAAATGCTTCACCTACAAGTTTATAAATTATTTAATGTGCCAAGACAATTGGATGCTGTTAATATTGCAGCTGTTATACAAGGGATGGTTATTTTGAATGGAATGTAACTGAGAGGAATAAGATCTTGGAACTCAGAAAGAGAGTAAATAATCAAACCATCAATTCTAACACGCAGGAGGCTACCTGAATTATATAATTCGGCATCTGAATGGCTCGGATTAGTAATTTGGCACTGTTATAACGGGGCTACCGTTGGATTATTGTAATTGAAAAGTAACAAGAGAGTTGATGTCATGAAAGTTTACGAAATTATGCATCGAAAAAGCAGGCGATGCTAGAATTTGTGGACGTCCAATGAAGCTGAAGGTTGGAGGATGGAGGGCACGTAAAATAAGGTGGTACTTTACTTTACTCATGGTTAAACTATGGAACTCACTCCCACAAGATGCAGCAATGGCCACCGATTTGGTGGCTTTTGAAAAAGACTGGACAGATCCACAGATAGGGTTATCAACACCTCCTAGACGCAATGGCTACGTTTTACCGCTCAGTACTGTTCAATTGCTGGGAATTGGAGGTAGGCTGAACGCTGCTGCTCTCAGGTCCATTTTGCCAGCTTATTTAATTTACGTATTTTTTTTTTATTTTTTTTTAATTCATATACCGCTCTATACCCGGGGGTCTGAGGGCAGTTCACAGAATAAAATCAAGATACAAAACCACAAAATACCTAATAAAAATAAAAACAACAACCCAATAGCCCCCCCCCCATTTTTTTTTTTTTAAGGGCATAGGATGTAAATCATATCAACCAAAGGCCTGGTTAAAAATGAATGTTTTTGTCTGGTGCCTAAATGTGTATCATGAAGACACCAGGCGAACCTCCCTGGGGAGAGCATTCCACAGACGGGGAGCCACTGCAGAGAAGGCCCTGTCCACGCCTTGCCACCCTCCGGACCTCTAGAGGAGGAGGCACACGGAGAAGGGCCTCAGAAGATGATCTCAGGGGTTTTGGGTAGGTTCCTATAGAAAGAGGCAGTCATTGAGGATTCCTAAAGGCATCAGAATGGTAGAGGTGGAAGGGACCCCAAGGGTCATCCAGTCCAACCCCCTGCAATGCAGGAATCTTAACTAAAGAATCCAAGACAGATGGCCATTTGGTTATAGAATCATAGAATCCTAGAGTTGGAAGAGACCACAAGGGCCATCCAGTCCAACCCCCTGCCAAGCAGGAAACACCATCAAAGCATTCCTGACAGATGGCTGTCAAGCCTCCGCTTAAAGACCTCCAAAGAAGGAGACTCCACCACACTCCTTGGCAGCAAACAGCTCTTACTGTCAGGAAGTTCTTCCTAATGTTTAGGTGGAATCTTCTTTCTTGTAGTTTGAATCCATTGCTCCGTGTCCGCTTCTCTGGAGCAGCAGAAAACAACCTTTCTCCCTCCTCTATATGACATCCTTTTATATATTTGAACATGGCTATCATATCACCCCTTAACCTTCTCTTCTCCAGGCTAAACATACCCAGCTCCCTAAGCCGTTCCTCATAAGGCATCGTTTCCAGGCCTTGGACCATTTTGGTTGCCCTCCTCTGGACACGTTCCAGCTTGTCAGTATCCTTCTTGAACTGTGGTGCCCAGAACTGGACACAGTATTCCAGGTGAGGTCTGACCAGAGCGGAATACAGTGGTACTATTACTTCCCTTGATCTAGATGCTATACTCCTATTGATGCAGCCCAGAATTGCATTGGCTTTTTTAGCTGCTGCATCACACTGTTGACTCATGTCAAGTTTATGGTCTACCAAGACTCCTAGATCCTTTTCACATGTACTGCTCTCAAGCCAGGTGTCACCCATCCTGTATTTGTGCCTTTCATTTTTTTTGCCCAAGTGTAGTACTTTACATTTCTCCCTGTTAAAATTCATCTTGTTTGCTTTGGCCCAGTTCTCTAATCTGTTAAGGTCATTTTGAAGTGTGATCCTGTCCTCTGGGGTATTAGCCACCCCTCCCAATTTGGTGTCATCTGCAAACTTGATCAGGATGCCCTCAAGCCCATCATCCAAGTCATTGATAAAGATGTTGAATAAGACTGGGCCCAAGACAGAACCCTGTGGCACCCCACTAGTCACTTCTCTCCAGGATGAAGAGGAGCCATTAATGAGCACCCTTTGGGTTCGGTCAGTCAGCCAGTTACAAATCCACTGAATGGTAGCATTGTCTAGCCCACATTTTACCAGCTTCTTTACAAGAATATCATGGGGCACCTTGTCAAAGGCCTTGCTGAAGGCCTTGGTCACTGTGAGGTCAGGATGCTGGACCAGATGAACCACTGGCCTGATACAACAGGCTCTTTCTGTCTGAAAAAGTTGGCCAATTATAGCAAGTTTTGAGTTGAGCTCCCTCATGTTTTTTTAGGCCCTTTGGAACAACCCTTATTAAACTGTCTCTCACCTGCAGCTCTTCCTGCTTCTTCTCCTCTGCCCGGCTCAGGAGGAAACCTTCGGCCAGGGCCACCGCCTGGGAACTGGTCTCCGCCCCACATTCCCTGACCCAGCTCTCCATCTCCGGGGGGAGGACAGCCAGGAATTGCTCCAAGATCACCAGGTCCAGGATCTGACCCTTGGTATGTCGCTCTGGCTTGAGCCACTCATGGCAGAGACGGCGGAGTTGGCTGCAAACCTCTCGAGGTCCCTTGGTCTCCTGGTAGCAGACGTCCTTGAAGTTTCTGAACTGTTGGTGCTGTACTTTGGAATGGAAAACACCTTCGCCCGGGATCTTCTTCTGAACAGTTCTTTCCCAGAAGTTCTCAGTGCTTCCAATCTTGATGGTGTCAGGGCCTCTTCCTGCTTCAACCGCAGCGGAATCCTGCTTTTCCATCTTTGATCTGTGCCCCAAGGAAGCCTCCAGCTCTGGGAAACAAAAGATGAGCTTGTTTAAGCCTCCACGACACACTGGACAATAGATATACAACATAATATGGAAATGAACCTCTGGGAGAAACTGTGGAAGAGCGATCTGAAGTTCACAACATGCTACTCTTTGAAGGAGAACTACCTGAAAATGATTTACAGGTGGTATTTAAATCGGCCCTGAGCCTTACTGACTAGTGATTTAAATCGTGATTTGAATCAGTTTGGTTTAAATCAAATCCACCCTGATTAATATTAAAGGGAGCAATCGATTTATCTTTCCGGTGGATCAATATCGAGTCTTTTAGCCATGGCCGTTGTGGGGGCGCCCCAAACAGATTAACTCAATAGCAGACCCTCCAAGTGTTGGGACAATTTGCCCCAGGGATCTTCTCCAGAGGGAGTCAACTGCTCTGTGAGAGGAAGGAGCCGGACACCGAGATCAGGCAAAACCACAGGTTGTTCATTCTTGAGACAGCGCTGTCCAGTGGGCAACTCCCCAGCTCATGCTGCATCAAAGGTACTTTAAACCCTATAATCCAAATTTCCCTCCTACATTCTCCTATTGGTTAGGAGACTGCAGTCTACAGACCTCCTGGTCCTCGTATTTCATATTTCCCCCTTACATACACCCCATGATCATGCTGATTTGTTCTAGCTCCCACAAGGGTGGTTTCACTAATATTCATAGCCTTCTTAAGCATGTGCAATTCAAGGCAAATCTAAAAAAAATGTAGTCTAAACACAATTGCCTGCGAGCGCTCCAACTGGAGAACAGCCTTTACCAAAGGTGTCATGGGCTTTGAAGACACTCGAACTCAGGACGCAACCTTGGGAGAAACGTGCTAAGAGGAAGGCACGCTTGGCAAACCCTCGGTGTGATCAACTCCCGCCTGGAAACCTATGTCCCCACCGTGGAAGGACATGTGCATCCAGAATTGGCCTCCAGAGTCACTTATGGACTCACTGTTAAAACCGTGTTTATGGAAGACAATATTACCCGGCTATGAGGGATCGCCAAAGAAGAAGAAGAGTTTTCTAACCGTTCTCCTCCATTCACCCACACACCTTCCTAGTACCTTATAAGGCATTATATTTTGGCTACTCTCAGCAATTTTTGATTTATTATTCCCAGGTTTCCTCTTTCTTTGCAATGCGAGCAGTTACAGCCGTCGTTTCTGCTAAGCCAGGGGCCAGCAAACTTTTTCAGCAGGGGGGCGGACTATATTTGGGGGGGGGGAAGAACGAATTCCTATGCCCCACAAATAACCCAGAGATGCATTTTAAATAAAAGCACACATTCTACTCATGTAAAAACACCAGGCAGGCCCCACAAATAACCCAGAGATGCATTTTAAATAAAAGGACACATTCTACTCATGTAAAAACACGCTGATTCCCGGACCATCCGCAGGCCGGACTGAGAAGGCGATTGGGCCGGATCTGGCCCCCGGGCCTTAGTTTGCCTACCCATAAACTGTATGACTGATAGATAGATAGATAGATAGATGTTTATTCGGCATTTGCGCCCATCATACAATACAATCATACAATACAAAACAAGCAGTCAATCAAAAATCAGATAAAATCAAATAAAACGATAACCCAATACAGGCCGCGGATATAATAACACAACTCACAGGGACCAATATTATCACTTCGATAAAACATATATAAAAAGAATTAAAGTTAAAATTTAGGCACCCAAAACTAAAACCAATGTCTAATTCTATTTTTGAAAAACATATCTAATTATCAGTAATCGAAACTGTATGACTCTTGGGGTCCCTTCCAACTCTAGAGTTCTATGAACAATCTGCTTATGGAAGCAGAAGGCCTTTGTGTATGGGAGGGATATAATGGAGGCAATTGTGCTGGGCCCCAAACATAGAGGGGCCACACCACCAAGAATAAATCGGTGTTCCAGCTGCTTCTCACCATCTGGGTCCTTTGTCCTACCCCTCATGGAGATGTATCCTTTCCACCTGCTAAAGGTAAAAGTAAAGGGACCCCTGACCATTAGGTCCAGTCGTGTCCGACTCTGGGGTTGCGGCGCTCATCTCGCTTTACTGGCCGAGGGAGCCGGCGTACAGCTTCCGGGTCATGTGGCCAGCATGACTAAGCCGCTTCTGGCGAACCAGAGCAGCGCACGGAAACGCCGTTTACCTTCCGCCGGAGTGGTACCTATTTATCTACTTGCACTTTGACGTGCTTTCAAACTGCTAGGTTGGCAGGAGCAGGGACCGAGCAACGGGAGCTCACCCCGTCGCGGGGATTCGAACCGCCGACCTTCTGATCGGCAAGCCCTAGGCTCAGTGGTTTAGACCACAGTGCCACCCGCGTCCCTCGCTTTTCCTTAGGATGTCCCTATTTTCACAGGAGAAATGTTGGAGGGTATGGACTTATGCGACCCCTGAGGCATCTGAAGGCAGCCCTGTATAAGGAAATGTTTTAAAGTTTAATGTTTTTTTAATGTTCAATGTTTTATTATGTTTATATATGTTGGAAGGTGCCCAGAGTGGCTGGGGGAACCCAGTCAGATGAGCGGGGTATAAATAGCAAAAATTGCAAAAATTATCATTATGGAATGGGGCGAAAGGGAGAGGGCTATTCTCCTTAGCCCTTAAAGCTGAGCAATGGACTGACCCGCAGCTTTTGACCCTGGTTGAAAGGGGGGGAGGCGGAATCTCTCTCCATTGTGTATTAAGCAATAACACAGTCAAGATGTTTAATATAGAATATTGTGTTGTATTACAGACCTTATTTGAATGTACAAGTTACAGAGGGAACGGCAATCATTTGCTGGTTCAGGGAGCAGGATTTGGATCCTCTGCCGGATTGCTTTCCGCAGGAGGGAATCCGTGCCATTGGTTCCCGCCAAGATGTATCTTCTCCCTACTAGACGACTGTTATTATATACAGGTGAAACTCGAAAAATTAGAATATCGTGGAAAAGTCCATTTATGTAAGCAATTGTTTTCATTAGCTACTGGAGTTTAATATGAGATAGACTCATGACATGCAAAGCGAGATATGTCAAGCCTTTATTTGTTATAATTGTGATGATTATGGCATACAGCTGATGAAAACCCCAAAGTTGAAATTGTTAATTTGGGGTTCTCATCAGCTGTACGCCATAATCATCACAATTATAACAAATAAAGGCTTGACTTTGCATGTCATGAGTCTATCTCATATATTAGTTTCACCTTTTAAGTTGAATTACTGAAAGAAACGAACCTTTCCACGATATTCTAATTTTTCGAGTTTCACCTGCAAACCCCCGTTTTCTCCATTCCTGTAGCTGGATCTTCCCTGTTCCCGAAATAAAGAGATGTTGTACCTGATTCTCGCCTCCAGTTATTAATCGCCACCGAGGGAAGTCACTGAGTACCTGCTACACGACACAACACTCCCCCTCTGCCAAGCATCCAAGCCATCGCTGTCAACTTTTCCCTTTTCTTGCGAGGAATCCTATTCGGAATAAGGGAATTTCCCTTTAAAAAAGGGGAAAGTTGACAGCTATGATCCAAGCCCCCTCTCCTCTCTTTGCAGCTTTGCCGTCTCCCCATCCCCTCCAGCCCTGGGACTGCCCTTCACCCAAATGCACAAAAAGCGGGGGAGCCGGGCTCACCAGATCCCAGAGGGTGGATCCCAGCGCTGGAAGAAGCAGGAAAGACGCCGGATGGGGAGGGGCATCCTAAGGAGTGTTTCCCTCCCCCAAGTTCCCTCCTTCTCCAGGAAGAGAGCTCGGCTCTTGTAGTTAACCCAAATGCTAAACTTCACGATTCCTCTCTGGTCTGTGCGTTTCTGCATTGCATATAGATGCCTGCTTTGGTCTCTCCTGGGGGGGCTCAGACATATGCCCCCCCTGAGAAATTGACTGCAAAGGTTTCTTTTGGGGGGGGGGTGTTGCAGGAAATCCCGTTCTCATCCTACCTACCCCAGATCGCCTCTCAGCAGAGAGAAGAAAATCATGGAATCAAAGAATTGGAGGGCTCCCAGCTAGGGTTGCCAGGTCTGCTTCCAAAAAATAGCGGACAAGCGGGAAGGGGGGGGGGGAGTGTTAAATTAAATTAAATTATATATTTTCTTACAAACATTTTAACACGTATTAAAATACCATTTCATCATAAAGCTTTTGAATAAAAAAAATGTCCACTATTTTGTGGGGGGGGAATAGTGAACATAATGTGAAAAAAGTGGACTGTCCACTCAAATAGTGGACACCTGGCAACCCTACTCCCAGCTGGTCATCTAGTCATACCTAAGGGACCGCCTCTCCTGGAATGTCCCGGGTAGGACCTTAAGGTCCTCAAATAATAATTTGTTGGAGGTCCTGAGCCACAAGGATGCTAGGTTGGCTTCAACTAGGGCCAGGGCCTTCTCAGTACTGGCCCCGACTTGGTGGAACGGTCTGTCACAAGAGACCAGGGCCCTGCGGGATTTGGCATCTTTCCGCAGGGCCTGCAAGACGGAGCTGTTCCACCTGGCCTTTGGGTTGGTTTCAGTTTAACCCTGATGTTTCATTCTTTTGGTGTGATTGGTGGGCTACTTAAAAATGAGGCTGCAGTTTAGATTTAATTTTAAATTGTATTTTAATCTGTATTTTAATGAACTGTTTTATGTTTTTGTTGTGATTTTATTGGTGTTAGCCGCCCTGAGCCCGGTTTGGCGGGGAAGGGCGGGGTATAAATAAAAAATTATTATTATTATTATTATTATTATTATTATTATTATTAGTCCAACCCCCTGCAATGCAGGAATCCAAGTGGAAGAACCCCTGGCAGATCCTGCAGGGAAATGCGGTTTTGCATCTACGTTCAGCAATTAAACTAGAAGCCTTTGGCTGATCTTATTGACATCCAACACCCTTTTAGAATGTGGCTTTCTTTGGGGGGCAGGTGTTATTGGGTTACTGCTTTTGGTTTGATTTTATATATTGTCGTCTTGTTGTGAACCGCCCTGAGACCTCCGGTGTATAAGTTGAATGAATGAATGAATGAACTATACCTGTGTAACCGTTAAGAGCTGTTCAACAGTGGCACAGTCTCCTTTGAGAGATGCCGGACTCCCCATCCTTGGAGGTTTCTAAGCTGAGATTCCATGGCCATCTGTCATAGATGCTTTAGCCGAGATTCCTGCATTGCAGGGGGTTGGACTAGAGGACCCCTGGGGTCCCTTCCAACTCTACGATTCTTATGATTCCTCTCTAAGCCTGTAGGACAGCATTACCTGGTGGTCACTTGGAAAGTCCGCCCCAGCCGTGGCCAGAGGACATCATCTTCCAAGCCACATGACTGAAAGGCGGGGAAAGCTGACAGAACACTGGTTTGATTGTTTTTATTGCTCCATCCCATATAAAGCACCTGAAATGTCCTAAACAGCGCGAACGGAAGATGCGTTTCAAGGTGACAAGACCAGAGATGGGAGAAAACTCACGATGGCCCACCGAGCGCATTTAAGCTTTCTCTCCTTTTCGTAAGATACCATCATCATCATCAACCTTTTATTGGCATCAAACAAACAAACATACATACAAAACAGTAGCGAAATAATACTTTCACAGTGGGGCAAACTATATTAGAAGAGAAAAGAGACAAGACTCCGCTGTCCACGATCACATCTCTGGGACTCCTGATAACTCAGACGACTGCAGAATATTACGACGAGAAAAGAGCAAATGTAGGTATTGAGCTACCAATTTGGTAAGCTCCTGGTCAGTCCCCTTTAGTAGGAAATGCAAGACTTCCCGCTCTGGTCTCCTTCTAGGGATACAGAGCTGGTCCAGGAATTGCTGGCGGAGATTGACGTAAAGTTTGCAGTGAAAAACCATATGAACAAGGCTTTCCACCTGATGGCGTAAGATACCGTGCACAGATCTTCATAGGGGAATATCAGGGAGCGATGATACACACAAGAAGCTGGTGTAAGAAGCCAGCGTAAAGTATTCTGGATCCAAGCAAGAGCAATGCTACTTCTTGCCTTCAAAGGCAAATCAGGCCTCTAAAACAGCTTAACGTGATGAGTTGCCAGGTCACGAGGCCCAGCTGAATAGGCTTAGGGTTCACCCCAAGTCCCCTCCTCTCTGCTCCCACCCCTGACATGTCCCCCAAATGCCCCGTTTTCAGGGCTCACCACAGTTAAGATTAAACAAAATAAAAAATAAAAAAATCCTTCCAGCAGCACCTTAGAGACCAACTAAGTTTGTTTCTGGTATGAGCTTTCGTGTGCATGCACACTTCTTCAGATACATGCATGCACACGAAAGCTCATACCAAGAACAAACTTAGTTGGTCTCTAAGGTGCTACTGGAAGGATTTTTTTTATTTTTTATTTTGTTTTGACTATGGCAGACCAACACGGCTACCTACCTGTAACCACAATTAAGATTATCCCCTTTGCTATGTTACGCACAGGTCCAGGTCAGAACGCTTGCCCCCCCTCCCCCCGCAAAAAAGATTCTTTAATTCCACATATGCATTCAATAAAGCAATATTATTTTCTTTCATTTACATTTTCTTCGTTCATTCACAAAACAAATGGATCAGCTATCACTCAGAGGCGAATACACTACAGTGGTACCTCGGTTTTGTGGGATGTAATCCACTGGGAACAGTCAAGTACAACATTCCTGGTTTTGCTAGAGTGGACGTGCAAGGGAATGTTTGGTCCAGCCAGTCAAAACTTCCTGTTCCTCCTGGCCTGGAGCATCTTTCCCTGCATGTGACTAGTAGGCAGGTGTGACCCTTCCAGACCTGGTAAAAGGCCAAGTCACGCTGCTACCTTCTTCTTTTTGACCTTCCTGTTCGTCCCGTCTGCTTCCTGCATCACCTGGACTGTACAGTGGTACCTCGGGTTACATACACTTCAGGTTACAGACTCCGCTAACCCAGAAATAACGCTTCAGGTTAAGAACTTTGCTTCAGGATAAGAACAGAAATCGTGCAGCGGGGGGCCCCATTAGCTGAAGTGGTGCTTCAGGTTAAGAACGGACCTCCGGAACGAATTAAGTACGTAACCAGAGGTACCGCTGTACTTCTGGCTGCCACAGCAGTTCCCCAGGTTATCTCGGTTCGAAAGCCGAAACGCGGCTTCCGATTGGCTGCAGGAGCTTCCTGTACCCAGTCAGAAGCCATGTCGGACGTTTGGCTTCCAAAAAACGTTTGCAAACCGGAACACTTACTACTGGGTTTGTGGCGTTCGGGAGCCGATTTGTCTGACAACTGAGCCGTTTGGGAACCAAGGTACCACTGTAATGGGAGATGTCAACAAAGACGGGGATTTTAGTATTTTAATTAGGCAGTCATGATAGGCTGTAAACCTTGCACGCAGGGGCGTAGCGAGGGGGGCAGGGGGTGTGCCGCCCTGGGCAGCGCCCTGGGGTGGGGGTGACACTTGGGGTGGGGGGCACCGCCCCCCGCGATCGGCGCCGCCGCGCTTGCTGGCTTAGCCAGCTGCTGGCGCCTGCTTTCCTTTTCTTTTTCCCTGCTGCCAGGGTGGAGCTGCTGGGGCGGCCAGCGAGGAGGAGGGGTGTCACGCTTGTCACAAGGGTGACACCCCATCCTCGCTGGCCCGCCCCGCCCCTTGCGCCTGTGGGCGGCTCTGCCCGGCAGCGGGGAGAAAAGCCCTTTAAAAAAAAGAAAAGCCAAGGCCAAGCAGGCTGCTTGCCTTTGCTTTGCTTTTTTTTAACGAGCTTTTTTCCTGCTGCTGGGGCTGGAGCCGCAGTGACGTTGCGCCGTGATGCCACAACGTGATGTCACGATGCCCCGCCCCCAACGGTGCTTCCGGTCGCCGCCCCAGGTACGGAGGAGCCTTCGTACGCCCCTGCTTGCACGTGCCCAGCCAATGGGGCAACAAGGGAGGGAATCTGCGCTCGGGTATAAGGGATATAAGCTTGTGTTTTGTAATTTTGGGTGTGCCTGCTTTGGACACCTGCTCTTGCAAGAACGTTTTTATAATCAATAAACTTTTTGCTGCTTCACCAGTTTTGCTCAGATTTTATTTTGAGGTTCTCAGATCCACTTCTAACAGCCCTGAAAGCCCTAATTGACTTAGGCCCCAAATATCTGCCTCCTTCTCCACAGACCTCCTTGGGTTAAGATCAACAGAATGGCCCCTCTTAGCAGTTCCACCACCCTTCGAAGATGAGGGGGTGACCTGCAAGAGGGCATTCTCAATGGCAGACCCTAGGTTGTGGAAACCCCTCCCCACAGAGCTGCGTCGGGCACATTCCTTGTATAATTTATGTCATATGCTGAAAACACACCTATCTGCTTTTTACACTTGAGGTACAGGTTTTCAGGAAACCGTCCCGCCGATTCCTGTGAATTTAACATCATTTTAAACTGTTTTTAATATAGTATTTTAATTTTTTGTAATCCACCTTATGGTGAAAGGAAAGTAAGAAATCAAATAGCTAATAACAATATTTCAGATCAAACTGTCAATTTTACAGGATACCTAAATGAATGAAAATGAAGCAATAGTGCTAATAACATGCAGGTTTTAATCTAAGCATGCAGGTGTTTTACTCTGGTCACTTTTAGATCATTGTTATATAAATGCAGTTGTTCAAAGTGCCTCTGGCCATGCCACTCAGAAATGGCACTCAAAGATGTTAATTTCACTAGGCCAGGCTTCCTCAAACTCGGCCCTCTAGATGTTTTTGGCCTACAACTCCCATGATCCCTAGCTAGCAGGACCAGTGGTCAGGGATGATGGGAATTGTAGTCTCAAAACATCTGGAGGGCTGGATTTGAGGAAGCCTGCACTAGGTCATGGCATTTCTAAACATACCGGCTGTTCCATTTTGACTAGACAATTATTTCTTTAGATTGGGCCCTGAATGAAACAAAACTCATTACAGTAGAAGGATTCATTGCTTGCAACAGAGATAAGCTTTGAAGCTTAGCTGAGTCAAGGTAAGTCAGTTCAGTATCTCCTGTCAAGAGTTTGAATTGCTTAACGGAGAAGGCTGAATCAAACTCTGCTGGAGAAAGTTGGGTTCCCACAGAAATGGGCCTGTTTAATTTTTCTCTGTTATTAGGTTGTCTAGGACATGGAGTATCTGCAACAGTATATTTGACAGCAATATGTACTTTGTACATTTATGTCTATTTTCTTATTCCTTCACAAAAATAAATATTACTCATTGACATTTCCAGTGGAGAAAACACTTATATGTGGGCTCGCCGATATGATCCAGAGTTATTGCATGTCCCAAGCACTGCTGTGAATTCTTTGATGATAGGCGAGATTGATCTTACTGCTGAAGCTCTTTCCACATTCCAGGCATCGGTACGGTTTCTCCTGTGTGTGAATTCTCCGATGAGAGGTAAGGTTGCTCTTCTGACTGAAGCTCTTCCCACACTCTGAGCACTGATACGGCCTTTCCCCCGTATGAATCCTTTGATGGGAAGTGAGGTTGATCTTGTGACTGAAGCTCTTCCCACATTCCAAACACTGATAGGGTTTCTCCCCTGTGTGGATTTTCTGGTGCGAAATAAGGTTTGAATCTCTAATGAAGCTCTTCCCGCATTCTGAACACTGGTACGGTTTCTCCCCGGTGTGAATCCTCTGGTGGGAAGTGAGGTGTATCACCTGGGTGAAGCCCTTCCCACATTCCAAGCATTTGTAGGGCTTATCCACTCGGTGGATTCTTTGATGAGAACTAAGGGTGGAGCTCTGACTGAAGCTCTTCCCACATTCGGGGCACTGAAACGGTTTCTCCCCTTTGTGAATGTTTTGGTGTGAAGTAAGGCTCGAGTACCTAATGAAGCTCTTCCCACATTCCACGCACTGGTACGGCTTCTCCCCTGTGTGAATCCTCTGGTGGGATGTGAGGTGGATCTTCTGGCTGAAACCTTTCCCGCATTCCAAGCACTTATGTGGCTTCTCCACCCTGTGGATTCTTTGATGGGAACTCAAAGTAGAGCTCAGCCTGAAACACTTCCCACATTCCGGGCACTGATACGGTTTCTCCCCTGTGTGCGTTCTGTGATGGGAAGCGAGGTTCGCCTTCTCGCTGAAGCTCTTCCCACATTCCGGGCACTGATACGGTTTCTCCCCTGTATGAGTTCTTTGGTGGGAAGCGAGGTGGATCTTCTGGCTGAAGCTCTTTCCACACTGAAGGCACCTATATGGCTTCTCCGCTCTGTGGATTATCTGATGAGAAGCAAGGGTGGAACTCAGACTGAAGCTCTTTCCACATTCCACGCACCGGAATGGTTTCGCCTCTTTGTGAACCATCTGATTAATTGCAGTTATCGTCTCATTGACACACTTTCTGCCTTCCAAGCACCGGTTTGTTTTTTGACCTGTGCAAGGAGCTGAACCGGAACATTCCCAATACACACAACATTTGCTCGTTTCTCTTATTTCATCTGTTGTCTCATCTATTGCAATCTCGTGGTAGTCGCTGCCTTCAGGAGCAGAGGATTTACTCCAGCAATTCTGATTTATTTCTCTTTTCCTTCTCTGCTGTTCCAAGTCTTCACATGTGCCTCGTTCCGGTGGCAACTCGGGTAGTTCTGTTGTCATCATGGTTTCACGTATGTCATCTGCTGCAATGGAGAGAGAAAAGAGAGGAAGAAACGAAAGTCTCGAATCACTGGACAGCTTAAACCACCACTTGTGATAAAGGAAAAAAACTGCTAAGGCTTCGATTGGAGGGACATCCTATCAAACATCTAACGACCACTGTTTCAGCTCCCAGATCAGACCTGAAGTTCACTGGTTTATCCTAGGCTGGTCACTCTCTTTCAGCCTAGCCTACCTCACCAGAAGAAGAAGAAGAGTTTGGATTTGATACCCCGCTTTTCACTACCCGAAGGTGTCTCAAAGCGGCTAACATTCTCCTTTCCCTTCCTCCCCCACAACAAACACTCTGTGAGGTGAGTGGGGCTGAGAGACTTCAGAGAAGTGTGACTAGCCCAAGGTCACCCAGCAGCTGCATGTGGAGGAGCGGAGACGCGAACCCGGTTCACCAGATTACGAGTCTACCGCTCTTAACCACTACACCACAAGGTTGTTGTGTAAGCAAATGCAACAATCAGTTGCATTCTTTCCTGACTGAGCCGTATCAAAATCACTGTGTGCAGCCAGATAAGAAGCTGGCTCACTGGTCCAAACAGATTCCCCCACCCGTTAACTGAAGGATGATGGAAAGAGCCCTGGTGCATCCTGGGAAATGAGTTTGGAAAGGTGATGCCAGCCAGAGCAGACAGTGGGCCAATTGCTACAGCACAGCTGTTCTGTCAGGCTTCTGAGGAAGGACTGTGGCTCAGCGGTAGAGCTTCTGCCTTGCATGAAGAAGGTCATAGGTTCAATCCCTGGCATCTTCAGGTATGGCTGGGAAAGCACCCCTGCCTGAAACCCTGGAGAGCTGCTGCCAGTCCAGCGTAGACAATCCTGAACTAGATGGACCAGTGGTTTCACCCAATAACTTCTTATATTCTCCAGTAACTCCAATCTATTTTTTTATTTGTGCTTATTAAGGCATGAACTGTTATGAGACTTCCCGCGGGGGCAAGTTGTGAGACTGACCCCCAGGGCGGGACAAAGCCTCTGTGCACTCCTGGCTACTGGAGTCCAGGGGCACATCGATAATATGTGATTGTTCCCCAGCTTGCAAGAACAACACACACAAGCCAGTAAAGGCTAAAACCTACTTTATTGTAGATAAAGTGCAGAGTATGTCTCTGCGTGCCAGCTCCGATAGTCAGAGCTTTGCATAATACGTCCAGCATCTCTTGAGCCAGAACTGAAAGTAAAATACAACAGTACAATACAGAAACATCACATGTGTGAGAAAGCTGGTATGACCAGTGGCTTTCCCACAGGATGAAAACATGACCTCGCTGCTTAGGCTTCTTGCAGCTCGGCTTGTAATAATATCACAACATGAACAACTTGCATATACTGTGTTTCTCCTAAAATAAGACACCGTCTTATATTTTTTTTCGCTCAACAAAACACAGTGTGGCTTATTTTCAGGGGATGTCTTATTTTAACCGCATCGTATCGGTACGCTGCATAGCCACCTCTCCAGGCTGTTTTAATGGGAGGTACCACGTCACTATGGCTTATTTTCGGGGTATGGCTTATTTTTGGGGAACGGCTTATATTTCGCAAATGCATAGAAATCCTGCTATGGCTTATTTTATGGCTATGTCTTATTTTAGGAGAAACAGGGTAAAGGCAGACTTGCCATGGACAAATTCAATGATATTTGGGATCCATTCTTACAAATAGGTTAAGATCTGGTGAAAGCACAATAACAACCTTGCAAAGTACAGTCGTACCTCGGAAGTCGAATGGAATCCGTTCCAGAAGTTTGTCCGTTCGACTTCCAAAACGTTCAGAAACCAAGGCGCGGCTTCTGATTGGCGGCAGGAAGCTCCTGCAGCCAATCGGATGCCGCGGAACCTGCATCGGACGTTCGGGTTCCAAAGAACGTTCGCAAACTGGAACTCTCACTTCTGGGTTTGCGCCGTTTGGGTGCCAAAATGTTTGAGTCACAAGGTGTTCCACTTCCAAGGTATACGGTTTTGGTCCGTCCCCGTCCCCCCGCCCTTTACTTTCCCTTATTCACGGGTTCTGTTTCTCTCCCCCCCCCTCTTTTATTTATGTCTCACAATGCTCAGTGCACATATAATTATGTACTTTTTGAACTTTCAATGAAGATGTTTAAAAAATTAAAATAAGTAAGGTCTTTGACGTTTCCTGCTGCTGGTTTTTAAATTGCTGATTCAATTACTATGTGATGGTTTTCATGTTTTCTGTGGAGGTCTAAGCGTTGTTCGCCAACTTGCAGCTTTCAGTTAAATTGGAATGCCGGGATAGAAATGCATTATTATTTTTAAAAAGATTTTTTAAATCTTATCTTATTTTATCTCTTTTGCTTAACTGAGCCTAACGACTTCCCTCCCTTCCGTCTGATGGTTTACAAAATTAAACTTTACATCTTTACATTTCGCTTCATTTCCTATCCTTGTTACCGGTATATCATTACCTAAAATACTGTATTATTCAACCTGAATAGGTAGCAGTTTCAGCTTACAAATCTTCAAATAACCCTGCTAATGATGTTAATTGCTTTAAATTGGTAACTATAGATCAACCCTGCTAGAAAAGGGGGAAAGGAGGGTTTGAGGTACCAAAATATTGGGATTCTGCAAAAATAATAATTCTAAAATGTGCCTACGATTTCTAAATAAATGTGATTGTCTGCTAGGAGGGTCTTACCGAGAGAGGTGACAAGATGGCCGTTCTCCTGCATGACTTCTGTATGCAGCGCTTTCTGGTGAGGATCCAGCCCAGACCATTCCTCCCCTGTGAAGTACACAGCAACCTCCTCAAAGGAGGATCCTGCACCCTGGGAGACAACGAGAGACGTCTGTAGTTGTAGGATGGGGGAAAAAATAAGCAGGAGAAAATGAAACATTTGCTTCTTTGTAGGTAGCAAAAATGTTCCACCGGGCAAAAATTTTCCTCTTCAACCAGGCCTTTGGCTGATTGACATCTATCCGATGCCCTTTTAAAGGAGGGGATGATTGGTTTGGTTTGGTTCTTATTTTTATTGTGCATTTGTGTGTGGTTTTATACTGTAATTTTACGTTGTGAACCGCCCTGATGAATTTAACAAACAAATGAATGAAATGACCTGTCCCCCTACCTGATTTGGTGTTGCAGCAACTGCTTCCCCTCTGGAATAAAGGAGAGGTGGCTGAGCCGGCCTTGTCAGGATCATTCCTTCACCTGCGAGAGAAAAAAAGCGATCTCGCTCATCCCAGAGTTTATGTGACACATCTCTACGTGGTCGCCGAGGGTGGAGATCAAGGTTGCGTAGTTAGAATTGTTCCGCAAAGTAGAAGCATTTCTGCTTGCCAGATGGAACAGCCTCCTCTCTCCTCCTAATCCTGTGCTGGGGGTTCTCCTGAACCCCACACTCGAAGCTAATCTGGGGCAGGCATGTGGGGAAGGGGAGAAGAAACCCCGTTGCGCTGGCGGGGCGCATTGGGATGGCTCCTGCCAACGCAACTATTTAGTCGAAACTGGCCCTGGGATTACGAAACGTCTCACCAGTTTTTTAGCCTCCTAAAATGGTCAGACCCCTTTTCTTTTTCTGGGATGTTGGCAACAAGGAAGAGCCAGTGCGGTGCAGCGATTGGAGTGTCAGATCTGGGTTCGTGTCCTCGCTTAGCCGTGAAGTTCACCGGGGTGGCCTTGGGCCAGTCACTGCCTCTCAGCCTAGCCTGCCTCGCAGGGCTGTTGTTGAGAGGATAGAAACTCAGTAAACAAACAAACAAACCATTGCGTTGATTTCCGTACATAAAAAGAAAACAACCCTTGCAGGCAATGGCTTAAAAATTGCTGCAAGGAGATTTGTTTTATCTTGTACTTTTCACCGTATATTTTTTGTGTCACAAAGCTTGCTTCTCCATTAATAAAACGTTTTCAAGAGAGCTTACTATTACGCAATACTTGCTTCTCTGATAAATAATGCGGATTTCCGGCATTTCTCTGTTTTGCATTATAAGAATCTCCTTTAATAATAACAAGGTAAAATTCCCTTGGAACAAATCTCATTGCAGCAATTTATCAGTCACTGCTACCACGTGCGGGTCGTTTTCTTTTTTCTTTTTGCAAACTCATACGTGCATTTCCTGAGTTTAGCTGAAATGTTCCACATATAAGCACATTATTGGAATAAGCACATTATTGTGGGAAGGGGTTTATCGGTTTGTTTTAGTTCGTGAGGCATTTTGCATTCTTATTTTGCATTTTTTATTTTATTTTTGCTGTGAACGGCAGTATACAAATATTGATAATGCTTTTGAAACATGAACCACTTATAAACGCCATCTCCAACTCCTCAAAAGATTCCATCAATGGTGCTTCCGAAATTTTTTACACATCGCTTGGGGAGACAGGCGAACTAATGCCAGTGTACTGGAAGAAACACAGATCACCAGTGTCAAAGCAGGTAGGTAGCCATGTTGGTCTGCCATACTCAAAACAAAATAAAAAATAAAAAAATCCTTCCAGTAGCACCTTAGAGACCAACTAAGTTTGTTCTTGGTATGAGCTTTCGTATGCTTTACCCTTCTGAATAATACCCCTCCCCACTCGCGTTGGGTTTGAAATTATACCTAAGCCGGTCTGATGTCAGTACTGTTTGTGGTGTAGTGGTTAAGAGCGGTAGACTCATAATCTGGTGAACCGGGTTCGCGTCTCCGCTCCTCCACATGCAGCTGCTGGGTGACCTTGGGCTAGTCACACTTCTCTGAAGTCTCTCAGCCCCACTCACCTCACAGAGTGTTTGTTGTGGGGGAGGAAGGGAAAGGAGAATGTTACCCGCTTTAAGACTCCTTTGGGTAGTGAAAAGCCTTACCCAGTGAGGTGGCACCTCCAAGACCCTCCTGGACAATCTTTCTTTCTCGGGGATCCACCGGAGCCTTCGCTGCGTCAGGGAAACCAGGAGCCACTTCTGAAAACAGACCCTTCACCAGAAACAAGGAATGTGGGGAAAGGTGACAAAAAGGGAGAGTCAAGAGGCTTTGGGACATTTTCAGTATGGATTTGACAATTGCAGAGAGTGCCAGGATAGCCTCCTGCACGTTCCAAGCCTCTTGGAAGCACCAGGATGAAACCCTCTCTCACCTGCTGCTCTTCCTGCTTCTGGTCCTCTGCCTGACTCAGGAGGAAACCTTCTGCCAGGGCCACCGCCTGGGAACTGGTCTCCGCTCCGCATTCCCTGACCCAGTTCTCCATCTCCGGGGGGAGGACAGCCAGGAACTGCTCCAGGATCACTAAATCCAGGATCTGAGCCTTGGTGTGTCGCTCTGGCTTCAGCCACTCGCGGCAAAGATGGTGGAGTTGGCTGCAAACCTCTCTGGGTCCCTCGGCCTCCTGGTAGCAGAAATGCCTGAAACACTGGCGCTGAGCGTCTGAGCTGAGGACGACCTCCTCGCCCAGGATCTCCTGCATGGTTCTTTCCCAGAATCCCTCGCTGGCCCCAGTCTGGATGGCACCAGGGCCTCTTCCTGCTTCACGGCCAGCTGTTTCTAGATTCTCCATCTTCAGTCTGTTTTCCAGGAAAACCACTCTCCCGCTAGTTTCTCAAGGCAAAGCCAAGGAGCTAGCTGAAGGCACTGCTACCATGTCCTGCAAAGCCAAGACATTGTCTTGTTAGAAAATTATGAAGTTGTCAGGGAAGATTTTCCTGGAACAAATCTGGATAGCAACTAGTTCCCTTGCACCCTTAAGAAATGGCAGGGGAATGACAAGTTTGAAACTATATAGAAACTAGAGATTTGTGCCTGTTGTCTTTGTCCATGGAGTTTTCTTGGCAGGGATACTGGAGTGGGTTGCCAGTTCTTAAAGAAATGGGAGTGCCTGATCACCTCATCCGTCTCCTGAGAAATCTCTATGTGGGACAAGAAGCTACAGTTAGAACTGGATATGGAACAACTGATTGGTTCAAAATTGGGAAAGGAGTACGACAAGGCTGTATATTGTCTCCCTGCTTATTTAACTTATATGCAGAATTCATCATGCAAAAGGCTGGACTGGATGAATCCCAAGCCGGAATTAAGATTGCCGGAAGAAATATCAACAACCTCAGATATGCTGATGACACAACCTTGATGGCAGAAAGTGAGGAGGAATTAAAGAACCTTTTAATGAGGGTGAAAGAGGAAAGCGCAAAATATGGTCTGAAGCTCAACATCAAAAAAACTAAGATCATGGCCACTGGTCCCATCACCTCCTGGCAAATAGAAGGGGAAGAAATGGAGGCAGTGAGAGATTTTACTTTCTTGGGCTCCATGATCACTGCAGATGGTGACAGCAGTCACGAAATTAAAGACGCCTGCTTCTTGGGAGGAAAGCAATGACAAACCTAGACAGCATCTTAAAAAGCAAAGACATCACCTTGCCGACAAAGGTCCGTATAGTTAAAGCTATGGTTTTCCCAGTAGTAATGTACGGAAGTGAGAGCTGGACCATAAAGAAGGCTGATCGCCGAAGAATTGATGCTTTTGAATTATGGTGCTGGAGGAGACTCTTGAGAGTCCCATGGACTGCAAGAAGATCAAACCTATCCATTCTCAAGGAAATCGGCCCTGAGTGCTCACTAGAAGGACAGATCCTGAAGTTGAGGCTCCAGTACTTTGGCCACCTCATGAGAAGAGAAGACTCCCTGGAAAAGACCCTGATGTTGGGAAAGATGGAGGGCACAAGGAGAAGGGGACGACAGAGGATGAGATGGTTGGACAGTGTTCTCAAAGCGACTAGCATGAGTTTGGCCAAACTGCGGGAGGCAGTGAAGGATAGGCGTGCCTGGCGTGCTCTGGTCCATGGGGTCACGAAGAGTCGGACACGACTGAACGACTGAACAACAACAAAGAGATTTGTGGGTGGAGTTTCTTTCCTTGAGGACTAGTGGGTTAAAGCCTTCAGTCTGGCTGGGAGTCAGAAGATGAGGGATCCCACCCCTCTGGATCTCCCCCTTACAACTCTTCCCCCTTTAGGCACCCTCCTCTTTTCCAGCTTCCACCCTCCCTTCACCCCCAAACCCCCAGCCATTACACTTCCTCTCCTAATCCGTGTCCTTTAATGCCCAGATTCGCACAGGCACTTTTGCTTCCCATCAGCGTCTCCCGCCTTTGATCGACAGCTTCCCCCGTTTTGCATTCGGGCGACGAAAGAGCCTCCCCACCGCGTGTCGGGGCTTGCACGTCTGAAACGGCACGCGCGCGGTTCTCCGGCGGATGCGCGATTAAGAGGGAGCGCGGGGTGCGGGGGGGGGGAGGAGCACACATTCGAATCTTGGCACAAATTACGCCGCGCTTCCGCCAATCAACGCAGCGCTGCAGACCGACACGCCCTGAGCTCCCCCGCATCATGATGCGGGTGTTCTGTTCGTGCGAAAGGATGACCAGGTGCAGAAGCGGCTTCCCAAAGCGGGGTTGAAAATGGGGAGAGGAGGATCTTGCTTGCTCTTCTCGGACCCTCTTCTTTTCTATTCAGCGACAAATCTGGGCCTCTCTCTCTCCCCTCGCAGGGGAATCCTAGCCCCCTCCTCTTTTTCCTGCATTGCAGTTGCATCCTCCCGACTCCGTCCACCCCTCTTCCCACCTTAAGTCAAATTAATAGGTAGGGGGGCTCACCAGATCATAGAAGGATCCCCGATGCCGAAGTAGGGAGACCCCGAGGCTGCATTCCTCCAAGGCAAGAACCAAGCAGGAGGGGCTTTTAGCAAAAATACCCATTTGCTTTGTAGGACTCCCTCCCCCTCCCCAAATCCCCATCCACTCTAGGAATCCAGCTCAGATAATTTTAACCCTTGGCAGCTCAAGCCGTAGGATGATGTCTCTCTCTCTTTTGTAAAACAGGAGCGAAGGAAGAAGCCAAGCACTGTGAATGCAGATCCCACACACCCCTTTTCTTTCCTGATGGTGGGTGGAAGGAGTGAAACCAGTTTGGGGAAGAAAGAATAACAGAATCATAAAGAGGACCGCCTGTTGTCTTTGTCCATGGAGTTTTCTTGGCAGGGATACTGGAGTGGCTTGCCAGTTCCTTCTCCAGGTGGATCACATTTAGTCTAAACTCTCCGCTATGACCTGTCCATCTTGGGTGGCCCTGCATGGCATAGCTCATAGCTTCCCTGAGTTATTCAAGCCCCTTGGCCACGACAAGGCAGTGATCCATGAAGGAGACTGATCGCTGAAGAATTGATGCTTTTGAATTATGGTGCTGGAGGAGACTCTTGAGAGTCCCATGGACTGCAAAAAGATCAAACTTATCCATCCTTAAAGAAATCAGCCCTGAGTGCTCACTGGAAGGACAGATCCTGAAGTTGAGGCTCCAGTACTTTGGCCACCTCATGAGAAGAGAAGACTCCCTGGAAAAGACCCTGATGTTGGGAAAGATGGAGGGCACAAGGAGAAGGGGACGACAGAGGACGAGATGGTTGGACAGTGTTCTCGAAGCGACTAGCATGAGTTTGGCCAAACTGCGGGAGGCAGTGAAAGATAGGCGTGCCTGGCGTGCTCTGGTCCATGGGGTCACGAAGAGTCGGACACGACTGAACGACTGAACAACAACCAACACTTTGAATTGTGCTTGGAAACATACTGGGTAAGACAGAGGGAGAACGGGGTGAAAGATCCAGAATGGAGGAGTGAAACCAGTTTTTCCTCAGGTGTCCAGAGCAACGAAGTGGGAGGAAGAGAAGGGAGAAAATGAGCCAAACACTGTATTATAAAGGGTGCAAACTTGACTGGTGAGGAATCCCTACTGTTTTCCTGTGGCAACACGCGTGAAACTCAAACCCTGAAGTTATTGGGCTGTGCAGCACTTTTGCACCCATCCGTCTCCTCTTTGAGCCCTGGGGTCAAAGGGATGCTTTGGTCCATATCAAATGAACCAGCCCCAGAGGACACTTTAGCTCCAAGAGCACACTCGGCTATCTCTTGGCAAAAGGGTCTGGTTTTGACCAGGAGGGGAACAGAACTTCCTGAGACTAAGCTTTCCCCTTTTTAAAAAAGCACCAAGTTACCAGCCCCTAAGGAGGAGCAAGGGATGTGGGTGGTGCTGTGGTCTAAACCACAGAGCCTAGGGCTTGCCGATCAGAAGGTCGGCGGTTCGAATCCCTGCGACAGTGAGCTCCCATTGTTTGGTCCCAGCTCCTGCCAACCTAGCAGTTCAAAAGCACATCAAGTGCAAGTAGATAAATAGGTACCGCTCCAGCGGGAAGGTAAACGGCATTTCCATGCGCTGCTCTGGTTCGCCAGAAGCGGCTTAGTCATACTGGCCACATGACCCGGAAGCTGTCTGCAGTCAAACGCCAGCTCCCTCGGCCAATAAAGCGAGATGAGCGCCACAACCCCAGAGTCATCCGAAACTGGACCTAATGGTCAGGGGTACCTTTACCTTTAAGGAGGAGCAAACACTTGGAAGCGGGTGGAGAGTGGCTGTGAAATGAGAGCAGAAGGTGCACGAAGGAGAGCTCAGGCGCTCGGGGAAGTGGGAAACATGATCAGATTCTGCGAAACGGTGCTCTTTTTAGAGAAATGCAGCTTGTGTACGCTGATTTTCTTTTCTTTGTTAAGCTTAGAGTACACAGAGACCTGGCTGTTAACTTACAAAATTCTCAACGCCAGTTCTCAGGGCACATCTTCTCTCTTGCGATGCTATCGAGTGAAACTCAGGGAAAGAGAACAAACACTGAGTTGTGAGGAGTTGTTTTTATAATCTACAAAACACCTAAATTGTAGTAAAAAACACACCAACAGAAGACAAAGGGGAAAAGCTCCCAACTACAACATGAGATGTTTCAACTCTTGCTATGTTTTTTTTATATATATATTCGGGCTGCGCACGCAAATCTGTGTTTGCGTGGCCTTGGTTTTTTGATATCTGCACATGTGCACCTTTAACATTTCTTCCTAATGCATTTACAAAAACAAATGGGATGTTAATCACAGAGTTTTGCAAAGCAGAAACACAACGGGGAAAATCCACCACCAAGCCCAATATTTACACTGAGACATGCACCCGTGTGCACACAAAAATATTCAATCAAACAGATGGAGGGGCTGTGTGTTCGTCTTCCATTTGCAGCCTGGAAATAACTCTGGCAGGGGTCTAGAGATGTGAAGGCCTGGGGGAAAAAAACCCTGGAAAAATTCAGGGGGGGGATGGGTGTTTTTCCTGAAGCCTTTTCCCCCCGAAAAATTGAAAAAATAAAAAATATATTATGGAATGTTTTATTTTAACTTGAGGAATAAAATATTTTAAGATAAGGGGTTCAAATATTTTATAAATCATTTCTGAAAAATACATATGGTATCAGATTATTCTAATTTCTGTGAGGACAAGCAAGTCCTTAGGTTAACAAACTGAAATCTCCAATGAATAATTGTTACTTCTGGATTTTTAAAAATTGTTTTGTGGGGTTTTTTTTGTTCCACATAAACTAGTAAACAGTTCAGGAGATTGTTGCTCCATTTGTTACAAATACAAATAAATATTATTTTAAAAGTAAATTCTGTTTGTAATAATTGTTTGGATACACTATATTTTTAATATGCTAGTTGTGATAATTTTATGCCCATTAAAATTGTCCATAGTTATATTTTATGTTTCTAAAGTAACAGAATGACTTTCAATCTGGAAAAGAAAAAAGAAGTGCTAATGTAGCATTTTTTTCAACTTTTCCGAAAATTTCTGTTTACACCTGAAAAAAAACTGGGTTTTTTTCCCCAAGCTTCAAAATTTCCGGAAATTTTACATCTCTACAGGGGTCTCTGGTGTTGTTTTTTTATGCCTTTAGGCACCTCTGGGACTCCTTGCTCAAAATGAAAATCTCTAAGCCAGAAATGGACCATCTCCAACTTACATGATTAGTGAATGAGACACACTTCCTTTTAACAAACAGCCATTAAGTTAAAAGTCCCTTAGCTGCAAACCATCCATTAAAATCACAGATCCAGCGCCACTGACAGAGACATTGCTTATAATTCAGTGGCTGTTCCGGGGAACCCCCTATAATAATAATCTGGTTCCATACCGATCCATGTCTCAGATCCCCATTGTTGTGCTATGGCAGTGCCGGCAAGCGCCGGATCTGTGGCTTTTGTGTGTGGCGAACATGGGCAGAGAGGAAGAGAGCACCCAGCTGCAGATACATAGAAAACACACACAGCAAGAGAGACCACCACCCACATTTAGACTCTGTGCATTTCTGTGGGGTAAAGATCTGATCCAGTAGAATTAAAACCCATTCTCCTCACGGGTTTTTATGCTGCTTCCCTTCAAAACTGACATCAAATTAGAGACTGTGTTGATTGATGTCTATGCTCTCTCTCCCTTTTGGTCTTTCCACTTTCCCCTCCTCCCAATACATAGGGACCTGAGCAGGTATGGGAGCCTTGATTATATCATCCTCCAGATAGCAAGGCCCCGAAACATGTCCCAAAATCCATTGCCAGGAGGCAATGCATTTTGGAAATGCCCTTGGGCAGATCCTCAACCACGCATAGGAGCTGAATGCATCACTACGTGCTCAGGAGAGGAAGGATGGATGGGGAGGGCAGAGGGGAGCAGCGGTGATTTCACATTTTGTTTTAGAAAAGGAACAAAAGAAAATACCATATTTTTCGCTCCATAAGACACACTTTTCCCTCCTAAAAAGTAAGGGGAAATGTCTGTGCATCTTATGGAGCGAATGCATGGTCCCTGGAGCTGAATTGCCCAGGGACCAAAAGAAGATCAAGCTTTTTCTTTTACAAAGAGAGAAGGGGGTGTTGAAAGGCTGCTGCTTTACAGCTGATCAGTGAGAGATCGCTGGCTCCCTTTCTGCAGAGGAGGCTGTTGGTTTCCCCAGCGACATGTGACTGGCTGATTAGATTATCTGTCTGGAAACTGTAGAAAGGGCTTTGAGCTGCTCCTTTTGCAAATGGGGCTTTTCTTCTTCCAAAAGAAGATGCACAACTTTGAACTGATCCTCAAAAAGGGGGGCTTTCCCTCTTTCCCCCTCAAAAAACCAGGTGCGGCTTATGGAGCGAAAAATACGGTACTTCAGTTCCTTTGCTATTGTTGCTCAGGGTAGGTACAGTTTATTGCTCCCTGCTTAGCATTCATTTATACAGTGCAAGTCCGATGTGGGTCCTCACAATCGAACTCCTGTTTCACGTGGGAGACAATCTTTTGTTGCATATTCAAATCGCTCCTGTGAGTTCTTTGATGATACGTGAGATTTATCTTATTGTTGTAGTTGTTTCCACACTCCAAGCACTTATATGATTTCACCGCTGTGTGAGTTCTTTGATGCAAGTTCAGGCCGGACCTTCGAGTGAAGCTCTTTCCGCACTCCGGGCATTGATATGGCTTCTCGCCGCTGTGGCTTCTCTGATGCAGATTAAGGCTGGATCTTCTAGTGAAGCCGTTTCCACATTGCAAGCAGGTATACGGTTTCTGCCCTGTATGAGATGTTTGGTGAGCAGAGAGGCCTATCTTCTGCGTGAAGCCCTTTCCGCATTCCAAGCATTTGTATGGCTTCTCCCCTGTGTGGGTCCTTCGGTGAAAAGTGAGCCTGCTCTTCTCTTTAAAGCTCTTTCCGCATTCGAGGCACTGATATGGTTTCTCTCCTGTGTGGATTCTCTGATGAGAAGTGAGGGTGCAACGGTGACTGAAGCTCTTTCCGCATTCCATGCACTGATATGGCTTCTCCCCTGTGTGGATTCTCTGATGATAGGTGAGGCTCCCCTTATGGCTGAAGCTCTTTCCACACTCTAAGCACCGATATGGTTTCTCCCCTGTATGAGTTGTTTGATGAGCAGCGAGACCTATCTTCCACGTAAAGCCCTTTCCACATTCCAGGCATTTATATGGTTTCTCCACCCTGTGGATTCTCTGATGAGAAGTCAGGGTGCAACGTTGACTGAAGCTCTTCCCGCACTCCATGCACTGATACGGCTTCTCGCCCGTGTGAGTTGTTTGATGATAAGTGAAACTTATCTTATGCGTGAAACTCTTTCCACATTCCAGACACTCAAACGGTTTCTCCCCTGTGTGGATTCTCTGATGAGAAGTAAGGCTACAACGCTGGCTGAAGCTCTTTCCACATTCCACACACTGATACGGCTTCTCGCCTGTGTGGATTCTCTGGTGCAAAGTAAGGTTTGTGCTTCGAATGAAACTTTTCCCACATTCCAAGCACCGATATGGCTTCTCCCCTGTGTGGATTCTTTGATGCAAAGTGAGGTTTGAACTTCTGATGAAGCTCTTCCCACATTCCAAGCACTGGTATGGTTTTTCCCCTGTATGAATTCTTTGGTGGAAAGTTAGGTGTATCTTCTGGCTGAAGCCCTTTCCACATTCCAAGCACTTATATGGCTTCTCCCCTGTATGAATTCTTTTATGAGTTGTAAGATACATCTTCTGACTGAATGTCTTTCCGCATTCTCTGCACTGATATGGTTTCTCCCCAGTGTGGATTTGCCAATGAGCTTCACATTCCAATTTCTGATACACACAGTATTCATCCTTTTCCTGTACTACTACTACTTCTTCTTCTTCTTCTTCTTCTTCTTCTTCTATTATCACAATTTCAGGGTAGCTACTGCCCTGAGTAGCAGAGGATATATTCCACCTGTTCTGAGCTGCTTCAGTCTTCTTTCTCAGCCGCTCCTCATTTCTGTGTGTGTCTCTTCCTGCCGACATCCAGCACATGTCTCCCTTATTCCTGGCTTCCCACTTGTGGCCTGCAGTTGAGAAAGAACACCAATTAGTACCCGAGTAAGACATGAAGACTTAAAAGCATTTACAGTGGTACCTCGGGTTACATACGCTTCAGGTTACAGACTCCGCTAACCCAGAAATAGTACCTCAGGTTAAGAACTTTGAACTTTACCTCAGATGATAAGAACAGAAATCGTGCTCTGGTGGCGCAGCGGCAGCGGGAGGCCCCATTAGCTAAAGTGGTGCTTCAGGTTAAGAACAGTTTCAGGTTAAGAACGGACCTCCGGAACAAATTAAGTACGTAACCAGAGGTACCACTGTATAAACCACTTCATATTTTCCAAAAGATTCTAATTTAGATGGGCTGCCCGTCAATTAACACATTTTACCATCTCTCTTGAATGGCCTTAAGAAAGTCTTACTGAGGTAGGTGACGAGGCGATAATTCTCTTCCATGACATCCCTATGAAGAGATCTCTGGTCAAGATCCAGGAGGGCCCACTCCTCCTCTGTGAAATGCACAGAAACAGCCTCAAAGGACCACGGACCCTGAAAGAGAAGGAAACATTTGTGTCTTGATAGAAATTAAGAGCGTCTGCTGGCAAAACCCAGAAGTCTCATCAGGGGAGAACAGCTGTGTATTATCCCCACAAAAGTCTCTCTCTCTCTTAATTTATACTTTTCAGGTTTATACATTTAACTAATTTTACAATCATTTCCACATTTCAAAGCTTGACTTCCTTCCCCCTCTTTCTGTGGTTCCTTAAATTTATTTTTAACATCTTCTGCATATCCAAATTAACTTAATTTGCTCATTTATTAATCTACTTTAAATATATACTCTTATGAAACTGCAGGTTATTACAATAATCCTACCAATGTTTTTATCTGTTTGCAGTTTATCTGTAAATGTTCAATAAACCATTTCCAGTCTTTTATTTAAAAAGGTTTGTTATCTTGATTTCTTATTCTTCCGGTGAGTTTCGCCATTTCCGCATATTCCGTAAGTTTTTGTATCCATTCTTCCTTTGCTGGGACTTCTTTCCATTTTGAGGCAAGTAACAGTCTTTTACTGTTGCTTTGAATTGATGCTTATGGTGCTGGAGGAGACTCTTGAGAGTCCCATGGACTGCAAGATCAAACCTATCCATTCTCAAAGAAATCAGCCCTGAGTGCTCACTAGAAGGACAGATCCTGAAGTTGAGGCTCCAGTACTTTGGCCACCTCATGAGAAGAGAAGACTCCCTAGAAAAGACCCTGATGTTGGGAAAGATGGAGGGCACAAGGAGAAGGGGACGACAGAGGATGAGATGGTTGGACAGTGTTCTCGAAGCGACTGGCATGAGTTTGGCCAAACTGCGGGAGGCAGTGAAGGATAGGCGTGCCTGGCGTGCTCTGGTCCATGGGGTCACGAAGAGTCGGACACGACTGAATGACTGAACAACAACAACAACAACAGTCTTGCCGCTGTAGCATCACAAATAAATAAATTTCTATACAGTTTAGGTAGTTCTGTCCCTATAATTCCCAAGAGAAAAGCTTCTGGGTGGGTTTTTTTTTTTAAACAAATATTATTTTAAACATGCCCTAAAGTAAGAGACTTCTGGGAGAAGATATATAATGAACTGGAAAAAAGTGTTGAAAAACACATTTATTAAGAAACCAGAGGCCTTCTTACTGGGCATGGTCAACTATGAAATTCCAAAAGAGGATAGGACAGTCTTTATGTATGCTACAACAGCTGCAAGGATTTTATTAGCTAAAAACTGGAAAACTGAAGAGATACCAACGGTGGAAGAATGGCAAATGAAAATGATTGAATATATGGAGCTCGCAGGACTGACCGGAAAACTCTGAGACCGGAGGGATGAAGCGGTACAAAAAGATTGGAAGAAATTCAAGGACTATTTGAAAATTCATGCTAAGATTAGTATTTAAGGATTGAACTAGAAGATAGGTTAGGCTACAGTCATGGAAAATAGATAAGATTAAGAAAAATAGAAGTTAGATAAGGAAATTAGATTAAGAATAAGATAAGGTGTTACCAATGATTTACAATGTTAAGAAATTACTAAAGATGTTATACAATGAACGCAGGAGAGGACGTGAGGAAGTCAGTTAATGTTAAGGAAGGAATAATCATAGTTATTTTAGTTGTTTTTTGTGGTTGTATTTGTTGTTTGTTTTTTGCATTTTGTATTTTTGATAAAAAATTTTAATAGTGTGTAGTGTAAGTTTCTATGTATGGGTTTTATTGTGGAAAAATTTAATAAATTTTATTTTTTTAAAAAAAATTAAACATCCTTTTCAATTCATTATATATCACCGCCTTTCTCTTAGGCAGCTTTGACAGAAGCAAAGGCGAGGAGAGAATTTCCATCGGGACCAGGGAGATGAGAAGGCTCCTCCTTGACCATCTCCCGGGACAACGATCCTTCCCTGATCCATACCTGATCGTTTGCCACAGCGACTGCTTCCCCTCCAACGCGAGGAAGGGACGGCTGAGGGGATCTCACCAGCATCATCCTGTCACCTGTGAGAGACAAAGATGGTAGGGAAGACGTAATCTCTCCAAGGTTTCAAGCCGGGGTCTTTCTGAGGCCTACCTGGAGACGCCCGCAAATGAACCTGAGGCCTTCTGCAGGCAAAACAGATGCTCTGCCGCTTGGGCGAAAGCCCTTCTCAATGGAGCAACAATGTTTACCATGGTGAAACATTTCCACACCAGAAGTTTTTGGGAGAAAAAAATACGATTTGCAAATGCCGCCAACCGAAATATGCATTTCCAACAGCTACAAGGATGGCGACACGTCCTTGAATACAAGAAGTGTCCTGTGGAGTGTAAAAAAATAATAATAATTCATGGACGTAATGAGGAATATAATAGAATCATAGAATCGGAAGGGACCACAAGGGTCACCCGCGGAGGGACGTAATAATAATTATTCCTTCAGTTTATATCCCACCCTTCTTCCCCAGGAGAGCCATGGGTGGCAAACATATCGATAGAAATATCATTTAAAACATTGCAAAACTAGTTAAGAACAATCACAAGCACTCTAAAGGACTATTATCATCCTCTAGGGAAATGTTTTTCAACCTTGGTTCTGCCAAGATTGATGGACTACAACCCCCCCATCATCCCCAGCTATCTTAGATGGGCTGGTCAGGGACGATGGGAGTTGTGGTCTAGGGTTACCAGACATCCCCGTTTCCCGGGGACAGTCCCTGGATTTGCGAATAAGCCCCCGGACAAATTCCATCCCCGGATTTCATCTAATGTCCCTGGGAAACGCAGCAGCGGCAGTCTCAGCATCCCAGGGCAGTTGGCTCTGGCTGGCTTCAGGAGCTGCTTGGAAGTCCCCATATGATGGTGGTGCAGGGGGTCTCCGGGCTGCCTCCCCCTTCCCTGAGCCCAGCAACTAAGCTGTGAAGGGAGGCATCGTGCTGCCCGAGCCTCGCGGCCGCCGCCTCCACTCTCGGCCCTCCTTCTCCGCCTTCCATGCCTGACCCACAGCTCACCGCTTCCCCACCACCACCACCGAAGAACCAACAACTCTGGGGCTGCCCAGGCTCATGGAGAAAGGAGATAGAAACCTCGGAGGAAGGGGAAACGTGGCGGATGAGGTCAAGGCAGCGGCCGCCCCTCTGCCACCGCCATCGCTGCAGCGTCAACATCCCAAACGTTTGTTTATTTGTTTGTTTATTTAAGTGTCCCCGGATTCATTGAAAAAAATCTGGTAACCTTATTGTAGTCCAAGATTTGGGGATCCAAGGTTGAAGAAGACTGCACTAGGGAAAGGATTCAAAGCAAAGTCCAAATGCAATGTAAGCCCTAAAACCATTTGCACAAGCACAGCCAGTAAAACAGCTGAAAGCACAACGTCTTACCGAGACAGGCGATGAGAAGATAATTCTCCTCCATGACTTCTTTATGCAGAGCTCTCTGGTCGGAATCCAGCAGAGCCCACTCCTCTGGCGTGAAATACACTGCCACGTCCTCAAAATAAATCCGAGCCTGAAAAGAAAAGGGAAAACGTCGGCCCTTTCGCAGACGATGTAACAATTCTCTACTAGCAAAATCCAGAATACTCAACAAGGAAAAGTGGCATGTTATTCCTTGAAGGAGAACTACTTGAAAATGATTTACAGATGGTATTTAACTCGCGAGTAGGCATGCATGGGTGGCAGGTTGGATGCGGGTGGCGCTGTGGTCTAAACCACAAAGCCTAGGACATGCCGATCAGAAGGCCGGCGGTTCGAATCCCCGTTGCTCGGTCCCAGCTCCTGCCCACCTAGCAGTTCGAAAGCACGTCAAGTGCAAGTAGATAAATAGGTACCACTCTGGCGGGAAGGTAAACGGTGTTTCCGTGCGCTGCTCTGGTTCGCCAGAAGCGGCTTAGTCATGCTGGCCACATGACCTGGAAGCTGTCTGCGGACAAACGCCGGCTCCCTCGGCCTATAGAGCAAGATGAGCGCGCAACCACAGAGTCATCCACAACTGGACCTAACGGTCAGGATACCTTTACCTTTACCTTTAGGCATGCTAAGATGTATAAGATTGAATCAGACAAGTGCTCGAGATGCAAAGAGGTAGAGGGAACGTTCTTTCGTATGTAGTGGACTTGTAAAAGGGTAAAAGAGTTTTGGAAAATAATTTATAATGAATTGAAAAAATGTTTAAAAGCACTGCCCCCCCCCAAAAAAAACCCAGAGTCCTTTTTGTTGGGGATAATTCAGATGGAAATTCCCAGGTGTCAAAAAAGTTTATTTATGTATGCCACTACTGCAGCCCATGTTTTGTTAGCCCTAAAATGGAAAATGAGCAAGGTCCCAACCAAAGAAGATTGGCAACTTAAGCTCAAGGAATACGCACACTTGGCAGACTTATAGAATAAGAGAACAAGAAGAACATATGTTTAGAGAAGATTGGAAAATGTTTATCGAATATATGGGTCAAAATTGTTCACATTTGAAAACGTTGGCAGCATTAAGATAAATTCAGCAGTGCAAATAAGTTTTGATGGAAGTAATAATGGAATACTGAATGCTTTAGTTTATATAAAATATGCATGGATTTATGCTATGCAAAATGAACCATGGAAAGAGAAGTCACTGATATTTCAAGCTTGTTTAAATGAATATTTTAGATTGCAAAGCAGAAAATTTAATAAAAATGAGAGAGAGAAGAGAGAGAGACTGAGAGAGAAAGAAGAGAGAGAGAGAGAGAGAGAGAGAGAGAGAGGAGAGATTTTACGTAGCTGTTGGGATTTTACGTAGCCAATGCTGGCTAGTCTGATTAGTATAAATCACATGAGATGTCTGAGAAGAGTGTGGGAACGGAAGACTGTCTTATCTCTTCCGTCTGAGCGTGTTATTGTACTGTACTTTCACTTTTGCAGTATGCAACTGCTTGTTCTGCCAGAGCTTGGAGAACACAGACGTGGTTATGGATTCTCTGTATAGAATGTAAATAAAAAGTAGTTTAGATCTACGGTATGTTTCCTTCTTCTTGCTGTGTGATGCCAGAAGACCTGTGTGCACTTTTCATAAGAGAAGTGTCGCAGAGAGGCACTCTGGAGTTAAGGGACATGCCATTCCAGAGACGTGCCTACTGGGAGATGCTCACGAGGCACTGGGGGTTCGCCATCCCACAGGAAAGTTTGCCAACAGTGGCTGGGTATTATCCTGCAGGACTTCTCAAGTGGCATTTGCAGCCTCCTAGGTGGGCAGCCTAGAAAGAAAGCGACGAGATTCCTGTATTGCAGGGGGTTGGACTAGATGACCCTTGGGTCCCTTCCAACTCTAAGATGCTATGATTCTATAAGAAGGGCAGAATCATTCAGATGCAGGGAGGTGAGCAGAGGCACTTGGCTTCCTCTTGGCAGCCTTTCCTGTGATGCTTCCACCTACCTGAAATGTAGCTTGTACAGGTGCTTCCGCTCCCCCATGAAGAAAAAAAGCCCAAGGAGTTGTTGCCGGCATTAACTCACCACCTGTGAGAGAGAAAGGTGACATGAGGCCATCAGAGCAGAAGCTAATCTCTTATGAAATTTCCATGTGCGGGTCGACATCACAAAACCAAGTCTTCAAGTTTCGCCAAGGAACACCTTTTTGAACTGGGGAAAAGTCTGAAAACCAACATCCTTTCATCCTTTCGGGAAAACATAAAATGCATCTCACAGATTTACTGCGGGGCGGTCTAACTTCTCATGCCAAGTGGGCCGCAAGAGAACTCTGACGTAGAACAAGGGGGCCACACAATTAATTAAATTTCCATATTGAAGATCAAAGCATTCACAATAGATTTAATATCTATATATATATAAATGTTCCCATTGTGTGCGCGGCGGACACCGATGTTCTCCGTAACCGCTGGACCAAAGTGCATCAAATTAGTACAAAGCATAACATGACCATCGAGGAAGGATCTGGCATAATAAAATTTTTAAAAAACCACACCTGTCATGCCTAAAATATAGAATAAAGGCAAAAAAAATGGTGCACCTATTATACCTCACCAGCAAAAGGAATGAAGACTCCAACAGCATCCAATAGAAAGGCAGATGGCCTGTCGACATCATCAGACCTGGCCAGAGCAACAATGCCTGTGCCCTCACCTAAAATGGCCGCCGCAGCTTCGCATGCATGTCCGAGAAAAAAAAACACGGAGCAGGAGGCATGCCTGAGAGGTTGCACTGAGTAAGACCAGCTCTGAGGGGATTGTTTTGCTGGGGTGCGTGATTTTGGGACTGGGTAATTTTGGGACTCCCCCCCAAAAAATATAGTCCAGCCCACCACATGGTCTGAGGGACAGTGGACCGGCCCAAGGCTGAAAAAGGTTGCTGACCCCTGCTCTAAAGGGACAGGGAAGAATGAAAACAGGAGCTTCCAGAATACTCTTGGGGTCAGGAGAATTTTAAAAAGCAAACAAAAAACAAAACAAAAACAACCCACAGCAATGGGCCAGCTAGTTATATAATATGTAACACACAGTTAATAGATTTAATAATTTAAAAAGTTTAATACACAAATAAATTATGGGCTTTCATTAGCAGCGCGTGACACACAAAAAAAAGAAATTTAAAGGCTTTAAGATGTTTTTTTCATGAACGTTGATGAGGCCCTGCCCAAAGAGGCCTCCTGGGCCAAACCCACCCTGATTTCTTGCATGATCAATAAAAAATGATCAACTTAAAACTTACCCAGTGAGGTATCACCTAAGTCAACTCTGTGGCACAGACTGCCTAGGTAGGGGACTCTCTCTGGTGTCTGAGGGAAGCTTCTCTACCCCGTGGAAATCTGCGGCCACTTCTGCCAACAGATCCTGGAGCTGAAACAGCAATGAATGGCGAGGATTATTAGGAAAGTAAGCCTCTGTGGTTTGGCACATTCCTCCTTGCGGGACTTTCGGGAAGAGTTCAGCAATTTTGCGCTCACCTGCTGCTCTGCGTGCCTCACATCCTCTTCCTGACTCAGGAGGAAACTTTTAGTCAAGGCCACCATCTGGGAACTGGTCTCTGCTCCACATTCTCTGACCCAGCTCTCCATCTCCGCTGAAGGACAGCCAGGAACTGCTCGAAAATCACCAGGTGCAGGATCCGATTTTTCATGTGTTGCCCCGACTTGCAGACAGTGTATTAAGCTGTTGAAACCAACATTACTAATGAAGGTGCGTTTTGGCTCTCGTTGGGAACATTTTTAATGGTTTCACGCAGATCAAAGTAACATCTCTTTGCTGCGTCCGAGTTCAGGTAGGCTGCTTCTGTATATGGAGGCTCCATTCCCCACACAACTGATCCCATTGCCCACTCACTACATGCTTGCATCTCACTAACGGGGCCCCTTTGTCCCGTTGTCCATATCCTATTGTTATACATACACAATGTATAGAAGAAAACACAACACGCCTCCATCCACTTGTGCTTCTATATCAGGCATCCCCAACCTTCGGCCCTCCAGATGTTTTGGACTACAATTCCCATCGTCCCTCACCACTTGTCCTGTTAGCTAGGGATAATGGGAGTTGTAGGCGAAAACATCTGGAGGGCCGCAGATTGGGGGTGCCTGTTCTGTATTATATTCAGGCACAACACAGGCTATTCAATTTCATTTAAAAACTTGTTTTAAAAATCAGATTTTTTCAAAAAACAAACAAATAGCCATCCAATCATAAAACACCAACAACGGGTTGGCCACTGTGAGAACAGGATTCTGGGCCAGATGACACCATGGACCTGATCCTGCACTGTCCTTTTTATATTAACAAATACATCAATCTTCATCACGACAAATCCCTCATGCAAAGTCTGGATCGGGACCATTTCTAGATTCCCCCCCCCTCCCTTCCTTTGACCATATCTAATTGCAAAGGGAGAAACTCTCCACATCTGCTTCCAGGTTGCAGTCCACAAAACTTTAACTAGGTATGTTGGTGGTTTGGCCCCACCCAGGGAAAGCCGGGTCAGGATTCCTGCATTGCAGGGGGTTCGACTAGATGACTCTGGGTGTCCCGGCGGGGTATAAAGAATAAATTATTATTATTATTATTATTATTATTATTCTATTAAAAAGGTCCCAGTTTCCAGCTGCTGGCACCATAACCCCACTTGCAAAACCCCAAACCTCCAGCCTCTTTCTTGGGAGTGTATGTGTGTGTCAGCTGGAGAGAAATACTTTTCTTCTCCTGTCAGCATCTTCGTGTGTGTGTGTGTGTGTGTGTGTGTGTGTTGGCATCTGTTTGCCTCAAGAAGCAATGGAGTGCGCATCTGGGGGGTGAAGTCAAATCACAGCACTGAGGTGACCTCCCGAGGGGGGGGGGGTTTGCAGGCTTGTGTCTGGACGTCCTGGAAAGCAGAGCGTTTGGCACCAGCTTGGCTGCAGGAATTCATTGAACGTTTGGCACCAGCTTGGCTGCAGGAGTTCATCCAATGGCACAGGTTAGAAGGGACGCCATCCAACTGCCTTATGGACTCCCCTCCAGATTTGTGGAGGGTTTAAGCAGAGGTTGGACCAGGTCACCTGTCCTGCGTGAGCGAGTTGAGATTCCTGCATTGTAGGGGGTCGGGCTAGATGAACCACGGGGTCCCTCGCGTCTCTACATTTCTATGGCCGCATGTCCCCCTCCGCTCCGTGCCTCTTGCAAAGTTTGCAAGTGCCCCCCACCTCGCAGAAAAAAAGCAAAGGACCCTCTTTTAAGGACCCTTTGCAGAGAGGAGAAAGGAAAGGAAAGGAAAGCTAGAGTCAGTCCCTGGAATCTCAAGCGGAGAAACGGATCTGCCCAGCAGATCACGGGTAGAATTGCCAGGTCTGCTTCCAAAAAATAGCAGACAAGCGGGGGGGGGGGGTTAAATTAAATTATATATTTTCTTACAAACATTTTAACACGTATTAAAATACCATTTCATCACAAAGCTTTTGAATTAAAAAATGTGGAAAAAAAATAGTGAACATAATGTGAAAAAAGTGGACTGTCCACCCAAATAGTGGACACCTGGCAACCCTAATCACGGGGCGAAAGGGGGCGAGGGTCTCTCTTCCTTCCAGTTGCACCCTAGCAATCGGCTGATACCCCCAACCCCAAATTGCAACCCCATCCCAGGGAGGCGGGTGTCTCCTAGTACCTCTCCTCCCTGCGATCAACGCACAAAGGGGTCATGGGGGGGGGGCGTCTCACCGGATCCGGCCTCGGATGCAGCCCTGGGAGGGGGCACGGGCAGAGCAGCCGCTTCCCTCCACGTGAGGAACCAGGCAGGAAAAGGACTGGGAGGCGGAGGCAAACTCCTCCCCCTCCCCCATGGCTTTCCTCTCTAGCAACGGAAGCTCCCTCCATTCATCTTAACCCTTGGAAAATCGAAAAGAAGAAGAAAAAAATCCCTCTATTTGCAATAGTAGTATTAGGCAGAAACATCTGCATTGCACACACCAACACGGGGGAAATGGAAAGGGAGCTGGCCGTGCAAAATTTTACAGCATGAGGCTCTCGGGGTGGTGGGATCGAATCCTGCATTGCAGGGGGTTGGACTAGATGACCGCTGGCGAGCCCTTCCCACTCTACAAGCCTGTGGTTCTGCGAAGTTGCATTTCCCCCTCCTTCTCGGGCGCAGAGTGAATGATCACTTCAAACCTTTAGGGAAGCTTTTAATGGTTTAATAGATTATTGTATTTTAACATTTTGCTGGAAGCTGTCCAGAGTGGCTGGGGAAACCCAGCCAGATGGGCGGGGTATAATAAATAAATTGTTGTTGTTGTTGTTGTTGTTGTTGTTGTTGTTGTTGTTGTTGTTGTTGTTATTGTTATTATTACAAAGTGGGGCCCAAAGTGCATCTTGCGACCTACTTGCAAGGCCCCCAAACTCTCTCTTCCCCTCCCCGTTTCTGCCGGACTATAGACTGGAAACACGGGTTGCAACACAGCAAAAACCGTGACAAATATATTTGCATATACCAATCAACCGCCCAGCAACAAAAGATCGATTCAAGAGGCTGCTGAACCTCCAAAGGGTTAAAATGAACTTGAACCGGATTCCTAGAGAGGAAGGGGAAGTGGAGAGGATTCCTAGAGAGAAAGGCGAGGGTGGTCTTATACCGGAAGTGCACCTCCACCCCCACCAACCCAACTCTCCTGTAGGGAAGCCTCTTCTATCTCCCCCAAGCGCTACAACGGTGGTCCTTCCTGGGATCTGGTGAGCCCTCCTCCCCCCCAAAAAAATTGTCTATTTGAAGGGTGGGGGTCCCTGGGATGCAGGGGTGGGTGCCTAGCAGGACCTGAAAGGGAGAGGAGGGTGAGATGCCGGGATCCCAGGCTTTGAATGGGGAGGAAATGGGGGGGGGTTGGGGGAGTAGGGAGTGTGTAGGGAGGCAAATCCTGGCCCCACTTTGCCCCATAGGGAGGCAGCCTCTGCAGCTGATTCATCTGGGATCTGCCCAACACAACACACAACACAAGCTTTTGGGGGGTCCCGTCTTCTTTCTCCCTCCTCTCTGCAAAGCCAGCAAGAGGTCCCTTGGATGTTTCATGCTGTGGGGAGATCTCAAGTAGGTCTGCAGGGCTGAGATGGGGGGGCTGGGAGAGAATGATCAGCGGTGCTGTCAGTCAGGCACATACCCTCCAACATTTTTCATTTTTTAAACAAAATATAATAATTTTTGTTAAATTTTCTGTCTTACAATTTCGAATATTCATTTAGACAACCTTAAAATATCAATGACTTCCCTTCTTCTCTTTCCACGGTTCGTTTTGCATAGCATAAATCCCTGCATATTTTATATAAACTAAAGCATTCAGTATTCCATTATTACCTCCATCAAAACTTATTTACACTGTTGGATTTATCTTAATGCTGCCAACATTTTCAAGTGTACACAATTCCCCCCCCCCATATATTCAATAAACATTTTCCAATCTTCTTTAAACAAATGTTCTTCTTGTTCTCTTATTCTGTAAGTTAGAGCCGCAAGCTACGCATATTCCATCAGTTTAAGTTGCCATTCTTCTTTGGTTGGGACCTTGCTCGTTTTCCATTTTTGAGCTAACGCCCTCCAACATTTCTTTGGCAAAAATAGGGGCGCCCTATATTAATAACATTTCTGTGATTTATACCCCGCCCATTGGCTTCCAACATATATAAAAACAAAAATAGGGGCGCCCTATATTAATATTATCATAATCATCATCCTGTGATTTATACCCCGCCCATCTGGGCAGCTTCCAACATATATAAAAACATAATGAATTATTAAAGAAACTTCCCTGTAGCGGGGCACCACAGGGCTGACTGAAAGAGGGAGGAGATGTATGGGATGGATAAGAGCCTCTGATTCCCAAGGAGGGGGTCGGATAGCTACATACCCTCCAGCATTTCCCTGATGAAAATAAGGAGGTCCTAGGGAAAAGTGAGACATTCTGGGATCAAATCAGAAACCGGGACTGCTTTTGTAAATCCCTGGAAAACAGGGACACTCAGAGGGCTTTTGATTGACTGCAGGCAGGGTGGAAGCCCCGGACACTCGTCACAAACTGAACACTCACTTGTGTTGGTGTGTTCTTTCAGATGCATTTCACCTTCCTCTTCTGACATAACAAACTTATTTCTCTCTCTCTCTCTCTCTCACACACACACAGCACCTAACAGGAAAAGAGACATGTCTCTCCTTCAATGGTTCTTAAACCAGGGGAGCTTTCTATGAGGGGTCCCTTTCTATGATTTGACAACAACAACAACAACAACAACAACAACAACAACACAACCATGATGACAACAACAACAACAACAACAACGTACCAACAACAACAACAACAACAACACAACCATTGCCATCTGATATTAGCAGTACCAACAACAACAACAACAACAACACAACCATTGCCATCTGATATTAGCAGTACCAGTATTCCATCAATCCTGTTTTAAGCTTATGGATGAATACTTGTTTTTTGCATCAACTGTCTCGAGAGGCAACGGAAGAGTACGCCACTGGGGATAAAGTAAAAGAATTGGAGAATTACAGTGTCTGCTGTGGCTCTTAATAATAATAATAATAATAATAATAATAATAATAATTCATTGATACCCCACCCATCTGGCTTCCAAGACACTAAAACATAATAAAACGTCAAACATTGATACTAACAATCTGATCCAATATAAAAGTCACAATAACTTTAAAGTAAACAAGTCATATGAAACAAAGCCACATTCAACGATCCATCAGAATCTAATAGTGAACCACAGCAAATAATAATTAAACAGTTCAACCACGATAAAGAATTACCAATATATAGTCAATAAAAGTAACAGCAAATCACAATGCATAAAATACCCACAAAACATACTAAACCATGTAAAAGGATCAAATTGAGAAACGAAGCACAACTTATAAAACTATTAAAAAAATAAATATCCCTGAACTCCTTTCTTTGCTGCTGCTGCTGCTGCTGCTGCTGCTGCTGCTGCTGTTCTCAAAGTCATAGTCCGGGAAAGGCTAGGTTTGGCAAGTTAGATGGAAAACCCATTGCCTGATGAGGAACAAAAAGTCTCTCCTCTCCTCTCCTCTCCTCTCCTCCTCTCCTCTAGAGACCAATACAGGAGAGACATACTGATAAATATAAGGCATAAGCGGTCCAAATGTGCAAATAGATATCTAAATGAAACTGACAATTATAAACCATGCAATCAAATGTAGAAAGAGCAGTGAGATCTTCAGGCCACTGTGTCTTCCTCCTTTCAGCCTTGCAGTAGCTTAGCCCCATAAGGACTTGAAGGACCCACATTTGTTGTCCATCTGTTAGTCCAGAGAGCTGCTTCGTAGCCAGACTCATCCTGTTTGGGTGAAGGAAAAGCTTCTAGCCATAACAAATGCAAGGATTCTCTAACAATGCAATGATTCTCTAACAAGCCATTGCCTTCCCTTTGCAGGGCTTGGTCGTAGCTCGAATCAGGCAGATTGCCTTTGAAACGCAGATTGGCAGAAGAGGGAAGAGCCAGGGGATTCCTTGGAGCACAGACCCAAGATGGATGGACGAGCCACAGCTGGCCTTGACACCATCCGGGATGGGAGGAGAGAGGGATTCTGGGAAAGAACTGTGCAGAAGATCCTGGGTACGGAGGACACCCTCATCTCAGACGCTCAGCGCCAACGTTTCAGGTGGTTCCGCTACCAGGAGGCCGAGGGTCCCCGAGAGGTCTGCAACCTGCTTCACGACTTTTGCCGTCGGTGGCTGAAGCCAGAGCTTCACTCTAAGTCTCAGATCCTGGACCTGGTGATCCTGGAGCAGTTCCTGGCTGTCCTCCCCCCGGAGATGCAGAGCTGGGTGAGGGAATGTGGAGCAGAGACCTGTTCCCAGGCGGTGGCCCTGGCCGAAGGTTTCCTCCTGAGCCAGGGAGAGGACAGGAAGCAGAAGGACCATCAGGTGAAAAAAAAAAAGGTTTCATTCTGGTGGTTTGAAAGGGCTGAGGAATGTGAGGGAGGATATCTCAAAACTCTTTGTATTTTTCAAATCCTTTCTGAAAGTGTCCGAAACGCCAAAGTCCTTGCCGCTAACACTCCTTTTCTCATCCTACCCCCCTGTTCCCTCTTTCCGGTTAAGGGTCTGTTCACAGAAGTAGCCACTGATTTCCTTGATGCTGTGAAGGCTCCAGAGAACATCAGAGAGATTCCCCTGCAAAAGTGGAAGGCTCAGGAGGATGGAGGTGCCATCTTGCTGGGTAACGGAGCATAAACTTGAACTTGGTCTCCTTCCATGATGGAAGAAGTCCAGGAAATCCTTCTGTGTTCTCCTGACTCTGCTGTGTGTGTGTTTGTGTGTGTGCGCGCAGGGGGGCGAGGTACACTTCCTTCTGGTCCTTTTCCACAGTTCGATGTGATGTTTATTTTCAGCGCTTGAACACATGGAAGCCAACTTGTACTTTGCCAAGATCCCAACTGGGGAGAGATGTGTTTGCGCCGTATAGTCAAACCTCGGTTGTCAAACGTAATCCGCTCCGGAAGCCCGTTCGGCTTCCGAAATGTTCGACAACCGAGGCGCAGCTTCTGATTGGCTGCAGGAGTTTCCTGCACTGAAGCGGAAGCTGCGTCGGATGTTCGGCTTCCAAAAAACGTTCGAAAACACTTATTTCCGGGTTTTGGGCGTTTGGGAGCCAGCTGAAATGTTCCGAAACAGAGGCGTTTGGGAACCGAAGTTTGACTGTACTGAAAATAAAAACGTCTATGAACAACCAAAATACACATGACGGATGAGACATTTTGTAATGTCAAGGGGGTGCTTAGATATGTGTCTCTTGACCTCTGAGACAAGCACATTCCGATCTCTGTCCCCCACCTTTGTCTCTCACAGGCGATGGAATGATGCCAGGGAGATTTAATCATCCATTTCTTTCTGGTGGAAGGGAAGCGGTTGCTGTGGCAACGGACCAGGTAAGGGGAAGGACCAGTGGGGAGGCTGCCAGGGAGTTAGTCAGGGTGTGTCTGTATTTTGGCATTTAAAGGGGGGGTTATGGGGTCACGGAAGTTGCCCAACAGGAAGGCTGTGAATACAGGGGTCACAGGTGGGCAGTATTGGTGAGTTTTATGAATTGGGATGGTGTTATCTAAATAGGGGGAAATATTTGCTTTTCTTTCAGGACCCAGCATCGTTTGAGGATGTGGCTGTATATTTCACGGCAGAGGAATGGGCTCTGCTGCATCCTGACCAGAGAGTTCTACACAAAGAAGTCATGGAGGAGAACTGTGGGATCGTGGCCTCTCTCAGTAAAAGTATATTTCCCTAGTGGATTATAATATTTATTTAGAAATTATATATGAATTTTAGCTCCTGCTTCTTTTTTTTGAAGAACCCCAACAATTTAGTACCTCCTTCTTTCCACCGAGCAGGATTTATCTGTTTTTCTTTATTGAAACATTTATATCCCCCCTTCCCATTGAACGGAAATCTACAAGTTGGCTAACAATGCTCAATACGAACAATTAAAACCAGAACACAATCAAAACAACAGTTTGTAGAAGTGAGAAATATATATGGGCATATCTGTATACATAATCCATATTTGCAAAGAAGCTTCAATAGCGACATTAGATTTTTTTAAACTGATGAATTTAATAATTTCCCAGGTGCCTATGAAAAATCCTGTTGTATATTCATGGAACTTGGCATGACAGTTCAAATTGGTGAATTATTCCTTAAAAATAGGGTTTTGTTTTGTTAAAGGTTAACCTTGTTTTTTCTTTTCTTTTTAAGGAAACTGCATTAGCATGTCTTCTGCGAATTATGCCCCTCCCTGTTCTCTCAATTCCACCATGTCACACCCACTAAATCGACACTCTCCTTTAGAATCAAAAACTGGTTCTCCCATATTGTCTTGGTGGTTTCTGTCATCAGGATATAACCACCTATATGTGGCCTGTCTCAAAAGGATTTCAAGCTCTGTTTCTACCTCATTTTCCTATTTTCATTACAGCACGCGGAAAGGACCTTCAACATGGTTCTGATCTTGCTACACATCAAAACATTCATATTGGGGAGAAACCTTATCAGTGCCTGGAGTGTGGAAAGAGTTTCCATCTGAACAGGACTTCACTTCAAATAATTTGCACAGGGGAGGAGCCATATCGTTGCTTAGAGTGTGAAAAGGCTTTTCATGAGAACAAAAGTTTCACTTATCAAACTCATCAGAAAATTCACACAGGGGAGACAACCTATACACCCTTGGAGTGTGTGAAGAGCTTTGGACAAAATAGAACTCTCACTAATCATCAGAGAACTCACGGAGAAGAGAAACCGTATCGGTGTTTGGAGTGTGGAAAGTTCTTCAGCAGCAGGACAAAACTCACTGATCATCAGAGAATTCACACAGGGGAGAAACCATATCAGTGCTTGGTGTGTGGAATGAGCTTCACTCAGAAGAGGAATCTCACCTGTCATCAGACAATTCACACAGGGGAGAAACCATATCAGTGCCTGGAGTGCGGAAAGAGCTTCCGTCAGAATTTAACTCTCGCTTACCACCAAAGGATTCACACCGGGGAGAAACCGTACGAATGCTTGGAGTGCGGAAAGAGCTTCATCCGGAAGTGCGACCTCACTTATCACCAAAGAACTCACACCGGGGAGAAGCCACATAAATGCCTGGAATGTGGAAAGAGCTTCATGCAAAAGACGAGCCTCACTTCTCATCAAAAAATTCATACCGGAGACAAACCGTATAAATGCTCAGAGTGCGGAAAGGGTTTCTGCCTCAACAAAGACCTCATTCGCCACCAGAGAGTTCACACAGGGGAGAAACCATACAAATGCCTGGAATGTGGGAAGTGCTTCACGCAAAAGACGATTCTTACTGCTCATCAGAGAGTTCATACAGGGGAGAAACCGTATCAGTGCTTGGAATGTGGGAAGAGCTTCACACAAAAGGCCAACCTCACCTACCATCAAGGGATTCACACAGCGGAGAAACCGTATCAGTGCTTGGTGTGTGGAAAGTGCTTCTGCCTGAGCAGGGACCTCACTTCTCATCAGAGAATCCACACGCTGGAGAAACCGTACCAGTGCAACGTGGGAACGGCTTCGATACAAGGGCACACCTCCATTGTCATGAAAGAATTCACTCAGGGGCAAAAACATATAAGTACCTGGAGTGTGGAAAGAGCTTCAGATAGACGATAACTCTTACTTATCATCAGATAATTCACTCAGTGGAAAAGCAGGTGAATTCTGTGAGTGTGGAAAGCATTACCGTATGAATTCATGAATTCAAGGCTCTCTCCTCCCCTTCCTGACCATATAGGTTTTTTAAATCCCCAAGTAAACATTAACTCTGACCCCAAATAGATTGGGGGCCAGATCCTGGTTGGGTGTCCCCCTGGTTAGGGTTAGGTGTGCAGCCCTAGGAACAAACAAGTTACATTATCCATGTATGAATTCAGTATTTTTGGGTTTGTTAGAATTCCTGAGCGACACCAGTTACTTTCTGCTTGTATGTGTATGTGTGTAGATAAAAAAGTAAAGGGACCCCTGACCATTAGGTCCAGTCGTGTCCGACTCTGGGGTTGTGGCGCTCATCTCGCGTTACTGGCCGAGGGAGCCGGCGTACAGCTTCCGGGTCATGTGGCCAGCATGACAAAGCCGCTTCTGGCGAACCAGAGCAGCGCACGGAAACGCCATTTACCTTCCCGCCGGAGCGGTACCTATTTATCTACTTGCACTTTGACGTGCTTTCAAACTGCTAGGTTGGCAGGAGCTGGGACAGAGCAACGGGAGCTCACCCCATTGCTGGGATTCGAACCTCCGACCTTCTGATCAGCAAGACCTAGGCTCTGTGGTTTAACCCACAGTGCTACCCGTGTCCCACATGTGTGTAGATACTGACACACAAACAAGCAAGCAAACATATATCATGTGATGGATGCCCAGGGTGGTCCTAGCAGGAAGAGTCAAACTTTGTTTCACTCCTGCAACTGATTGGTGGAGGAACAGGGATAGGGAGAGATTTGGGATATCACTGAACAAGCGTAACTGTGGTGCTGGGAGGAGCTGGGTGCATTTTCTCAGCCAGGTGGATTTTGGGTTACAAACCTCTTTAACGAACGCTTCGTTTCTCTTTCTGAAAGCATCTAAAGGAAGAATAAATGCATATTTACAGTACTGGACACAGCTGTGTAAAACAAGGAAAGGATTTCTGCGTGGTATGTTGGTTCTAGAAAAACAGGATAGAGCTTTTCGTATAAATAAGTGAAATAAATGTCTTAAACTGTGTTTTCGTTGCCTGTCCTCGCACCTCAGCACGGGGGGGGGGAGGGGGGGCTGGAGATGCCTGCAGTGACACCTGTCAAATATGAATGCAGGGAGGTCAAAATTGTAAGTAAGGGAGAGGGGCCCTTTTGTTTTCATGTTTCCATTGCTCTTTCAGGGTGGGAAACTTTGTGTGGGCTGGTGGGCCAGATAAGTTATCTGTCTCCAGCCCTGTTGGCCAACTTCCATAGGAGGGCAAGGCAATTCACTTGTCGAATTGCCTAATATGTGCCAAACTGCTCAAGCCCCTTGTGCGGTTCTTCTCAAGCACTGGACTTCCAGCTGGTTGTCACCCGTCAGCCACCCTGTGCTCCCCAAAGCACTGAGCGTAAGGCAGCACAGCTGAGTTCCCTGCAGAACTTCAGTCCTGCTTTCTGCAGGGAGCAGCTGTGTGATCAAGTGGGGAAAATTGCTTGCGCAGCCGATCTAGCCATGTCTCGTTTGTCGTCTTCTTTGGCGATCCCCCGGAGCCGTGTACGATTGTCTTCCATGAACACGGTCTTAACAGTTGTTATATTAATATTTTAGGTATTTTGAATAGTATTTATTTCAGGGCAGAGGGCCTTCTTGGTAGTGGCACTCACCCTGTGGAATTTCCTCCCATCGGACGTCAAAGGAAATAAACAGCTATCTTTTAGAATTCAGTTACAGGTAGGTAGCCGTGTTGGTCTGCCATAGTCAAAACAAAACAAAAAAAAAATAAAATAAAAAATTCCTTCCAGTAGCACCTTAGAGACAAACTAAGTTTGTTCTTGGTATGAGCTTTGTTCTTGGTATGTTCAAGTTTGTTCTTGGTATGAGTGTGCATGCACACAAAAGCTCATACCAAGAACAAACTTAGTTGGTCTCTAAGGTGCTACTGGAAGGAATTTTTTTATTTTATTTTGTTTTGACTTTTAGAAGACATCTGAAGGCAGCCCTGTTCTTAATCTTTAGGGAAGTTTTTAATGTTTGATGTTTTATTGTGTTTTTAGTCCCTACCTGCCTGAAGTGATTATAGTAGTCCCTAAGCTCAGTGGTGGTATCTCTCAATTACAGACCAATACTTAATTCGTTATGAAATGTTTTGAGAGTTCTGGATTATATTAAGGCTGGTCTTCCATCCACTCTAGACCCGTCCAGTTTGCATCAGAAGTAATAACTACTGATGATGCTATCTCTATTGCTGTTCAACTGTACTGAGTCTTAGAACAACAGGGAACCTACGAAGGCTGTTGTTCGTGGATTATAGTTCTGCTTTTAATACAATTTTACCAGCAGGTTATTTTTTAAAATGACCAATCTGGGTATACATCAGAAGATCTGTTTGTGGGTAAGGAATTTCCTGACTGATAGGCCGCAGACAGTGAGAATGGGATCTTACTATTCTTCTACCCTAGTATTAAGCACAGGAGCTCCTCAGGGATGTGTGTTAAGCCCCTTTCTTTATTCCCGTACCATGTGATTGCACCCCACTGTATAATTCCAACACAATCATCAAATTTGCGGATGATACAACATGGTGGGGCTCATTAGTGAGAATGATGAGTTCTTAGGAAAGAATCAGGGGTTAATTCAATGGTGTAAAGAAAATAATCTTAGCTTAACACCAAAAAAACCAAAGAACTTATAATTGACTTTAGGAGAAAGAAAAGTGTATTTTTACCATTGCACATAAATGGCGAGGAGGTGGAGAGGGTTGGCAGTTTTAAATACCTGGGCACTTACATTCCGAGGACCTTCATGGACTGTAAATATTAATATGGCTGTGAGGAAGGTGCAGGGGAGGTTGTATTTCCTGAGAAGCTCAGGGGATTGAATCTTTAGCACCACTCCTGTCCTATTATCAAGTACCATTGAGAGTGTCTTAACCTATGTAACTATCGTGGTATGGGAGCAGCTCTGTAACGGATAAAAAAGCTTTACAGAGAATAATTAAAATTGCCCAGAATGTTATTGGGCTCCAACTACCACCCTGGACGAGATCTTACGTTCGCTGTTTGAAGAAGTCACACAACATCCTGGGATCCCACCCATCCTGCTCACAACCTTTTTGAACTGTTGCCTTCGGGCAGAAGATACAGGATGATGAAAACTCGAACCACACGCCTTTGAATAGTTTCTATCCAAGGCTCTGATTGCACTTAATAATGATCTCAGGGCCAGTAGTAAGTAATAGTAAGCAGTGAGTAGTAAGGAATGAGACAGCTTTTAGGTTATGTTATGCTTTTAATAGGTTAGTTATATTCTGGATTAGTTATGTTTTAATAGATTATGTTTTAATAAGGATAAGTGTTGGAGATATGTGCAAATGTGATGGTAAATCCGGTCTTTGGGTGTTTGATTTTCGTTGTTGTGTATACTGTGTATATACGGACAATGACAATAAATCTATCTATCTATCTATCTATCTATCTATCTATCTATTTTCCATTTTACCAAAGACCAACAAAAAACTACAGACAACAAAAAAGTGACAAAAAAACAAACATACAATTACCGCAGTCATATTTTACAGACAGATCGACAAACTTAATATCATCATACATTCAAAGAATACAAAAAAAGAAATGTATACAAAAAAAGAAATTACACTTACATATATTTTTCAAAAAAAAACCCTAATGATTAGAGCACAAGACTTTGTAAGAGCTGTTCGGCAGTGGAATTTGCTGCCAAGGAGTGTGGTGGAGTCTCCTTCTTTGGAGGTCTTTAAGCGGAGGCTTGACAGCCATCTGTCAGGAATGCTTTGATGGTGTTTCCTGCTTGGCAGGGGGTTGGACTGGATGGCCCTTGTGGTCTCTTCCAACTCTATGATTCTATGATTCTATGTGACCCCATGGACCAGAGCACACCAGGCACGCCTATCTTTCACTGCCTCCTGCAGTTTGGCCAAACTCATGCTAGTCGCTTCGAGAACACTGTCCAACCATCTCATCCTCTGTCGTCCCCTTCTCCTTGTGCCCTCCATCTTTCCCAACATCAGGGTCTTTTCCAGGGAGTCTTCTCTTCTCATGAGGTGGCCAAAGTACTGGAGCCTCAACTTCAGGATCTGCCCTTCCAGTGAGCACTCAGGGCTGATTTCTTTAAGGATGGATAAGTTTGATCTTTTTGCAGTCCATGGGACTCTCCAGCACCATAATTCAAAAGCATCAATTCTTTGGCGATCAGTCTTCTTTATGGTCCAGCTCTCACTTCCATACATTACTACTGGGAAAACCATAGCTTTAACTATACGGACCTTTGTCGGCAAGGTGATGTCTCTGCTTTTTAAGATGCTGTCTAGGTTTGTCATTGCCATGCAAACATAATAGGAGCCAACTCCTAGGGACTGAGGTCCCATCGGCCTCCCAATACAATATTTGAGGGGGCTGCCCCCCCCCCAGTTGATGGGCTTTGCCAATATAATCAGTTATGCAGGGCTGGGCTTACCTGATCAAGGAAAGTAAGAGTCCCACTCAATTCTGCCTTGGTCAGACCACACCTGGAATACTGTGTCTGGGCACTACAATCTAAGAAGGATTCTGACATGCTGGAACATGTGCAGAGGAGGGTGACCGAGATGATCAGGGGTCTGGAAACTAAGCCTTACAAGGAGTGCGTAGCCTGCAAAAGAGGAGACTGAGAGGAGATAGCATAGCCCTCTTCAAATATCTCAAGGGCTGGCACATGGAAGATGGAGCACGTTTGTTTTCTCCTGCTCTGGAGGGTAGGACTCAAACCAGGGTGGATAAAAATCAATGATTTTTTAAAAAAAAAAATCAAAAATCGATTTTTTAAATTTAAATCGGATTTTTTTTATTTAAATTGGATTTTTTTTATTTAAATTGGATTTTTTTAATTTAAATTGGATTTTTTTAAATAAAATGCTTTTTGAGGAAAATATATTACCATCCAAAGGTTATTCAATCATGAAATAAAGATTAGTTTTTTAATTATGTAGAATAAGGCTGTATATGTTTAATTTTTTTGGTAAATAAATTCCATTAATCCATTCACAATGTCATTTATGCTCTTCCAGAGGTTTTTGTAAAGATTATTGGGCAGTTTCTCTGCCTACAAGATATTATCACAGATGCTTGGTTTACTTTTGCAGTTCTCAAAACTGAATTTGACTCAGCAGAGATCACATGCCTCTTCTTCACAGCAAAAATGTTATAACATGAACAGAGTTGAGAAAAAGACCTTAATCCTATTGTTCTACAAACCTATGAATACAGAATCAACCCCTTCAGTGTTAAGTTTCAAGAAGTTCAGTGAATAGAATAGAAACAATATTTTTCTGATTGTTTGGAGTGGAATGGATCTAATAAATCTATTTAAATTGTTATTATTAAGGTAATGATTATTTTTCTCCTTCCTAAGTACAACAGAAAAGTTGTCCAAATATGAATGATTAACCTATTAAACTGGGGATAAAAAAACTAATATGAAAAGTTGTTATTCTAAAAATCTTCATCTACTTGCATATTAAAGTTATACCAGCAAGAATTAGTCTTTATGTAGAAAACTGTGATTTAAATCAAGCCTTACTGACTAGTGATTTAAATCAGTTTGATTTAAATCAAATCCACCCTGACTCGAACCCATGGCTTCAAATTACAAGAAACTTTCTGACAGCAAGAGCCGTTTGACAGCGGGACGGTTTCACTTGGGAGGTGGCAGACTCTCCTTTTTTGGAGGTTTTTAAGAGAACAGATAGGTTCCCATAGGCAGCTGATCCTGGGGCGGGAAGAGGCGGGCAGTCCACACTTCCGGTCATGCGGGGCAGGAGCATCACGCGTAAGGCTCGGCCCCCAAACCTCTTTGGAAACCCGCCCGCCACCTCCCACTACCCGTCTTTGTTTTCTTTGCACCGATGATCCGGAGACGCTGGGTGGTGAAACCTGAAAACAACGTGCACCTGGGAGGCTCAGGCACTGTTTTGGGAAGGAGGGAGGGGGATATAGCTCAGTCGCTAGAGCAGGAGGGTCTTGGGTTCGAGTCCTACGTTGGGCAAAAATATTCTTGCATTGTGCAGGGTTGGGCTAGATCAGTGTTTTTCAACCCCTGTTCCGCGGCACACTAGTGTGCCTCGAGATGTTGCCTGGTGTGCCGTGGGAAAAATTTGTTTATTTGATTCCTATTCAAGAGAATTACTTTATATATAGTCAATATAGGCACAGAGTTAAATTTTTTTAACATTTTCTAATGGTGGTGTGCCTCGTGATTTTTTTCATGAAACAAGTGTGCCTTTGCCCCCAAAAAGGTTGAAAAACACTGGGCTAGATGACCCCCAACTCTACGATTCCTCCTGCGCCTAACCTTCTAAGGGTTAAGGTGAACGGAGCAAGGATGCCTAGACGGGAAAGCAATGGGGCGCTGGGGGGGGGGGTGCGCGCGCGTGGAGGGGTTTTTCCCACGGAGCAGATGCGCCTCCTCCTCCTCTCTGCTTTCCTCCCCCCGTTCATCTGTCTCTTGCAAGCTCTACGTGGGTGGCCCTTTCTGGGATCTGGTGAGGGAGGGGCGTGGGGGGGGCACGCTCATTGCGCATTTGGGTGAAAGGCGAGCCCCAGGGCTGCGGGGGAGGGCGCATGATCGGGGGAGGGGCCAGGCAGGAAAATGACAGCTGGGGTGGGGTGGGGGAGTCTGGAAACCCCCTGGGGTGATGCCCAGGTTCCCACGCCGCCCAGTGAATGCGCAAAGAAAGGGGAGGTGGGTTGTTAACCTATCGGGAGGTCGTGGGGGCCCAGAGCAGCAGGAGAGACCCCCATCCCATTTATCCATTCACCCCCTTCCTTCCTTCCTTCCTTCCTTCCTTCCTTCCTTCCTTTCTACAAATTTATTTATTTGATTTTCCATGTTAAAATTTACACTCATTCCACAACATTATATAAAAAAAACAAAATTCCCAAGAATCTTCGGAACTTCCCTCCTCCCCTCTTCTCTCTCTCTCTCTCTCTCTCTCTCTGTCTTTCTTTTTCTTTCTTATGCGGGTGGAGGGAATTTGAAGCAGATCCCCAGCAGCGCCGGGCGAATGAGTTAGCGGTGCCGCTTTCTGCGCTCCCTCCGGTGAATCGGGCACCGGGCGTTAAAAAGGGTCCCGGCGGACACGCGGCTCGCTCGTGCGCACTTTCAGACGTGCAACCCCTGACGCGTGGAGGGGGGGGTGGAGGAACCTTTTGTCGCCGAGCGCAAAGAACGACTGGAAGCAGGAAACAGCCTCCGTGGATCGAAGACAAAGGGGCGCCGACTGAAAGTGAACACACATGTGTGGATATGTTTTATAGACCCGAGATAGTTCAGTCGGCAGAGCAAAGGGATTGTAGAATCCAAGAGTTGGAAGGGACCCTGGGGGTCATCTAGTCCAACCCCCCCCCCAATGCAGGAAGAGGAAGCGGTCCCTTGAGACTCTTAATCTCAGGATCGTGGGTTTGAGCCCCACGTTTGGTTGGATTAGAGCAGTGTTTTTCAACCTTTTTTGGGCAAAGGCACACTTGTTTCATGAAAAAAATCACGAGGCACACCACCATTAGAAAATGTTAAAAAATTTAACTCTGTGCCTATATTGACTATATATAAAGTAATTCTCTTGAATAGGAATCAAATAAACAATTTTTCCCACGGCACACCAGGCAACATCTCGTGGCACACTAGTGTGCCGCGGAACAGTGGTTGAAAAACACTGGATTAGAGGACCCTACAGTTCTATGATTACAGAGTGAGGGTTAAAGGCCTTGGCTATGGACTTGGTGGAAGGCTGAGTGGAAGGGGAAGAGCTGTCAAGGTTGCTGCATTCTCTCAAAAAGATGGGAGGCTTCCAATAAAATCAATCAATCAATCAATCATCCATGACCTTCATGTGTAGGAATCTCCCTCCAATATCTGTTGTGGGACTTGGCATACAATTCACCTGCTTTTCCTTCCTTGGAAAGAGCTGTTTGCAAGCCAGACTCCTGCGGGAAAATCTTCCAACCCTGACAATGCAATAATTCTGGTCTTGTAGTAAGGTTAAAGCTTATTGGGAAATGATATATAATGAATTGGAAAGGATGTTCAAAATAACTTTTATTAAAAAAAACAAACCCAGAAGCTTTTCTTTTGGGAATTATAGGGACAGAACTATATAAATTGTATATAAATTTATTTATGTATGCGACTAAAGTAGCAAGAATGTTGCTCGCCCCAAAATGGAAAGAAGCAGAAGTCCCAGAAAAAGAAGAGTGGATATGAAAACTTATGGAATATGCAGAAATGGGGAAACTTACCGGAAGAATAAGAAATCATAGAATCATAGAGTTGGAAGAGACTACAAGTCTCTAGTCCAACCCCCTGAGACGCAGGAATCAAATCAGTATAACAAACTTCTTATTAAAAAGATTGGAAATGGTACATTGAATATTTACAGATAAATTGTAAACAGACAAAAACATTAGCAGGATTAATGTAATAACCTGCAGTTTTATAAAAGAGTATATATTTACAGAAGATAAATGAACGAGCAAGTAAAATGAACTTGAAGGTGCAGAAGACGTTAAAAAAATTTAATTTAAGGGACCGCAGAAAGAGGGGAAGGAAGACACAATTTGGAAATGTTAAATAGATTGTAAAACGAATGAAATGTATATATTTGGAAAAAATAATTAAATAAAAAGACAATGCAATGGTTCTCTAACAAGACAATGTGTTGGCTTTGCAGGAATTGGTGTAACACCTCTGGTCAGTGCAGTCTTTGAAGAAGAAGGAAGGTTTGGGATCTTCGTTGGAGCCCAGATCAATGATGGACAAGCAAGACTTAGTTGGACTTGCAAGAAGAAGAGTGCCCAGTGACTTCAACATTGGGAACAGCGGGGAATTTTTGGAAAGAACCACGCAGGAGATCCTGGGCGAGGAGGACGCCCTCAGCTCGGATGTACAGCGCCAGCAGTTCAGGCATTTCTGCTACCAGGAGGCCAAAGGGCCCCGAGAGGTTTGCAACCGGCTCCACCATCTCTGCCGCGAGTGGCTGAATCCAGAGCGACACACGAAAAACCAGATCCTGGACCTGGTGATCCTGGAGCAGTTCCTGGCTGTCCTCCCCCCGGAGATGGAGAGCTGGGTGAGGGAATGCGGAGCGGAGACCAGTTCCCAGGCGGTGGCCCTGGCCGAAGGTTTCCTCCTGAGCCGGGCAGAGGAGAAGAAGCAGAAAGAGCTGCAGGTGAGAGCTTTATATCCTAATTCTTAGGAGGCAGGAGCGTGAGGCAGGGCAGCAGCGTAGGAAGCCGCTCGTGTTAGAGATTTCAAAGTGCCTATGTGCAGAGAGTCAGCTAATCACCTCTATAGCAATTAACAGTTGGCTGAAAGCCGAGTTCTGCTCTCTCTCCAGACCCTTAGCAACGACCTGTGATTGGTCAAGGAGTTCCTAAAGAATGAGCTCTGTGTGAGAGCTTGTGGTGTGTGTGTGGTGTTTGTAGTTTGGTTACTGAAGGTTGAGAGAGAGAGAGAGAGAGAGAGGAGAGGTTTTACTTTTGTTTCTTTTATTTCCAAAGTCTGTACATAGTAACTTATGGATACTAGTTGCTTCAATAAATACTGTATATAGTTATCCAAGTGAGTTGCTGAGTTCCTGCGTTGTGCTGTCCAGTCAATGCTCTACAGCCAGAAGCTTCCAGAAAACCTGCGTTCACTCTGCTGTGTCCAGGACTACGTTATTTCCTGACACTAAATCTTAAGAGCTCGGGCACCTGGAGCGGCTGACACGACGTGCACCCGGGGGAAGGGCATCGCTATGCAGCATGCATGCGCAGCATCGCCATGTCCAACGCATGAGTCGTACGTAGTGACGCCACACATGCACACTATGTAGCGGGTTGCTGGCGCCGCCAGGGGCGTAGCAAAGTAAATTGGTACCCGGGGGCAAACAATTTTTTGTCAACCCCCCCCCCAAGGCATGGGAAGGTCAGGTGGTACCTGGTGCGGAAAATTTCTTGTCAACCCCCCCATTGATTCCCCCCCCCCGCAAAAATGGTTTTACGTTATTTCATATTTTCTTACAAAGGAATAATAACAAGTAATAATAATAAAAAAAACTTTTATTTATATCCCGCCCTCCCCGGCCAAAGTCGGGCTCAGGGTGGCTAACATCAGATACATAACATTGGTATAAAATCAAACAATAATTAAATTACCTCCTAAAAACATCTCAAAATCAAATTAAAGTCTAATTAGATGGCTTTCCACAGGGTTAGGGTTGGGAACAGTAAGTGCTCCACTGAACTGAAATTTCAGCCTTCATGACATAGGAAAACAGCCAAGTGAACAGCTATTTTGGTGGAGGAGGGTCAAGATATTAACCGATATGCATGAAATTTCATATATAGCTATATAATCCCTAGTATAGTAAGATAAGACCTTCGGAGCAGGCATTTTAAAAAAAATTCAAAAAATGTTTTTCAAAAAAATGTTTTTTCAAAAAAAAATATTCCTTCATAATTTGTCACCCCCTCCATTATGGAACCCGGGGCGGCCCCCCCCTTTGCTACGCCCCTGGCCGCCGCCACTCCAATACTGCACAGACGGCGCCGGGATCCTCTTCTCGCGGCTGCAGCGTCCGCATGTCGCTGGAGCGCCGGTGGTAGCAAACCGCATGCCTTGTCACCCCCGGAGACATGGCACCGGGAGCGGACCGCCCCCCCGCCCTGCCCCCCATTGCTACGCCACTGAGGGAGCGTACCCCATAATTGCTTTTGCCGGAAAAGAAAACACACATACACTGCGAGTTTCCTTGGGCGTGGAGACTCCAGAAAGTTTCTCTGTCATTTGGTGGGATTTTATTTCCTATGCTTTGGACTTCAATGTTCAATATTTGCTCTCCATGCCAGCTCGGGAAATATTGGTGATTTATATTCACTATTTAGTTATTGTTTGCATGATGTATACAAAAAGTTGTCAAGCTTTTTTTTTTTTTTTTGGTCAGAATTGTTTTGGGGCTTTCCTTGGATTTTTAAAGCATTTTTTAATACAGTGGAACCTCAGTTTTCGAATGCCTCCGTAGTCAAATGTCTCGGTTCCCAAACGCCAAAACCTGGAAGTGCCGTATTTTTCTGTCTATAAGACACCCCCATGTATAAGACTATTTTGGGGGGGACTCATATTTAAGAAAATGTGTGTGTGGGGGGGGAGATGTATCTGTGTATAAGACGCCCCCCTAATTTTTGACATTAATTTTTTTAAGGAAAAAACCTAGTCTTCTACACGAAAAAATACGGTAATTGCTCCAGTTTTCAAATGATTTTCGGAAGCCGAATGTGCTACGCGGCTTCCATTTTGAGTTTCCCTGTTGTATTAAAGCTTCTGCTTTCAGTTTTCGGTTTTCAAACGTTTCAGAAGTTGAACGGTCTTCCGGAATGGATCACGTTCGAAAACCGAGATTCCGTTATATTAAAAAATCGTCGTGCTTGCCACAGCCGTCTAGGTTTCCCTGGATATTTTGCCAATTCAGCAAAAATCCGCCCGGACATCATTTTGCAGCCCAATTCCAGGATGTATCCGGGGAAACCAGGATGTTAGGCAGCCCTGTAAATACCCTGCTATTTGGGATGTTAATAATGTCAATAATAAGAATAATAATTCACGGACGGAAACCTCGCTTCCCGTCATTTGCCAAGCTTTTCCGAAAGCGTTCCGAGTCTTTGCCTCTGATATTCCTTTTTCTAATCCTGCTCCCCACCCCCTGTTTCTGGCAAAGGGCCTGTTTGCAGAAGGGGCCACTGGTTTCCCTGAGGCAGAGAAGACATCTTTGGACACCAGAGGGAGTCCCCTGAGATGGGTGGTCGTGCAGGAGGGGGACCAAGGTGCCAACTTACCAGGTAAGGATGAACGGGGCAGGCTTGAACTTGGTCGGATCCGCTGCGATGCAATAAAGACAGTGGATGCAATAAAGACAGGGCAGTCCAACCTCTCGGACCAAGTGGGCTGCAAGAATCATAGAATCATAGAATCCTAGAGTTGGAAGAGACCACAAGGGCCATCCAGTCCAACCCCCTGCCAAGCAGGAAACACCATCAAAGCATTCCTGACAGATGGCTGTCAAGCCTCCGCTTAAAGACCTCCAAAGAAGGAGACTCCACCACACTCCTTGGCAGCAAATTCCACTGCCGAACAGCTCTCACTGTCAGGAAGTTCTTCCTAATGTTTAGGTGGAATCTTCTTTCTTGTAGTTTGAATCCATTGCTCCGTGTCCGCTTCTCTGGAGCAGCAGAAAACAACCTTTCTCCCTCCTCTATATGACATCCTTTTATATATTTGAACATGGCTATCATATCACCCCTTAACCTTCTCTTCTCCAGGCTAAACATACCCAGCTCCCTAAGCCGTTCCTCATAAGGCATTGTTTCCAGGCCTTTGACCATTTTGGTTGCCCTCTTCTGGACACGTTCCAGCTTGTCAGTATCCTTCTTGAACTGTGGTGCCCAGAACTGGACACAGTATTCCAGGTGAGGTCTGACCAGAGCAGAATATAGTGGTACTATTACTTCCCTTGATCTAGATGCTATACTCCTATTGATGCAGCCCAGAATTGCATTGGCTTTTTTAGCTGCTGCATCACACTGTTGACTCATGTCAAGTTTGTGGTCTACCAAGACTCCTAGATCCTTTTCACATGTACTGCTCTCAAGCCAGGTGTCACCCATCCTGTATTTGTGCCTTTCATTTTTTTGCCCAAGTGTAGTACTTTGCATTTCTCCCTGTTAAAATTCATCTTGTTCTGTCAAGCCTCTGCTTAAAGACCTCCAAAGAAGGAGACTCCACCACACTCTTCTTCTTCTTCTTCTTCTTCTTCTTCTTCTTCTTCTTCTTCTTCTTCTTCCTTCGCCAGTGACTAGATGACCCTCGGGTCCCTTCCAACTCTTAAGATTCTACGATTCTGTGTTATTTTCAGCACTCAGAGCTTTTCCACATGGAGGAAAACGCTTGATTTGTCGCTGATGGCTTACAAGGAGTGGAGATGAACAAAAAAAGGGGGGGTCCTAAACATTCAGAGTGTATAAAACGGGTGAGACAATCTGTAAATTTATCTCAGTGTGTATTTTCGACAAACGTGTGCTGCTGTCTCCCCCACTCCTCCTTGTCTCTCCCAGGTGATGGAATGATGCTGGCAGGACCGTCTCGGCTGCATCTTCCTTCTGGCCGAGGGGAAGCAGTCGCCATGGGACCAGATCAGGTAGGGGAAAAGAAGGGCCTGACCAAATCTCTCTCCTTCCCTTTGATTCTTCCTTTGACGAAGGCTGTGGGTGCCCGTCATTAAGGTTTAAATCCTTATTTCATTTTTTAGAAATAAAGTGATACGGGGGGGAGGAGAGAAAGTTAGGGGGCGAAAAGAACCAAGATGCGTGTAAGAAAGAGAAAAAACGAGTTTTACAAAAGTACAAAAGCCTAATGTAATATACTCCCATACATTCTTATATAAATTGATGCTGTGTTATTATCCTCTTCTTCTTCTTTTTTTGCTTTTTAAAAATAATTTTTTATTAGTTTTACATAAAGTTGTACACAATAAACATAACCATTCGGGGGGGGGGGATAAAAAGGAGTTCTTTCGAACCTTCAGGCCTCCTTCCCTCCCTCCATGGGTTCCATTTCTTAAAAGTAAAAATAAAAGAATTCCTGCATCTTTTACCGTTATCTATCTATGATATAATCAGAGCATAGCTTTCAATTTTCCCCTTTTTTTAAGGGAAATCCCCTTATTCCGAATAGGATTCCTCGCAAGAAAAGGGAAAAGTTGACAGCTATGAATCATAGTATCCAAAGTTCATTTTACTTTACAAGTGCCATTGCATTCCTGCCACGGATTTCAACTGCCTACAGTGGTCTTTCGAATATATTAAAAAGTTATTCCAGTCTTTTGAAAATAGTTGGCCTTCCTGGTTTCTGATCTTTCCTGTCAGTCTGCATATTTCCTGCCAGTTTCCTGCATTTCTGCATATTCCATCAGCTTGGTCTGCCACTCTTCTCTGGGCGATACTTCTCCTTCTTTCCATCTCTGGGCCAGAAGCATTATCCTAATACATTGATGTGAATAGCTTGCTACATCCCGTATGAACTGAATCCAAATTTTGTCAGATTTTATCCTGGTTTAAATCCTGGACAATAAGATCCGGCCACCTTTCCCTTTTGTAGCCTTCTGGATTTTGCTAGTAGATCATGTTTATGTTCTTAATAATAATAATAATAATAATAATAATAATAATAATAAATTTTTATTTATACCCCGCCCTTCCCCGCCAAACCGGGCTCAGGGCGGCTAACACCAATAAAATCACAACAAAAACATAAAACAATTCATTAAAATACAGATTAAAATACAATTTAAAATTTAATCTAGACTGCAGCCTCATTTTTAAGTAGCCCACCAACCACACCAAAAGAATGAAACATCAGGGTTAAACTGAAACCAACCCAAAGGCCAGGTGGAACAGCTCCGTCTTGCAGGCCCTGCGGAAAGATGCCAAATCCCGCAGGGCCCTGGTCTCTTGTGACAGACCGTTCCACCAAGTCGGGGCCAGTACTGAGAAGGCCCTGGCCCTAGTTGAAGCCAACCTAGTATCCTTGTGGCTCGGGACCTCCAGAAAGTTATTATTTGAGGACATTAAGGTCCTACCTGGGACATACCAAGAGAGGCGGTCCCTTAGGTATGAGGGTCCTAAGAATAAAGAAGAATATGTTAAATCTTGTTAAATGTTAACATTAGGAAGAACTTCCTGACAGTGAGAGCTGTTCGGCAGTGGAATTTGCTGCCAAGGAGTGTGGTGGAGTCTCCTTCTTTGGAGGTCTTTAAGCGGAGGCTTGACAGCCATCTGTCAGGAATGCTTTGATGGTGTTTCCTGCTTGGCAGGGGGTTGGACTGGATGGCCCTTGTGGTCTCTTCCAACTCTAGGATTCTATGATCTTTCTGTTCTAGGGTCCCGTGTCTTTCCAGGATGTGGCTGTGCATTTCACGGAGGAGGAATGGGCTCTGCTGGATCCTGACCAGAGAGGGCTGCACAAGGAAGTCATGGAGGAAAACTGTAAGGTCGTCGTGTCTCTCGGTGAGGCTCCGTGTTTCTCTCGTGTTTCTGGGGTGCTCCTGAAACCACCCAGGATTTGGCTTGGCTTCTATTATCTGTTTTGTGTTCCTATTTTGTATTTTAATATTATGAAACTCCTGAAGAGCTTTGGGTGAAGGGCGCTATTCCAATTTTAATAAGTACAGTCGTACCTTGGTTTTCGAACAGAATGCGTTCCGGAAGTTCGTTCGACTTCCGAAACATTTGGAAACCAAGGCGCAGCTTCCGATTGGCTGCAGGAGCGTCCTGCAGCCAATCAGAAGCCGCGGAAGTCACACCGGATGTTCAGCTTCCGAGGCAAAGTTCGCAAACCAGAACACCTACTTCTGGGTTTGCGGCGTTCGGCTTCCAAGTTGTTCGTGAACTAAGCTGTTTGAAAACCAAGGTATGACTGTAAATAAATAAAAATTCAGATGTTGCTAGATTTTGCCTCCTGCCATCCCAGACTATTGATCCTTTTAATTTTTTCCATGGTTTTATTGTTATGGCTTTGTTTTCATTTCTGAAAACCTTTCTTTCTTTTTTAATGATACTGCACTATATAAATATAGATAAATAAATCTATATAAAATTTGTTTCAAAGTCCTTCATGATTTTGAGTAATTTTTGGACATTTCCAAAAGGAAATGTTCAAATGTTTGTTTGTTTGTTTGTTATTCAAAAAAATTGTACAACAACAACAACCCATGAACATCAACATAAACTAACAGATTGGACATTTCCTGTAACCCCATGCCTCATCCTGCCCCACTGCTGGCATGTGTAAATGCTAAAATTCAAACTTTATACATTAGTTTTTATATAGTTCTATAATTCCACCTTTCCATATAAATGAAAACCCTAATTGTATTTTAAAAAATATGTACCTATATACTTGAGTATAAGCCTAGTTTTTCAGCACACTTTTTGTGCTTTAAAAGCTGCCCTCGGCTTATACTCAAGTCAACCATTCCTTAAGAAGTGTACAAGAACGGTGGTTCTTTACTCTCCCCAGGCAGCTTGTTCCATTCCTGAACTGCTCACATAAATGCAAATTTTAGACCCCAGAAGGCAGAAAGCCTATCAGTTAAGGAAGTATTAAAACCCCACAGGTGCTCACTTTCCCTGGCTCCTGCTTAAACAGGACAGGATCCCAGCCTTCTCTGTATAACACAAGGGAACATTGCGCTGTGGGTTAAACCACAGAGCCCTAGGGCTTGCTGATCAGAAGAATGGCGGTTCGAAACCCTGCGACGGGGTGAGCTCCACAGCAGCAAAGGAGGAAGAGGAAGGAGCAGCCCAAAGGGCTGCTTTGGGCTGCTCGTTCCTCCTCTACCACAGTGGCAAAGGTGAACCGGCTTATACTTGAGTCAATAAGCTTTCCCACATTTTTGTAGGGAAATTAGGTGCCTCGGCTTATATTTGGGTCGACTTATACTCGAGTATATACGGTATATTGCAAAACAGAGATTTTGTTAGATAGGAATACACACACACACACACACACACACACACATCCCATAGTTGCAAAACAACAACAGAAACAACATTCTGTTTTGTAAATTGCCATCCGATCTTGCCTCAGATGTTTCAAGCATTGGAATATACAGGTGAAACTCGAAAAATTAGAATATCGTTGAAAAGTCCATTTATGTAAGCAATTGTTTTCATTAGCTACTGGAGTTTAATATATGAGATAGACTCATGACATGCAAAGCGAGATATGTCAAGCCTTTGCTTGTTATAATTGTGATGATTATGGCGCACAGCTGATGAAAACCCCAAAGTTGAAATTGTTAATTTGGGGTTCTCATCAGCTGTACGCCATAATCATCACAATTATAACAAATAAAGGCTTGACATATCTCGCTTTGCATGTCATGAGTCTATCTCATATATTAGTTTCACCTTTTAAGTTGAATTACTGAAAAAAATGAAACTTTCCATGATATTCTAATTTTTTTAGTTTCAACTGTATACTGTGTGATTTGGGGCTCCATTTCTATCTCAGTCTCTTTCCTGTTTTCATTGCAGCAGGTGGAAAGGGTTTTCAGCGTGGTTCCAGCCCCACTCCGCCTCAAAGGACCCCTACAAATGACAAACCACATCAGTGCCAGGAATGTGGAAAGAGCTTCGCTCACAAGTGGGTTCTCACTAATCATCAAAGAATTCACACAGGGGAGAAACCATACAAATGCTTGGAGTGTGGAAAGTGCTTCACTCGGAAGGTGAACATCATTCCTCATCAGAGAATTCACACAGGGGAGAAACCATACCAGTGCTTGGAATGTGGAAAGACCTTCAGGCAGAAGAGATATCTCACTTCACATCAAACCATTCACACAGGACAGAAATTATTCCAGTGCTTGGAGTGCGGAAAGAGCTTCAGGCACAATGTAACTCTAACGAACCATCAAAAATTTCACACGGGAGAGACGCCGCATCAGTGCTTAGAGTGCGGAAAGAGCTTCATCAGCATTTCTCACCTTACATCCCACCAAACACTTCACACAGGCGAGAAACCATATCAGTGCCCCGAGTGCGAGAAACGCTTCACTCAGAAGAGTCACCTGACTTCTCACCAAACAATTCACACAGGGGAGACGCCATATAAATGTTCGGAGTGTGGGAAGTGCTTCCGTCTCAGCAGATACCTCACTTCTCATCAGAGAATCCACACAGGGGAGAAACCGCATCAGTGCTCAGAGTGTGGAAAGAGCTTCGGTGAAAAGAAAACTCTAGCTTCTCATCAAAAGAATTCACACCCTGGGGGAACTGTGTAATTGATTAGAGAGTGGAAAATACTTCTGTCTGAACAGTAATCTCATCATTTGTAGACTGTCACCGCTGGAGATACAATAAAAAGTTATTTACAAAAAAAACGCACACCCAAAACCAATGATCTCATCAAATAATTTACCAAGCAGAATCTATATAAACATCACCTCAGCATCACTGCACACCTTCAACGTCATCGAAGAATCTACACAGGGAAGAGACTAATCCTTTGGACATGGATAGAGCTTTATTCAGAAGATGCACGTCGCTCTTCCGCACTCAGGAAAAACTGTAGAACAAGATTCTGTCCCTCACTTACTGTAGAAATGAATGCCAGGCAAGGAGTCATATTAATGAGCTGACAACGAAGAAACCTAACTGTTTTTAAAAATTTGATTTCCACTTGCTTTAGTAACATACAGAGAAATTATGGTCTATAGGTAATTGATTGTTGGTCCAAAATGTGGTATAAACCCATGCCAGGGCATAGCTCCTGCAAGGCTCCCACTAGTCCACCCACCCACCCACAAGCCTTCCTTGCCTGAGCAGGTCATGCAGCTTCTCTATGGGAGCACTCAGCTCCCATCATTAATTGGAGGCATCATCACCTTAAAAGGTAAAGGGACCTCTGACCGTTAGGTCCAGTCGCGGACGACTCTGGGGTTGCGGCGCTCATCTCGCTTACTGGCCGAGGGAGCCGGCGTACAGCTTCCAGCTCATGAAGGCCCAAGGGAACAGATTCTACAAACAGACACACTCTGTATGCTTATTCCATGGGACTTATTCCAATAATTTTTTACTGTGCTCCGGTGCCTGAGGAAAAGCCGAATTCACTTTTGATTTGTACAGTACTGTAAGACCAACAACCAACCTCAGCAGAGCCAGCAGGGGAAATGTTTTTTTGCTTGAGGCAGAATAGGAAATGGGGGTCCACTCCCTAAGTCATAGTGTGGAATACCCAAAGCAGAGGCGTAGGGAGCCTTTTGGGTGCCCGGGGTGGCGTTGCCACGTGGAGGCGCCCCCCTGGGGGCGGGACGTCATGACGCATGCGTCAGGACAGACTGTCCATCCCGCCAGCACTGCTGCTCCAGTAGCGACCCACCGAACGAGCGTCGGCTCGTGGGGCTTCCCCATCCCTGCTGCTTTAAAGCAGCACAGATGGGGCAGCCCCACGAGCCAGCAATCGCGCGGGGCAGCCCCATAGTGGCGCCAGCGGGCGGACCCCGGACGGGCCACGGGGCGGAGCGGCTTTGCTCCACGGCTTGTTTGGGTACCGTCAGCGGGGCGGGGCTGGCCCAAGTGTCACCCCCCCTCCCCTGGAAACCGGGGCGGACCACCCCCACGGCCCCCCCCTCGCGACGCCCGTGACCAGGACCGGTGCTAGGGCTTCTTGTGCCCTAGGCGAGACCACCTTCTGGCGCCCCCCCCTGCCGAAGCCCGCTTTAGCTGGAGGTGGGGTGGTGGAGAGGCAAGCAGCGGTTTCTCCGCTGTAGCGGAGAAGCTGCTGCTCGCCCGTCCCGCCCCCGCCCCCCCCCGCCAAAGCCTGCTTTAGCGGGAGCCAGGGGGTGGTGTAGGGGGCAAGCAGCACCTCTCCGCTACAGCGGAGAAGCTGCTGCTAGCCCGTCCCCCCCCGCCCAAGCCTGGCCAGCGCCCCCTCCATTTTGGCGCCCTAGGCAATTGCCTAGTTTGCCTTAATGGACGCGCCAGCCCTGCCCGTGACCCAAAGCTATTTTGGCCCCTCAGGCAAAAGATCCCATAAGTGTCTCTTCACCCTCCATGCCACTAAAATAAAACTGCATGACCATACATTTTACCCTTATTTACCAATCCATCAGGCTAGATTGGAGAGAAGAGGCTTCACATTGGCTCAGCTTTCGGCACTGGTCATTACAAGGACTCTGCAATTATGCTTGAACGTGCTTTTCTCCTCCTCCTCCCTCCTGATCCTTTTTCTTCTTGTGTCTTGTCTTTTAGATTGTTAGCCTGAGTGCAAGGACTGTTTGAGAGCAGGGTAAAAAAAAAAATGCTTTAAATAAGCAAGTAAAAATAAAATAAACGGTGTACATTATGCCTGCGTATATTAGCAATTGGTTTTTTCAAATTAAATGTTTGAAAGGATTGATTCTCGGGTGGCTGACTGATCCGCTCAGGTGCACAAGATGGATGCGCATAGACCCCAATGTGGTCTGAACTAGTAGCAGTTGCTGGCCCATTTAGGTCTGACTTGGTATGATATGGCAGTTTCCTGTGCTCCTGATGTCGGAAGATCCCAAGGGAGACAAAAGCCCTTTTGACAGCACAGACTTGATGTCATCCGCTCCCAATAGAGCAGGATTTCCCAAACGTGGGCCTCTAGCTGTTTTCAGACTACAGTTCCCATCATACCCCCCCCCCCAAATCTGGCTGGGTTTACCCAGCCACTCTGGGCAGCTCACAACAGAATATTAAAAACACGGTAAAACATCAAACATTAAAAACTTCCCTAAACAGGGCTGCCTTCAGATGTATCCTTAAAGTCAAATAATTGTTTATTTCCTTGACATCTGATAGAGGGGGGCATTCCACAGGGCAGGTGCCACTACCGAGAAGGCCCTCTGTCTGGTTCCCCGTAACCTCACTTCTCGCAGGGAGGGAACCACCAGAAGGTCCTTGGAGCTGGACCTCAGCGTCCAGGCTGATCGATGGGGGTACAAACACTCCTTCAGGTATTCAATAAGCCGATGCAGGTGAAATGAAGGCTACCAGTCAGGTGGGTGGCACATATATAATAAAATTATTCTTATTTTCTTCATCGTCTTTAGTGAATCACTCGTAGCTGAGTAAGATTGTCTTCAGTAAACACGGTTTTAACAGTGAGTCCGTGAGTGACTGTGGAGGCCAATTCTAGAGGAGGGCAACCAAAATGGTCAAAGGCCTGGAAACGATGCCTTATGAGGAACGGCTTAGGGAGCTGGGTATGTTTAGCCTGGAGAAGAGAAGGTTAAGGGGTGATATGATAGCCATGTTCAAATATATAAAAGGATGTCATATAGAGGAGGGTGAAAGGTTGTTTTCTGCTGCTCCAGAGAAGCGGACACGGGGCAATGGATTCAAACTACAAGAAAGAAGATTCCACCTAAACATTAGGAAGAACTTCCTGACAGTAAGAGCTGACAGTGGAATTTGCTGCCAAGGAGTGTGGTGGAGTCTCCTTCTTTGGAGGTCTTTAAGCGGAGGCTTGACAGCCATCTGTCAGGAATGCTTTGATGGTGTTTCCTGCTTGGCAGGGGGTTGGACTGGATGGCCCTTGTGGTCTCTTCCAACTCTATGATTCTATGATTCTAGATCCACACGTCTTTCCACAGTGGGGACATTGGTTTCCGAGTGGGAGTTGATCACGGTGTGGATTTGCCAAGCGTGCCTTCCGCTTAGCACGTTTCTCCCTTGCGTCCTGAGTTCGAGTAATAATAATAACCCACTTGCTGGATCATCACCTTGTCGTGGTGAGTGGGCTTGCATGTTCCTATGACCCTTGTGAGCGAAGCCTTGGGGAATGTCGTACTGCCAGCAGGGTCACCCAAGGCGGTAAGGTCAAAGGGAAGGAGCTAGACAAAGAATGATCCAAGAAGTGCTCAACGGCAGAAATATGGTACTGTATCTAGAAAAAATGACATCAAAAAGAAAGAAAGAACAAAAGTAAAGAGAGGAATGCAAAGGAAGGAAGAAAAAAGAGAATCATAGACTCATAGAGTTGGAAGAGACCACAAGGGATATCCAGTCCAACCCCCTGCCAAGCAGGAAACACCATCAAAGCCGGGCCCATAAAGTAACCTTTCTCTCTCCCCCTGCAAAAAAGAAGAAGAAGAAAACCCTGACTGAGTTTTGGGGTGTGTGTTTTTTTTTGTCTTCACGTGGTAAGTGATCAGAAGGATTCCGTGGTTGTGGGCGTTTTCCAGGCAGTATTTCTCCTCTGTATGCGAAGTGGAACATCCTTTGTTCTGAAAAGTTTCTCTTTATGGCCTGATCTATTGCTATCTCCAAACCGGATGAGCCTGTGGCAAACAGTTAGTGATTCGGGCCAAATGTTTGACCACATATGTTCTAGCGCCCGTTAATTTAACGGGTTTAAAGCACTAGTAGATATAATAAAACACAATATATATAATATAATGTAATTAATTAATATAATATAATATAATATAATATAATATAATATAATATGTGTGTGTATCCCTTTAGAAATACTAAAACAAACACACATATTATACTAAATACTAAATAATATATAATATAATATAATATAATATAATATAATATAATATAATATAATATAATATAATATATAATATAATATAATATAATATAATATAATATAATATAATATAATGTGTGTGTGTATCCCTCTAGAAATACTAAAACAAACACACATCTCTCTCTCTCTATTATAATTAAACCCTGCGGATTGGCTTCTGAAGAGTTAAAACGAGGCGGCCTTCCTTTCCTAGACAGGACCTGAATGTAGCAAGGAAGGGGGGTGCGGGGTCGCGAGGTCCTCCAGAGCCAACGCTCTTCCCTCCTGCCCAATCCCCAATGCGCATGCCTGGTCCTTCCAGCGGCTTCTTCTGCCTCTGCCCGAGGTGCTTCGGGGACCTGGTGAGCTCCCGCATCTGGGTGCAGGGGAGCCCCAAGGCTGCAGGGAGGAGGGTGCATAGGAAGGGGGGCAGGGAGAAGGGGGGCAGGAGAGGAGACCCCCCTGGATGGGCCGAACCCCCCCCCCCCATAGCAGGCAGGCACTGGAGGGAGAGGGAGAAGGAGGGAGCAGGAAAGGGTTTGACATCGGAGCTGACGCCTAGGGGGCCCAGGTCCCTTTGGCTCCCCCAATAAAATATTTCATAGAATGGTAGACATGGAAAGGGACCCAGGGGTCATCTAGTCCAACCCCCTGCAATGCAGGAATAAACTCAGCTGAAGCATCCATGACAGGTGGCCATCCAACCTCTGCTTAAAAACATCCAAGGATGGAGAGTCCACCTGAGGGAGACTGTCCCACTGTCAAAACAAAATAGAAAATTCTTTTCAGTAGCACCTTAGAGATCACAGTTGGTCTCTAAGGTGCTACTGAAACACAGTTGGTCTCTAAGGTGCTACTGAAAAGAATTTTCTATTTTGTTTCGACTATGGCAGACCAACACGGCTACCCACCTGTAACTGTTCCACTGTCAAACAGCTTTTACTGTCAGAATGTTTTTTTTTCCGGCATTGCCATTCAAATTGTGTGAATTGATGATGTGGTGTGGGGCTCACCTGCCCACACCGCAATATTTTATTCTAGTAGGCACAACTGGCAGTTGATTCACCTGGGTGCCCCCTCCCTACAACACCCACACCAGAAAGCCAAGCTTCTTTCTCTCTTCCAAGAAGTTGAGAAGCCTCTTTGATGTCCACTGTGGAATCACAGAATTGGAAGGCACTCCAAAAGTCATCTAGTCCAACCCTCTGCAGTGCAGGATTCTTTTGCCCAACGTGGGGCTCAAACCCACGACCCTGAGATTAAGAGTAATAATTTGCTGACAGAACTGTGTGTTGGATTTGCAGGATTTGGGAGCGCCTCCAGTCACGGTGGAGAGAAAATTAGCAATAAAGGGACAATTCCCTTTAAATCCTTTGGGGGCATTCCAGAAACATAGATTAATGATGGAAGAAGAAGATTCAGCAGAACCTGCAGCAGGAAGGGGTCCCCAAACCACCAAGACTAGGAGCAGTGAGGAATTCTGGGGAGAAACCACAGAGAAGAGATTGAGGGAAGAGGACACCCTCAGCTCAAATGTGCAATGCCAGAAGTTCAGGCATTTGCACTACCAGGAGGCCGAGGGTCCCCGAGAGGTTTGCAGCCGACTCCACCATCTCTGCCGTCGGTGGCTGAAGCCAGAACTTCACACAAAATCTCAGATCCTGGACCTGGTGATCCTGGAGCAGTTCCTGGCTGTCCTCCCCCCAGAGATGGGGAACTGGGTAAGGGAATGTGGAGTAGAGACCAGTTCCCAGGCAGTGGCCCTGGCCGAAGGTTTCCTCCTGAGCCAGGCAGAGGACAGGAAGCAGGAAGAGCAGCAGGTAAGAAAATTTAATTCTAGGTCTAAGAATTCCAGGGAAGATATGCTTAATTGATTTTATTAATTGCCCAACTCATTTTGTTTTTGTTTTCGCCCAAATCATAATCCCCCCCCGCACACACTATATAAAGAAAGTGGTCAATTATCCCCACTATAAATAAAGTGGCCACTCTGAATAATGTGGTCAGTAGAGAGCATGTAGATAAGGAATAGGAATAATAGGAATAATTTATTATTGGCCAAGTACATTTTCCAACATACTTGGAATTTGTTTCGGCTACATTGCAATGTAAACATACAGACACTGTTCCTCTCACAATACAAAGAAGCAAAGAAACCCCACCCATATTTTACCTCCCCTTAAGCTATACAACTACGAATTTAACAATTTAATGGCACAAGGGAAAAAACTATTCTTGTGCCTGGCCGATTTTGTATATGAAGTCCTGTAGCGACGTCCAGATGGAAGTAAATCAAGCAGATGATGACCGGGATGTAAAGGATCTGCTACAATTCTCTCTGCTCTCTTCCTAACTCGGGTAGCATAAATTGTCTCTATTGAAGGCAAGCTAACACCAATTACCCTTTCTGCAATCCTTACAGCTCGTTGGAGCCTTTTCTTGTCTCTCTTGGAGGCTGTACCGTACCAAGCTGTTATAGAATTACAGAGAACAGTTTCAATGATGCCTCTGTAGAATTGGGTCAACACTTCCTGGGACAATTTAAATTTAAATTAAAACTTTGTGAGTTTGTCCAAATCCCTTTTCTGTTTCTTAACCCCAACGCCTCTTTTGATCTTCCTTGCTGTTTCAGGTAAATGGTATGTCGTCAGAAGGGACCAATGATTTCCATGAGGCAGAGAAGACTGTCTTGGATGCCGGAGAGCATTCACTGAGACGGGGAACAGCCCAGGAGGAGGACAGAGGGGCCTCCTTGTTGGGTAAAGATTAACCTCCTCTTTATTGTTTATGCAAGGAATTAATGGGAATCTTTTAGGTTCTGCTGAATCTTAGGGAGGCAGGAAACTTTCGTCCAATTAAACAATAGGTTTGTTTTTAATAGAACTGAAATATAAAATGCACACGAATGTCCACACTATAAACGTTATGTGAGACATTTTGTAACGTCAAGGTATACTTAAGATTTGTGTCACTTAACCTCCAAGAATTTTTTTTGCTACTGACTGATCGGTGTTTTTTTAAATTATTTATACATTTCACTGATTTTACAATCATTTGACATTTCAAAACTTGATTTCCTTCCCCCTCTTTCTGCGGTTCCTTAAATTTATTTTTAATATCTTCTGCATATCCTAATTAACTTAATTTGCTCATTTATTCATCTTCTTTAAATATATACTCTTATTACAATAATCCTGCCAGTGTTTTTATCTCTTTACAATTTATCTGCAAATATTCAATAAACCAATGCCATTTTTTTAAATAAAAAGTTTATCTTGATTTCTTATTCTTCCGGTAAGTTTCTCAATTTCTGCATATTTCATATCCCTTTGCTGGGATTTCTGCTTCTTTCCATTTTGGGGCAAGTAAAATTCTTGCCTCTGTAGTCGCATACATGAATAAATTTCAATAGAGTTTAGTTAGTTCTGTCCCTATAATTCCCAAGAGAAAAGCTTCTGGTTTTCTGTTATTTTAAACATTCTTTTCATTTCATTATATATCATTTCCCAGTAAGCCTTAAACCTTACTACAAAATCAATGGAATTTTTGTCCTGATCTCAGGGATCTTCTTGTGGAATGGAATGATGCCGGCAATATCTACTCAGCCATCTCTTCTTGGTGCTGGAGGGGAAACGGCTGTTGTGACACCTGACCAGGTACGCAGACGGACCACTGGGAAGAGAGTCTAGGGGCTGTCAGGGTGTGTATTTCCCCTCCTCACCTCCTTGGGTGCAAAGAATTCCTCCTTCCCTTTCTTCCTGCCAAAGCTGCCCACTAGGAACTGGGGAAGCCACTCAAGACAGTTTACGTTCTACAGGATAATAATAGCATCATAGAATTGTAGAGTCCAACCCCAGGAAGATGCAGCCATTCCGTATGGGTTACCAGCCTCCTTTCCTTGACTAACCATCCGGATTTTGCTGGTAGATAATGTTTACGTTAAAGAGGAAACTGTTTTCTTTCTCTTCTAGAGTCCGGTGTCCTTTGAAGACGTCGCTGTGTATTTCTCAAATGAGGAGTGGGCTGTGCTGGATTCTCACCAAAAAGTGCTGCATAGAGAAGTCATGGAAGAGATCGTTGCCTCTCTCGGTAAAGGGCTTTGCTTGTTTTTATCCTGTATCTTATTCTGTGAACTGCCTTGAGATCTTACGGTATATAAATCTACTAAATAAATAAATAAATTTAATAATAAAACAAGTCTTTTCAGTTTCTCCTTTATCACAAGCATTGATTGAACTTGTTCAGTGATTTGAGACTCCCGTTTCTTCCTCAGGCTCTAATCGCCGCAGAAAGAACTTCCGCCGGAATCCTGCAATTATTACCTATCAAAGAATCCACACTGGGGAGAAACCGTATCAGTGCTTAGAATGTGGAAAGAGCTTCAGGCAAAAAATAACCCTCATTCGCCATCAAAGAATTCACACCGGGGAAAATCCGTATCAGTGCTTGGAATGCGGAAAGAGCTTCAAACAGAAGATCACTCTCATTCATCATCAGAGAATCCACACAGGAGAGAAACCATACAAATGCTTGGAATGTGGAAAGGACTTCCGTCGCAGTTCTTACCTTACTTCCCATCAGAGAATCCACACAGGGGAGAAGCCATATAAATGCTTGGAATGTGGGAAGAGTTTCACGAGGAAGAGAAGTCTCACTTCTCATCAGAGTATTCAGGCAGGGGAGAAACTCTATAAGTGCTGGGCTTGTGGAAAGAAGTTCTGTCATGTTTCGCACCTTACTTCCCATCAGATAATCCACACGGGGGAGGAACCATATAAATGTTTGGAATGTGGGAAGAGCTTCCATCACAGTTCTCGCCTTACTTCTCATCAGAGAACTCACACGGGAGAGAAACCGTATCGGTGCTCAGAGTGTGGGAAGAGCTTTACTCGGAAGAGGAACCTCACTTCTCATGGAAGAATTCACACAGGAGAGAAACCGTATCAATGCACTGAATGTGGGAAGAGCTTCCGACACAGGCCGCACCTTATTTCCCATCAGAGAATTCATACCGGGGAGAAACCTTATCAGTGTTTGGAGTGTGAAAAGGGCTTCTACCTCAGTTCTAGCCTAACTCGCCACCAGAGAATTCACAGAGGTAGATAGGCACTTACTTCCACATGTGGTGGACTTGTGTAAAGGTAACTGGTTTTTGGAAATGTGTATTCTGACGGTTTCCCAAACATTTTCAATGACCCACAAATGGCACCCCCCCAAAAAAAATTCAATGGGGGGTGTATACAAAGATCTTTGGGGGTGGGGAACCGTGGCAGCTGCCCATCTAACCATTGTGGGAGATCAGAAAACATCTGATTCCAAATCTGGGGCCTCACACTAACAGAGAAGTTAACAAATGTGTGCACTTTGCAATCCATGCTCAAAAGATTCATTTCATTTAACGTTCTGCTTTGTTCCACATATAGCTTCTAAAGAAGCTGGTTATCCCCTCTTAGTGGCACAGCAATAAAACGATTAGCTAACCTGGGTCTGGTATGGTTTCAGGTTGGATGAGGAACTATGTGTTGAGAGTCCTGCATTGCAAGGGTTGAGCCAGATGATGCACAGAGCCCCTTTCAACTCTGTGAAATATACATGGCCTTCTGTGGATGGAGTATCCTAGGTTAATCCCCCCTATATCATTTAGCATCATCTGCGATGAAAATTAAAAAGGAGTGTTAATGAACAAGGAAGTACGCATTGTATTCAGAATCTGTGGCCTGGTTTCTGTTTTGCACCTCAACCTTCATATTACCGTGTTTATTGTTCTTCTTTTAGATATATACAACTCAGATATGTACAAAATATATAAGTTGCTTTTACAAATTCACACAGGTGGAAAACTAAATTAATGTTTGGAGTGTGTGGACTGTCATAAGACTGTAAGGTGAGAGAATGTTCTCTAAAACTTTATATTACATTACTAAAAAAGAAAAAAGCCAATTCAGTGTCACACTTTTAGATATTCAAATATAATTCACTATTGAGTCTTAGTTGAATGTGCATACATCCTACAGCACCAGTTACTTGATTGTTGATTTACTTTTCTAAACTAGGGGCAGGACGCGGGTGGCGCTATGGGTTAAACCACAGAGCCTAGGGCTTGCCGATCAGAAGGTCGGCGGTTTGAATCCCCACGACGGAGTGAGCTCCTGTTGCTCGGTTCCTGCTCCTGCCAACCTAGCAGTTTGACAGCATTCAGTGCAAGTAGATAAGTAGGTACCACTCCAGTGGGAAGGTAAACGGTGTTTCCGTGCGCTGCTCTGGTTTCGCCAGAAGCGACTTAGTCATGCTGGCCACACAAATGCTGGCTCCCTCGGCCAGTAAAGCGAGATGAGCGCCGCAACCCCAGAGGAGTCCACGACTGGACTTAACTGTCAGGGGTCCCTTTACCTTTACTTTAAACCAGGGCAAAATTGAAAGAATGGCATGGACAATTATTTACAGAACAAAAGATGGTCATTCAAAATTTATATTTATATTTGCATTTCTTTTATAAACCAGACCAAACCAGAAAGAATGGATAAATTTTCACAGAACAAAAAATAATAATTAAAAATTAAACAAAATATACATTTTTTTTGCAAAGGAAATTTGCATTTCTTTTATAAACCAGAAAGAATGATCAACATTTTACAGAGCAAAAATATTATTGAATGAAATTTATATTTTTTGCAAGGAAAATTTGCATTTCGGCGTTCTCTGGCAAAAGAGACGCCCTTTGTCTTTGAAGAACACTGCCAGCCATACTGAACACACTTTCGGATGGCACACTTGTTCCTGGGATAGCCAAAAACCTCTTTGCAAGCACCTTCAACATTGGAAAGGAAGCTTCATTTGCCTTCCACCACATCAGAGGGCATTCATCGAAGCTCACTCTTGGCATAGCCATATACTCATTTAGCTCTTTTTCTGCTTTCGATGCATCATCCGCCAGTGCCAGGCCCTCTTCTTCTGCCTCTAAACCAAAGATTTTTGCCAACGTCCTTTTTTTGGGTGGAGCAGGGCAAGTATTGGGCTCCGTCGAAGCAGCACGCAGACTCCCTTGCAAGTCCATCATCTTCTTTACAGCCTCCTGCCTGACAGCCTCGGGAGCCTCCAAGAAACGCAGGCGAAACCTCGGGTCGCACAACGAGGCTAGGCCTAAAGTGGCTGCTGTGGGCGCACTATCGTACTTTTCTGACAGCGCACCCAAAATCTCACATTTAATGTCCTTCAGCAGCACGCTGTCTCCCTCCTCAGGCTGGAGACTTTTCTTAATTTGCCTATAAAGAGGCAGAACAGATGAGGCCGTGACATAACTGCTTCCGCTTAGAGTCGTGGTGAGGTCCTCCAACACGGTAGCTGCAGACACAAAGTCTTGGACAGCCAAGACGTCATCCCCTTCCAACATCAAATGTCTTTTAGAAGGATAATCCATAAGTACCTTGCACAGCGGCAGCTGGTTTTCGAGAAATCTTCGGCACAGCTTGAGAAGACTCCCCCACCTTGTGGGACAAGCGCTTGGCAAACCCACCTTGTCCATCTCGAGCATCTCCTGAGCACTGGTGAGGTCTCGCCTCATTTTCCAGCTACGGCAAATACTGTTTTGTAGCCTTTTCAGCCTTCCGACCGCCCTTCTCAGCTGTGTCAGGTTTAGAGCTCGGTTCACCCCGTCGCTTATATTGTGAGCAAAGCAGGTAATGTGCTCTAAGCCCAGCTGCCAGACCGCTTTGAAAATATTGGCGCCGTTATCCGTCGTGCTGCAAAATACGTTGTTCATGTCGATGCCCCACTCCGATAAAGCGTCTCGGAGCATTTCGCAAAGAACAGCTGCGCTGGGCTCCTTCAAATAATGCCTACAGGCCAAGCAAGCGTCAGTCAACTTCCACTCGTCTGAAATGAAATGTACCGTCACTGCCACAAACGGAGCGCCGGCTTCAGACGTCCAGCAATCGGTTGTGACGGCCAGTTCAGTCTTAGTTAGCCGGCGTATTTCTCTCTTCATTTTCTCCATCGTGTCCTTGTACAGTTTTGGAACTCCTGCGGTTGCGAAGTATTTTCTACCGGGCAGCGGATATTTCGGTTTTAGAGTGTTCACCATCTGGATAAATTTGGGGTGGTCCACTGTGTTGTAAGGCTCTAGGCACGTAGCCAGATACTCTGTGATCGCCTGAGTACAAGATCTCGAGCTCTTAGGATTCAGCGGCTGAGAATCCAACACGGTGTTTTGCTGCTCCCTAGGACTTTCCGCAACAGTTACTGCAGCACTTGCTGATGCCGCCGGCTCGGCAGCATTTTTACGTGAAGGGATGGAAACATCTCTGAACGAAGAAGGCAGCTCCCTAAATTTCAGAGGGTGTTTGAGCTGAAGGTGTTTGCCGAGGTTGGAGGTGTTTCCGCCTTTTGCAGACACCGAGTGCGAACATATTTTGCAAATCGCAACACCGTCGGACACCGCACAGCCGCTCTCGTCAGCAGGCAATCCAAAATGCACCCAGAAAGGACTCTTTGTTTTTCTCTTGTCTACCAAATGGTGGTATTCGGGACATTCCAGAACACGGGGATGAGGTGGGCTGGAGACAAATAGAGGGGAAACATTGTGAATGAAAATAAAACTCTGAAGCCGATGCATTTAATTCTACGAAAATGTACTCAATGATAGCATGCTTCAGCTACACCTTTGCAGATTTCAGGACAACATATTAATACCAGTATCAGTATATGAATACTGATATACTGATGTTAATATATTAATGCATATACATTGGTGCCGATATATTAATGTTAACAAATTTTCAGATCTGCTTTGTGGTTGCTCATGAGTCTCAACTGTCTTTTAACAGTTTATTGGTGCAGACTATTTACAGTGCAGAGAACGTAAAAACATGACCATCCTAGTCACTTGCGGAATCTGGGAGTGCCCATTTCTTGCTGTGACCCCAACATAAGGATTTAGGCACCCCAAGGCACTGCCTCCCCGGTCTCCTTTTGACCCCTCTGTGCAACTGGGGCAACAGAAGTGGCGTGCTCCCCCCAGAGCGAAACTCATGAGCCGTGCTGGGGCTCTCAGCAGCATCATCGACAAGACCTCCCGCCCTAACGAGGGCAGTTCCCTGACGGGGCATTCCACCGTGACGTGTGTGACATTCAGACAACGTTTTTGGTATATTTGTAATTATTTTGACCCTAAAACAACTGCTGGTTCGAAAGCAATTAATTGACATCTGTCATTTATGTCTTAAGATATAATTAATTTGATTTGGAATATTTTTTATGTTGCCTGAATAGATACAAATTTTTAATTTTGCGTGACGTGTGTGACCATTTTGCAAGTGTTTTCCCCTCTCTTCTCAAGTCCTTTGAATATTTCTGTGAATTCTTATAACATTTATGGAAATAAAAATTATTAGAATTAAGCCATATATGTGTAAATCCAAAAGAGGGGTTTTAGGAATATGAAGTAGCAATACGTAGGCTAAAAAACAATAAATAGTACTGTGATGTGTGTGACATTTAATGTGATGTGTGTGGCCGCATATGAATTTTTTTCTAATGAAACCCTTAAAAATATCATTTGTGTGGATAATTGTTATCTTTTTACAGATTGAGGTTAACAAATTAATAAACATTAACATAAAAGTGGAATTGGACACAAAGCAATCATCTTTAATGTTTGCACAACTTGTAGAACAGCCTTATTTTATTTACAGTTACTGAACCAAAAATAGCATTGCATTGGTTCATTCGAACACATTCACTTTACTTTCAAATGTATACAGTTCTCTGGCAAAGCGAATTAATTTTGGACAATTTACTCTAGCTATTTGTTCATCTGAAATCCAAGCCACATCTTTGTTGGGAAACCGAAATGTTGTTTTTTTGTCATCCACTGCTCGCAGGAATGAAACTTCGTGTTCCAACCTTTGGGGATCCGTCTGAACTGTCCAAGGAAAACATTTTTTTCCGATTACTTGGTGCTGTAGTCAACAAGAATAAAGCTGCCTGGCTTTGGAATGCAGTATTCCTCAGGTTCATTCATCTGCAGAGATTCAGGAACTTGATAAGCTAATACATCATCTTCATTATCAGAGTCTGGTCCATAACTCAAACTACCACTGGGGCCTGCATTTTCAGAAGACATTCCAGCCTGCGATGTGTTAAATAACTGTATGTTACCATTACAGTCACACATAATGAAATGCACTTTCCGTATGCCTGGTACTGCTAATGTATTCACCCATGGGCTCATGTCAGTTATTCTTGATTTTATTTCTTCCCGAGACACGTGAATGACTTTAGTCCTTGGCATTAAGGTGCTAACCACATTAGCAAATTCCAGTGACGATTGAACAACTGTCCTGCTAGTTTTCTTACTCCTGACTTCTGCACGAATAAGGGATTTGGCATTTCCTCCAACACCATCAACAATACCTTTCCCGTGTGATGTTGTGAAGTATTTCCACTGAAATGGTCTCTTGAATTTATGGGATAACTGTTGCATCAATTTCACCATAAACTGGTTTTTAAACTCAGATGATGGACCATCACTCCAAATAACATCCGTTAATGTTGAATTTTCTTCGTCAAGAATTGTTTCATGTCAGATATTTAAAAATACAGCGACAGCATCCTTATCTTTTTTATTGGTGTCCGAGCAAATGAGATACGTTGAGCAACTATTTCCTTGAAGGACGGCAGCAGTGAAAAGTGTAATGCTCTGACGGCTCCAGAGTGCAGACTGAACTTCATTTTGATATTCACAAGAGTATGACATAGAACAATCGATCTGTAACAGTCGTTTCGATGGATCAGTTTGGTCTGACTGGAATTCTGCAGCCTGAATACGTTTCACTCGTATGTGTTCTTGAACAACAGGAATGGACTGAAGCAGTAGTTCCAGAAGTTCACTTGCGCAGCCATTTTTAAAAATCTTTTTTATGTTTCTTTTCTACTTTGGGGAGTTGTTTTCTCTTTAACTTTGGGGAGTTGTCTTGGTGAGTTGTCTTCTCTTTAACCCATTCATGCCAGTACACAGCTGTTACTGGATCCACTTCTATAGCTAATTTCTTCCCATTTTGGCACTCCAAACAGCTACCCATCTTAGTTAAATCTTTATCACTGCACAGCACCGTTCCCCACCAGTCTCTGTGGTAAAATATCTGCAATGCTTTCAATTTTAAAAAGAAATTCTCGTGGATCATACAGAGACATTGGTCTGGTGGCGTATCTTTCATTAATAAGACATTTGGTGGACGGAGTGTACAAAAAGTTGTAAGACCTATGACAGTATCTGGATGACTGATTTTAAAGAGGGAAAAAGCTTCCCTTAAGTTAAATAATCGAAACAAAATAGAAATTTCTTTCCAGCAGCACCTTAGAGACCAACTGAGTTTGTTCTTGGTATGAGCTTTCGTGTATCTGAAGAAGTGTGCATGCACACGAAAGCTCATACCAAGAACAAACTCAGTTGGTCTCTAAGGTGCTACTGGAAAGAATTTTCTATTTTGTTTCGACTATGGCAGACCAACACAGCTACCCACCTGTAAATGGTTAAATAATGTCGGCGTAAAGTTTCTTTCTTACCATTCTTCCAAACGGTAACTACCCCCCTTCTTTGATGGTTCTGTATAAACAATATCACTACGAAAATAAAACTGTTCCACTAACTCATTTGTTTCTGCAGACAGACTTCTGTTATTATTAAGACATTCTTTTTTATCCTCTAAATTCAAAACAATGCGCGTCGCAATCCCAGTTACAACAGCCAGCTTCTTGTGTGGGGAAGATGGGAGTGACCTCATTGATTTACATATAGCCTTTCCTAAAGACTGAGGTTTTTTATATGGCTTTAGAGAAATTTCTAAAGTTGTCTCGCAGCTTGAAGATAATTCCAGATCACTTTGCATCGCTTGCTCTGTCAACAAACTGCGGCTCTTCTTTTTCCGTTGATTAGCAGCTGCTCGGTATGCTTTCAGTTGTTGAGTGTTCATGGATTCTACTTTTCTTTTCCTCAGCTCCTCAATTCTTCTGTTCTCATTGATCTGGTAATTCGGATCACTAGCCTTTTTTTTGGCACGGGAGCGCCTTTTCCGTTCAGCTGCAGTTAAAGGTGGCGGTTTAGCATTTGGTGCTGGCACCGTGTTGTCCATTTTCAACCTATCAAAAGACAAAGAATGATAGTTTTGATTAAAATGAAACTTCTATTGATTTCTTAGGTTATTAAAATAGGACTAAAATATATAAACACATAAAATTTTCATAGCCTAGTAACCAAAGAGACACAAATTGAATGCATGTACAATGGTCTCAGTGGTAATATCATCAATTTGGTTTACACTGGTAGTTATTGCTAATAATGCATTACAGGCAATGAAAATTAATAATAATAATAATATTTTTTTGTTTGTATACTGCCTTTCTATCTTAGGGCGATTTACAAGCAGATGAAACAAAAAATATACATCATATAACAATCAAATATATTAAAAAATTGATAATAAAACAAAACCATAAAATAAGCAACCTACATAAAAAATCCAACAATTAAAGTAATATAAAACAATATCAACATATAAAAGTTAAACAGAAATCCACTCAACATTTACAATAAACAATTTCTAAACTAATCAATAAAACAAAATAAAGCAAACTAATACAATACCATTTGAGAAGCACTAGAGGGTGGAGCAAGGCAGGTGGAAGGAGGCCTTGCCTGATGGAGTTTCTTCTCTCACAGTTCTTCCTCCAGGACCAGCTCCCTTATGCAGAGTCCCAGGGCCAGGGGATGGGGCAAGGCAGGTGGAAGAAGGCCTTGCCTGATGGAGTCTCTCCCCTCACAGTTCTTTCTTCAGGAACAGCTCCCTTATGAAGAGTCCCAGGGCCAGGGGTGGGGCAAGGCAGGTGGAAGGAGGCCTTCCACATTTAACATTATTTATTTATTTATTGTGATGTTTTGAAGATGGCACACTCACAGTTAGCCCTTTGATGCCAAATTATGGAGCAAAATACTGCAAAGCTTATATATATATATATATATGTTCCCATTGCGTGCGTGCGCAACACCACCTTGCTCCGTAACCGCTGGACCAAAGCGCATCAAATTTAGGACAAAGCGTAACATGACCATCGAGGAAGGATCTAGCATAATAAAAATTTAAAAAACCCCACACCTGCCATGCCTAAAATATAGAATAAAGGCAAAAAGAAATGGCGCGCCTATTCTACCTCACCAGCAAACGGAATGAAGACCAATAGAAAGGCGGATTGCCTGTTGATGTCATCAGACCTGCGCCAAAAAGAAAACCCCGTCCACCATTTTATAACTGCCATCTGTAAGCACCCAAGGACTTTCTGACACAAACTGCTTAGTGGAAATGTGGAAAAAAGACGGAGCAGGAGGCAGGGCAGTTGCGGAAGAGAGGGGGGAGAAAAAAAATGCGGGAGCAAAATAAGCCGAAGGCTGCCTGAGAGGTCGCAGTGAGTAAGACCGGCTCTGAGGGGATTTTGTCGCTGGGGTGCGTAATTTTGGGACTGGGATGGGGGAGAATGCTCTTTTTAATGGCGTAGAGCATGGGGCCAGTTAATTGTGAGGAGGGGGTGTTTGTTGGGGGGGGGTGCGCTTTTACAGTAAAAAAAAACCAGAGCAAGGCCAGCAGTAGGCCTCCATAAGGTGCCCAGTGCCCTCATTTAAAATGGCCGCTGCACACTCACAGGCATTTTAAAATTTCCCAAGTGCCCTTACCTAAAATGGCCGCCGCAACTTCACATGATGAACACACACAGTCCCAAGTGATCAATACCACATTGCTGACCCCTATTCTACAGGGACAGGGAAGAACGAAAACAGGAGCTTCCAGAATACTTTTGGGGTCAGAATTTTAAAAAGCAAAAAACCCCACAGCAATGCGTGGCCGGGCAGCTAGTAATCTAATAATTTTTTCTGTCAAATATTTGTTTGCCATAACAGATGTACTCTATGTTAATATTTTATTATTTACATGTATGTATTTGCATTTTTAATAAAAAAAAAAGCTCCTGTCACACACGTCACAAATGGTGACGTGTGTGACTAAATTTTAAACCCCCCCAATCCATTTTTTTTGTGTTTTTAAGTTTAATAAGCTTATAAAAAAATTCAGCATGGTGAAGTTCATGGCTACGTTATTAGATAAAAAATATTAACTTATTGTGACGTGTGTGACACTGGAAGCCAGAACCAGTCACTTTAACATGGACAAAATTTAATCAAAATCAAAAATACTTTTCTGCCAAATATTTTTTGGCAGAACAGATATACTTGTTATGATATATGTTAATATTTTATTATTTATTATGTTTATTGCATTTTTAAAAAAACATGAACTCATCATTAAGATTTCATTTTAAAAAGTGACTTTCTGAACTTGTACAGTTATTTCCAATTTTCACTCCCCCAATTTTCTTTATATCAAATTATATTGTCATTTTAACAAAATATACACTTTCAACTACATAAAATAATTTTTTGGGAATTTTATCTTTAATTTTAATATTTTAGACCACAGGACCACTTTTCATGGAATGCCCCTGACACAAATGATAACAAATGTGTGAGAAATCAGGGGGGCGAGAGGAGAATTGAGAAGAGTTCTAGGGTAGGGAAGTGGGACTGTTGAACATGCTTCTAGTGTGTAAGACCATTGCCTCGTCAGAGAAAGCTCCGTGGCTGATTTTTTTCTTTAGTATTTTGTTACTTTTTAAAGTTTTGTCTGAGGTATGTTGACTTTCAAATGCCTGAGTTTTGCTGCACTGCAGTATGCCACTGCTGCATTTTATTTAGTGGATTTAATTGGCTGGCTGGGCCTTGTCTGATTTAGCAGCCGCAAGCCTATATTTATAGTAGAAGTCACCCTCACACAGTTAAAACTTACATTTATTTATTTGTACGCCTTTAGCTGCTTGCACTTGTGCTGTGTTTTGCATTTTAGTTTTAAAGGTGTGGCACTATTTTGGTCATTATTATTATTATTATTATTACTATTCCCACTGCCCAATGAACTTAAAAATCCCCAGAGAAGGGACTGCACTGCCATCTCACTCTGAGTGGTCTATAATTCAGGCCAGTGTTTTTCAACCTTTTTTGGGCAAAGGCACACTTGTTTCATGAAAAAAATCACGAGGCACACCACCATTAGAAAATGTTAAAAAATTTAACTCTGTGCCTATATTGACTATATATAAAGTAATTCTCTTGAATAGGAATCAAATAAACACAAAGAAAGTATTTTATAATTACTTTATTATGAAATAGTAAGTAAACAGAAATATGAAAAATTATAAAATACTTTATTCAGTGCGCAACCAGGGCCTGTTTGGCTGAACACAAAGCTGATATTCTGGCTGGAATTTTTCCCACGGCACACCAGGCAACATCTCGCGGCACACTAGTGTGCCGCGGAACAGTGGTTGAAAAACACTGATTCAGGCTACAAAAAGCTCCCACTCTTCCGACTAATGACTATTTACAATTTGCTTGCTGAGATCTACGAAAGAGGTGGTGAATATTTTCCCAGGATGTCCCTGATTTAGAGAAGCTGTCCCAGTTTCTGATTTTATCCTGGAATGTCCTGCTTTTCCTTAGGGTGTCTCTATTTTCATTGGAAAAATGTTGGAGGGTATGGAGATATCTGACCCCCCCCCCCTGAGCCATCTGATGTTTAATGTTTAATTATACAGTCATACCTTTGGCTCCCGAACGCCACAAACCCGGAAGTGAGTGTTCCGGTTTGCAAACGTTCCTTTGGAACCCGAACGTCTGGCGAGGCTTCTGATTGGCTGCAGGAGCTTCCTGCAACCAATCGGAAGCCGCATCTTGGTTTCCGAATGTTTTGGAAGTCGAATGGACTTACGGAACGGATTCTGTTCGGCTTCCGAGGTACGACTATATATTGGAAGCTGCCCAGAATGTCTGGGGCAACCCAGTAAGATGTGAGAGGTATAAATAGTAAAAATATCACAATGGAATTGGACGTCCCTATTTTCATCGGAGAAACGTTGGAGGATATGGAATGCCCAGAATTCCGTAATGTACAGACTGGCAGTATGATTGAAAAGGAGCGGGACTGGAGGAGAAAATGGGGAGAGTAACAAAGGGGGGGGGGGAAAAACACACTTGGAGGGAAAGAGAAGACTCTCGAACGCCAGAGCTAGGTGGGTGGGTGGTTGTTTTTTACTAAGAAGCAACTTGAAGGCCAACAAGCATCTCAAGAGTGTATTTATGCAATCAATTATTTTTGAAAGTACATACCTGTTCTCCACTTCCTGGCTATGCTTCCTGGTGTGAGCATCGCAGCCAGTGTCCGTTGGCTTGGCACCACTGACTCTGCCCAACCCAGCCAGCTTCAGGCAGTTCTCCCTGTGCTTTGCAGATTCCTCGTGAACCTTCGTCTTTATGGAGATCTGTTTCATGTCTGCCACTCCAGTCCGTGCCCAGGTGACGGCGCCGCCAAACAGCAAGCAGGGAAAGCACAGGAACGCGTTTTTCGAGGCGCTCCCGCAAAGCCACTCCTTCCGGTCGTACCAGGCCCTGCTAAACCTCCGAGTCACCAGCTTGCCTTTCTCCAGCACGGTTTGCACAATGCACAGGTCAGGGCAGTCGGGACCGAGCTCTTTAATGCGGCACTGCTCAGCCAAACTGCGCTGAGGAAAGGGATCTCGCAGCAGGGCTTCCACGCTGTTCACCTTCACACTGTTGCACGGAGATCCTCTGCTACAGGTCTGAAAAACAATTTAGAGAGGAAAGAAGAAATTATTGTCCTTTCTCAAGCTGATCACACTGCAAATTCAGGTAGGTAGCCATGTTGGTCTGACGCAGTCGAAATATATATACCATATATATATATTTTAAAGTTCAGTAGCACCTTATAGACCAGGCATGTCCAAAGTCGGTTTCAGGGGCCTAATTCGGCCCGCTGGTCGGTTTAATCCGGCCCCTGTGGCAGTTTATTTCCTGGGGTAAAATCCTAAAAAAAGCTCAACAGATTTGCTTCATCAAATCTGGCCCTCTTTGAAAAAAGTTTGGACACCACTGTTATAGACCAACAAAGTTTGTTCTTGTCAGGAAACCCCCCTCCCCACGGCAGGTAGCATCCTGGGATCGCTTGGAGTACAGGGACCCTCCCCTGCTGTTTACCAGCTCGCCCTCTCCCTCATCCCCCTCCTCTGCCGGAAGCGACCATTCCTCCGGTGGGGAGGGGGAGCTTGAGGCAGGAAGGCGGTGCAAGGGCTCTGAGAGGCTCGCGGAGCCTCAGCGCCAAGGGGAAAGTGGGGAACGGGGTCAGGTTCCCACGCTCCGGGGTCGTAGGCAGGAAGGACGTGGAAGGGGGAGGCGGGGGTTCAGAATCCCGCGCCTCTTTTGCTGGACAAAGAACCGGAAGGGGTCATTCCTGGACTCTGCGGAGGGATGAGATGGACGTTTGATCTTTTGCTCCACTGTATATAGCTGTGCACAATAAAGAACTTAGTTTTAGAAGTTCTGCGTTTGGCGCTTTACTCATGAGCAACCACTGAACGTCCTTACAGTTCTGGTATAAGCTTTTGTGTGCATGGTATCTGAAGAAGTGTGCATGCACATAAAAGCTTATACCAGAACAAACTTAGTTGGTCTATAAGGTGCTACTGGACAATTTTTTATTTAGTTTTCTTATTTTTTATTTCGACACTGCAAATATTAGACGAAACCTTAAAAAGAACTTACTTCCAGCTTGGGATGCTTGGCTCTTTTTGCTGACACTTTGGGCTGTATCGAACAAAGCTGTTCTGTTGGCGGAAGGTTTTCTGCCTGCACAGTGGAAGGTTCCTCCTCTCTCTTCACCTCACAAATCTGTTCAGCAGCTTTTCCCAACTCTCCAAAGCAGATTTGCAGGGGACGTAAGGGGCCGTCAGAATCTACTTCACTTTTAATCTCTGGATCTTTACATCCTGGAATCAAAAAGAAAGGAAGCATGTGAGGAACCGAGTCTCTAAGGAAGGAACCAACCAAATTCACAGCTGTGGAGAAGATAGCAAAGACATCACCCATGCAAATATTCAGTGAGGAGGCAGATCCTGCCATACATTAAATAAACCGGGCTGATACAGTGGTACCTCGGGTTAAGTACTTAATTCGTTCCGGAGGTCCGTTCTTAACCTGAAACTGTTCTTAACCTGAAGCACCACTTTAGCTAATGGGGCCTCCCGCTGCCACTGCGCCGCCAGAGCACGATTTCTGTTCTTATCCTGAAGCAAAGTTCTTAACCTGAAGCGTTATTTCTGTGTTAGCGGAGTATGTAACCCGAAGCGTATGTAACCTGAAGCTTATGTAACCTGAGGTACCACTGTATTTACTAATGTTTTGTTTTAAGTTAGCTATTCAAGGGTGGAATATTGGTTAGCAGGAACTGTTGGGAATTGGTGGCTCTGTCACCCACTGGGACCAAAATTTCTGTCATTTTCTGCAAGAACAAACCAAACGTCTGGAAAGGAAGAGAGCTGAGGGTGGCAGAAGTCTACAGAAAAACAAACGCGTTATTATAAGGGAACCAATTCAAAAATCACCTGTCTACGGAGGACCTTAACTCAGGTGTGAGGAACTATGTCCCTCAAGATGTTGCTAAATTCCCAACTCACATCATCCTTGATCATTTGGCCAGCTACAACTGGAGGGCCACAGGTTTTTCACTTCTCCTTTCCTCCTTCCTCCCTGTCATTATGAGAGCTGCTCATTTTCTTCTACTCCCTGGTGTACCAGTTCAGAAGAAGATTTGTTCTCCTACCCCAAGAGTACAAGGTCTACAGCAGCTCTGGGCAAGGGGGTTTGCCAAAATATTTTCGGAAGTCCACAAGATTACTGTGCACCAGATAACCAATGGGCAGCTGGTCCATTATGGTGAAAGGGTCACTGCCCCACAAACCTCAGTCTGCCTGCCTTCTCCCTTACAACATGCAAGGGAGTGGCTCTGCCCATCATTGGATCTCGCTTCACTTACCGCTGGGTCTCCCTCCTTGCTGCCCTTCCAGTCTCAAGGGGCACCAGACACCACTGCAGAAACCTTCCCATTCCCAGGCAAGGAGGAGCACATTCGCAATTACCTGCTACTGAGCATCCTTCCATGCAGGGTGGTATAACCAGGTCTTCTAGCCAGCGGATGAGGTCCGGCCTGGGCATGAGAAGGTCTCCTTCTTCTTCTTGGGAGAAAGGAAAAGCAGACCTAATTACAAAACACATTTCCTTCTGAAACAGCCCCATTTTCATCTCCCACACCCTGTTCCTGGCAAGAGGAGGAGGTCTCCCCACCTCCCGTACTTGAGTGCCCACATGCCTATTGCCCAATTCAGATTTTTGGGGAAGGGCCACTGCTCAGTGTTGGAGCATTGGCCTCACGAGCAGAGGGTCCCAGGTTTAATCCCCGGCTGAACACTGAGCTAGATGGACCAATGTTCTCACTCGCCATAAGGCAGTCTGGATATGAAGAGAACTATACAGCCTAGATACGGCCCAGTAGTAATGTACGGAAGTGAGAGCTGGACATAAAGAAGGCTGATCGCCAAAGAATTGATGCTTTTGAATTATGGTGCTGGAGGAGACTCTTGAGAGTCCCATGGACTGCAAGAAGATCAAACCTATCCATCCTTAAAGAAATCAGCCCTGAGTGCTCACTGGAAGGACAGATCCTGAAGTTGAGGCTCCAGTACTTTGGCCACCTCATGAGAAGAGAAGACTCCCTAGAAAAGACCCTGATGTTGGGAAAGATGGAGGGCACAAGGAGAAGGGGACGACAGAGGATGAGATGGTTGGACAGTGTTCTCGAAGCTACTAGCATGAGTTTGGCCAAACTGCGGGAGGCAGTGAAGGATAGGCGTGCCTGGCGTGCTCTGGTCCATGGGGTCACGAAGAGTCGGACACGACTGAACGACTGAACAACAATAACATACAGCCTAGATCAGACATGTCCAACTCTCAGGAGACTGTCATCTACTCCTGGTATAATAAAACTAGCAGTGATCTACCCATTGTCATTTTTTTAGGGAAGATGTACCAGAGTTGTTTAGCTTTTTTTAGGGGGAGAGACCAGTGTTGTTGAGCTTTCTTTAGGGCCGATGGACCAGAGAGGGTTGAGCTGGATGCTCCTCAGGGTCCTTTCCAACTCTATGATTATAAATGACTGGAAACCCCTGCAGAATCATCATATAACTTCAGAGCACATGCTGACTCAGCAAATATCATACCATCCTGCCTAGTTGCATCCATCTCTTGCTAGTAAACTTTAACAACATAATTAACCCCGAATGACAATACTGAATGATCCCTGCTGTTGAGATTCCAACACTATACAGTCGTACCTCGGCTCCCGAATGCCTTGGGAGTCCAACGTTCCGGCTCCTGAACAATCGAAAAACTTGGAAGCCGAACGTCCAACGGGACTTCCACGGCTTCTGATTGGCTGCAGGAACTTCCTGCAGCCAATCAGAAGCCGCGCTTTGGTTTTGGAACGTTTCAGAAGTCGGACGGACTTCCAGAACGGATTGTGTTCGACTTCCAAGGTACGACTGTACCTGTTTGTATTTATATTTTTAATGTAACCTTTTGCCTTCCTTGAAAACCCATGCAACGATGAGCAGTTGAACGGCAGGTGTGCTATTCGCCAAAATAAATTGTGAGTCCAGCAATGAAGAGTGAGAAATCTCATCTCTTCAGTGCCTTATGAATCAAAGGGTAAAGAGGTCCCTACCCAGGGAGTTCACATTCCTATAATTTTCCAGCATGATTTCCTTGTACAAAGCCTTCTGCCGTGGGTCCAGGAGTTCCCACTCCTCCTTTGTGAAATGTATGGCCACCTCCTCAAAATGCCAATAATAATAATAATAATAATAATAATAATAATAATAATAATAATGCCCTGCCCATCTGGCTGAGTTTCCCCAGCCACTCCTCACAAATAATCCTAAGGAAATGTGTGTCAATCTGCCTGCTTCACCCACAGTGCAGGTAAATAAATTTTGGAAATATTGTACAAGATCCAAAGCTTGTGGCCTACTTAAAGGGTGCTTTGGATGTCGAAAAAGCAAAGAGAGACCCCATAACAAAAGAGGAACCCAAACTTTCATTCTATTAATCCCAAAGCATCGTACAAACTAAAGATAAAAACAACATAATAGAACATCACAAACACAGCATAAATCATAAACAGAATACCTCACCTACCTGAGCTGGCTGTAGAGCAGCCATTTCTTCTCTTTTCACATAGAGGAAGGGGTCACTGAGTTTCTTCCACAACCTGTTGGGGACGGGTTGTGGGGTGTGAGAGAGACAAGTATGGTTGGAAGACCTTTATCCTTTCCCACCTTTCCCCCCACCTTAGTTCCACCACAAAGCGGAAAGGTAAAAAACAAAACAAAATAAATCCCTAGCCTCCCACGAAGCTCACAGCCCCGCGGACCTTGCAGGGTCCCTGGTTGGAAAACAACAGTTCCCTCAGGGATCCTTGCAGAGAAGTCGGGCCCTTCGAAAAGGTGCATTATTTCATGGGTGTTTCAATGCACAGGGAGGATCTACCCTAAGCCACGCAATATAACAGGAACCACAAACGACCCCCATTCCTGGAGCAGCAGGAGGAGCTGAGCACACCTACTCCTGTGGAATTGATTGATTGATTGATTAATAATAATAATAATAATAATATTTGCACCTTGCTCATCAGACTGGGTTGCCCAGAGACTATGGCTGAAAATAAGACATGGTTTCAAAAACAGAGGAGGGGGGAAATTGCTTGCATGGTGGTGGAAGGGATTTCCCCCAGCTGGGCTGGTGAGAAGGGGGCTGGGGGGAGGCTTTAAGAGGGAGGTCCCTTTAACCCCTTCCTCTCCCCCCTTCTGCCCCCTGGAGGCCTGAGCTGCTGCAATCTCCCCACCTCACCCCCATAAGACTCACCCTCAGTGCCTCCCCAACAACAATTCGGGAGGATTTTGGGTGGGGGGAGGGGCGAAGAGTCGCTGGGTGGACCTAAACACTTCCGGGTTCCCAACGGCAGTGGCTAAGGGTCGTCCATGTGCGGGGCAAGCGGGAGTGGAAATAGGCAGGAACGGGAGAGAAGGGAGGAGCCTTAAATAAAGCAGGAGGGATTCAAAGGTTCCATTTTCCCTCCTTAGAATCATAGAGTTGGAAGAGACCCCAAGGGCCATCCAGTCCAACCCCCTGCCAAGCAGGAAACACCATCAAAGCATTCCTGACAGATGGCTGTCAAGCCTCCGCTTAAAGACCTCCAAAGAAGGAGACTCCACCACACTCCTTGGCAGCAAATTCCACTGCCGAACAGCTCTCACTGTCAGGAAGTTCTTCCTAATGTTTAGGTGGAATCTTCTTTCTTGTAGTTTGAATCCATTGCTCCGTGTCCGCTTCTCTGGAGCAGCAGAAAACAACCTTTCTCCCTCCTCTATATGACATCCTTTGATATATTTGAACATGGCTATCATATCACCCCTTAACCTTCTCTTCTCCAGGCTAAACATACCCAGCTCCCTAAGCCGTTCCTCATAAGGCATCGTTTCCAGGCCTTTGACCATTTTGGTTGCCCTCCTCTGGACACGTTCCAGCTTGTCAGTATCCTTCTTGAACTGTGGTGCCCAGAACTGGACACAGTATTCCAGGTGAGGTCTGACCAGAGCGGAATATAGTGGTACTATTACTTCCCTTGATCTAGATGCTATACTCCTTTTGATGCAGCCCAGAATTGCCCACATCTGCTTTGAAATGATCTCTCCCTCTGGCCGAAAAAGCAATGCTGGATAATGGCTATATGAAGCCGCATTGCGCATGCAACCAGTGGGTTTCGTGGATGGCGAGTTTGTAAAATGAGTGGAATTTATATTTAAAAATTGTATATATTTTTATATATGGAATTTATACTAAAAAAATTATATGTATTGTGTGTGTGTTTGTGTCTATACATATATATATGTACATATGTATGTATACATATACATACAAACCTATATATAGTTTATATAAATTAGATACTAATCAGGCTTAACATATGCCTCTGCAGTCGCTGCGCAACCTGTGGGAGAGGTAGACAAATCGCCTCGAATAGACACCTCTCCCGCTTTCAACTCAGCTGCTCCCTCCCTTCTTCCATTGGCTGATTGAACCAGGAAGGAACGCACGCGCTTCCTTTGAACGCTCGCCGCTCGTCTTTCCCCTGCTTCTCTAGGAAGCGCGTGTCGCTCACTTTAACCCTTAGAGAGCCAAGCGGCGGCGGGGGTTTGAAATGCTGGATTCTTAGAGAGGCAGGAAATGGGGGAACAGGGGGATGTCAATAGTGGGAGCAACTTCCTGCCTTGCGCCCCCCCCCCAAATATCAAATGTTTCTGCAAAAGCGGCTTTTCAATGCTGTTTGCCAGAAGCTGCAGGCAGGTCAGTGGCTGTTGCTAGAGCGCGTGAAAAGTGCATTTAAAAGTCGGTTTGCTGGTGGGGGGAGAGGAGGGGCCGGGTCTTTCTTGGGAGAGGGGGGCAGGTTCAAAAGAATTATACAATCCTAGAGTTGGAAGAGTCCCTGAGCATCATCTAGTCCCACCCCATCCCCTCCAACATTTCTCCTATGAAAATCATTCCATAATGATAATTTTACTATTTATACCCCCCACATCTGACTGGGTTGCCCCAGCTACTCTGGACAGCTTCCAACATACAGAAAAACATAATAAAACATTTTTTTTAAAAAAACCTTCCCTATACAGATCGTCTTCAGGTGGCTCAGGGGTCGGATAGCTCCATACCCTCCAATGTTTCTCCAATGAAAATAGGGACATCCTAAGAAAAAGTGGGACATTCGGGGATCAAATCCAGAAACTGGGACGGCTTCTCTAAATCAGGGATGTCCCTGGGAAATAGGGACACTTGGAGGGTCTGCACCCCTTGCAATGCAGGAATATGCATTGTCCCTTACAGGGATCAAATCTGCAACCTGCTGATGGAGAAGATACAGATTGCTGGTGGAGAGGGAAGCCGGTGACTGGTCCAGGATCACCCAGTGAGCTTCATGACTCAGCGGGGATTCGAACCCTGCTCTCCCAGTTCCTAGTCCAGCATTCTAACCATTACGCCACCAGCATTCTAACCATTACGCCACCCTGGCTCTCCAGTGAAATGTTGCCAGCCTTTCATTTTGTGTACCCCAAAGAGAAAGACATTCCTCAGAATCACTCAGTTCTGTGCATCCTTCCTCAAGGCCATTTGTCTTCTTCTTCTTAGGCGATCCCTTGTAGCCGAGTAAGATTGTCTTTCACGAACCCAGTTTTAACAGTGAGTTCGTAAGTGGCTGTGCAGGCCAATTCTGGATCCACACGTCCTTCCACAGTGGGGACATAGGTTTCAGGATGGGAGTTGATCACGGTGAGGGTTTGCCAAGCGTGCCTTCCTCTTAGCACGTTTCTCCCTTTCGTCCTGAGTTCGAGCGTCTTCAAAGCCCATGACACCTTTGGTAAAGGCTGTTCTCCAGCTGGAGTGCTCACAGGTCAGTTCTTTCCAGTTATCAGTGCTTATACAGTTGTACCTCGGAAGTCAAACGCCTTGCGACTTGAACGTTTTGGCTCCCAAATGCCGCAAACCTGGAAGTGAGTGTTCCAGTTTGCAAACGTTCTTTGGAACCCAAACGTCCAATATGGGTTCTACGGCTTCCGATTGGATGCAGGAGCTTCCTGCAGCCAATTGGAAGCCGTGCCTTGGTTTGAAAACGTTTTGGAAGTCGAACTTCTGGAACGGATTCCGGATACAGAGGTATCACTGTACTAGATTTTTTTTAAAATTTGTATTTGAACCTCTCTTGTTGTCTCACGGCTGTTTGTCTCTTTCCCTTCAGGGTGAGTTGTTTGTCGTCCACCCAGGAATGCCGCCTCCTTCTGAATGACCTTTCTGCGGGCCGGGGATGAGGCATCTCTGAAGGAGCCCTTCTGAACCCCCTTTTGCGTTGACACAGCAGCTCTGGTTCCCAGCGGCGTTGTGGGACGGGGGCTAGAGAAGAAGAAGAAGAAGAAGAAGAAGAAGAAGAGGAGGGAGGAGGAGGAGGAGGAGTTTGGATTTGATATCCTGCTTTATCACTACCCGAAGGAGTCTCAAAGCGGCTAACATTCTCCTTTCCCTTCCTCCCCCACAACAAACACTCTGTGAGGTGAGTGGGGCTGAGAGACTTCAGAGAAGTGTGACTAGCCCAAGGTCACCCAGCAGCTGCATGTGGAGGAGCGGAGACGCGAACCCGGTTCACCAGATTACAGGTCTACCGCTCTTAACCACTACACCACGCTGGTTCTCTGGGTAAGCCTGGGAGGCGGGATGGCGGTGGAGCAAGCAGATAGGTCCCCTGCCCTGACTCTCCAGCTGCAGGCCGTGCCGGATGAAAGCAGGGACCCAGAGATGAAGATGGAGCCAGAGGAGCTTCAGGGCCTCGGAGGGGCAACAGGGGCAGGAGACAGCTCACCAGATTCTCAGTCAGCGGCCATTGGGGTCCCCAAACGCTGGGAAGAGCTGCAGCGCATTAAGCAGGAGCCAGATGAGGGTCTGTCATCGCTCCGCTGGGAAGCCCAGTGGCAGGAATTCCTGAAGGCGGTGCAGACCCCTCACTCTGGCGAGGGCGACCCACAGCTACCAGAAGCCGTGCCGTGGGGTGAAGACAAGAACGCCCTGTCTCCAAAACAGACTCAAGAACAGAGTCAGGATGGGGTCCTTCCTTTTAACAGAGCAGCCCAGCAAGCTGATGGGAGGGCGGATGCCACTGGCGATATCGGACAAGCGATCAAGGTGGAGGACTCCGCCAGCACAGAGGCCCAGCGTCGGCTTTTCAGACAGCTCTGCTACCAGGAAGCCCGGAGTCCTCGCGAGGTCTACGGGCGGCTCCGGGAACTGTGTGCGCAGTGGCTGAAGCCAGAGAGGAGCACGAAGGAGCAGATGCTGGACCTGGTGATTCTGGAGCAGTTCCTGGCTGTGCTGCCCTCGGAAATGGGGAGCTGGGTGAAGGAACGAGGCTCGGAGAGCTGTGTGCAGGCCGTGGCCCTGGCAGAGGAATTTCTCCTGAGGCACCAGGAGGCGGAGAAAGCGGGAGGGCAGGTGAGAGTGCCTCATCCTGGGATTTTCCCCTGAGGCAGGTGGAGACCAAGGGTGGGGAGCCTCAGGCACAGGGGCCAAATGCTGGCCATTCTCTGGCCCTCAGGATCCTTCTCAGGCCATGCCCTTTGTTGTCCATCAGTTCTTCCGGATGTTTAGCTGGAATCTCCTTTCTTGCAGCTTGAAGCCATGTGTTCGAGTCCTACCTTCCAGAGGAGGAGAACACAAGCTTGCTCCATCTTCCATGTGACAGCCTTTATTAGAAGATAGCTATCCTAATTCTCCTCTTTTCCCTTTGGTTTTGGTTTTATTTGATTTTAGAAATTATAAACTTTAAGTCAATTATAAAAAAGCCATGTAAAGAGATTACTCTGAATCTCAGGACTTTCCCCCATCCCCTCCATGGGTCCTAATATATTTACAACTGCATATCAGTCCATTATCCACATTTTTAATCCATCTAAATTGTCCGTAATTTCTGTTACTTTTACAAAGTGTGGTTAAAAACCTGCTAATGTTTTCATCTGCTTACAATTGTCTCCTAAGTAAGATATAAATTTTCCCATTCTTTTTTAAAGTTCTTATCCTCTTGGTTCCTGAGCTTCCCCAATAATTTTGCCACTTCAGCATAGTCCATCAACTTGGTTTGTCATTCTTCCTTGGTCAGGATTGTTTCTTCCTTCCATCTCTGGGCAAATAACATCTGTGCTGCAGTTGTCGCGTACATAAAAAATCTTTTTCTGGTCCTTTGGTATCTCAGTACTTGTAATTCCTAATAATTATAATCATAATTCCTAATTAAAAAAAGCTTTCCCCCATTTGATTATATATCACCTCCCAGAAAGTTATTGTTACCCTACACATCCACCACATATGGTAAAAGGTACCTTCTTTTTCTTTACATTTCCAGCAGGTATTTGTACTTGTTCTATACAGTAATTCTCTTCTTTTCCTTGTCCTCTGCTGCCCCAGGGGACATCCACACGACAGCTAAAGCACGTAAACAGCCTTGATTCTGTTGGAGATTCATTCCCCGTGTGCAGCCATGAGATTGTTGTCTATCACATGACGGTGTGTGTTTTGATTCCACAGGAATGGGATGTGACGAAGACAGGATGTTTGTCTTACTGTGTTCCCTGAAGTGGGACTATTGTCCTTTGTTCTTTCTCTTTGCTGCCTGATGATAGAGAGAGAGGGAGCCATGTTGAAGTGCTCCATGTGTGTTTATATGTAAATAAAGTAGATTAGCCAAGATGCTGAGTTGCTGAGTTCTGTTATGCAACTGCGCAAACCTCTGCGGATCCCTAAGTGTGCTGATGTCTTCTGGCATCAGTCACTGTGATGTTCGGGCTGAAGAAAGCTTTTGAAGCTGCCGAATGATCGCCCAGGAGGGAGGGAACATGCCATTCGGGCATGTGTCTCTGCCAAGGTCCTACTCATGTGTAGGACATCCTGACAGATTCCCCCCCCGCAAAGAATCCTGGGAACTGTAGTTTGTTCCAGATGCTGAGAGTGCAGGCGCTTCTCATATTCTTACGAAGCCAGAAATGTATCGCTGGATATTGCTGCAATGGTCCCACCCATCCATCAGACTTAGACCTTGTCTCTGGTCTGATCCTGTTCCTCACTGCTGCTGTCGTTCTGTGAAACAGTGTCTGGACCGCTTTGTGTCTTGACTAAAATGTTGACGGTATTTCAGGTGCCAGGGGCGTTCCAAGAGGCTGCTGTGACCTTCGCTGGAAATGTGGGGGCATCGCCAGAAACCACCCAGAGGCAGCTCGGCGGGGAGTACAAGCAGGAAAATGAGGGGGTCTCCAGCATGCTGGGTAAGGGCTCGCCTCCACCCTCCCGTGAATTACTGTGTCATTTCAAGTAGGTATGATGCCCTGACATAGGGAATCACCAACTTGGGGCGCTCGGCTCCTTCCGTGACGCCCATGAAAAGTCTCAGTATAGAAAGCCCTCAAAAATCCACAATCCACAACAGACTTGTTTCATCTTCCTGTTCACTTCCTGTTTGCATTGACTTAGCCATTCCTACATTGAAATGCCCCCGAAACTGGCTTTAGGGAAGTTTTTAATGTTTGATGTTTTATCGTGTTTTTAATATTCTGTTGGGAGCCACCTAGAGTGGCTGGGGAGGCCCAGCCATATGGGCGGGGTATAAATAATGAAAAAATAACTATTATTATTGCTAATAGAGACAGTGTGGTGTAGTGGTTAAGAGCGGTAGACTCGTAATCTGGTGAACCGGGTTCGCTTCCCCGCTCCTCCACATGCAGCTGCTGGGTGACCTTGGGCTAGTCACACTTCTCTGAAGTCTCTCAGCCCCACTCACCTCACAGAGTGTTTGTTGTGGGGGAGGAAGGGAAAGGAGAATGTTAGCCGCTTTGAGACTCCTTCGGGTAGTGAAAAGCGGGATATCAAATCCAAACTCTTCTTCTTCTTCTTCTTCTTCTTCTATTATTATTATTATTATTATTATTATTATTATTATTATTATTATTATTATTTCATTGGTGGTCAGGATTGGACACTCTCCTTCCCTTCTGCCCTGAACCAAGGAAAGTGTTTCTCTTCGTTTAAGTGCTGAGGCATGTCCTGATTCCTGGCATTTTTTTAAAAAACAGAAAACTCTGGCACCTTGAGAGTTAAACAGAAAAAAAGACTTATTTCCCAGAAATGTTTCAGGAGCTGGAAATCTACAAAGAATCAGCAAACTGTGTACAATGAACTCTGCAGATGTTGCAGGCTTTTCAATAAGATGGCGAACGCTCAGCTGAAATTTACGACTTTCCAAAATATGTAGTAGAAAAGCTGCCGTGTCTCTTTGACCAAAGCAGAATCAGTTGCTAAAAGTTTATAGAATCACTGGGTTGGAGATAGCTTTCTGGCTCCACGAAGCTGATCCTTGACAGGATAAGCCTTGAAGGAGACAGTTTAACAGGTGGACCGGGACGCCCCCTGTCAATCACCTGATGTCGCAATAACATCAGGTGGAAGGTGCCGCTAAAACAATGTGTTTTCCCTCCCTCCTTCATTTTAAGCGGGGCGTTCGGATGCAAACGCCATCCTGTTTCACACCTGGTCTAACCTCCAAGTCTAGGTGAAAGAACATGATTTGCAAATGAGAGGTTGTTTCTGCAGTTTAACTTGTTGCATCCCTAACTCATGGGATCATAGAATTGGAAGGGATTTCGAGGGTCATTTGGCCCAAACCCCTGCAATGCAGGAATCTCAGCCGCAGGGCCATCTTACCCATTGAGGCTACTGGCGCAACGCACCAGGGCGCCAGGGCCTGGAGGGCGCCTCCGCCCTCCAGCCCCGCCAGCAGCCTCCGCCCCCCAGCCCCGCCGGCAGCGCCGCCCTCGCGTGGAGAGAAGAGGGGCTTGGAAAACCTGTCCTCTCTTCCCTTGGACTACCAGTACTTCAGGGGCGCTCCAGTATCAGAAAGAGGGATCCCTCCTCTCTCCTTCCAAGTCCAGAAGAGCCCCTCTTTCGGAGGCGCGCACAAGGGCAGAGGCCGGCTCCCTTCCTTGCCTCCGCCTCAGCTCCTCTGAGCTCCGCCCCACTGCTGCCTTCGCCCTGCCTGAATGCGCCCCTGCCGTGCCTCCACCTCCGGCTTCGCACTTTGCACCCGCTGCTGCTGCCTCCTCCTTTACCCGCCCCGACACTCCTTCCCCACCCAGTCACCCTGGAGCTTCAATTCCCATTTCTCAGCCCCGGACCCGCTGTTCTCCGTTAAAGTAAAAACGAAAATGAAATAAAGACAACGGAGACTGCAGTCTGGTGAAGAAGCCTGCCGCTGCCCTGCGTGGTTGGTTTCAGTTTCTCTTTCTATCTGTGCTTGCCACGCAACGATGTTCTTATTCGGCTTGCCTCACGCTTTCTCCACACTTTCTTCACACTTCTTCACACCACAAACAGGGAGCGGCTACTATTTATTAGAAGAACAACCAACGTCACAACAAACATAACAACCAATTACAGTCCTGTTACCGGGCTAGGTTTAGGCGGGAAGAAGACTAACGACCGTTACCTTATTTAAAGTTGGAGCCTTTTTTACCCGCGGAGGGATCCAGGCAGCAAGTTGCCTGTCGGATCCCCTTTTTACACTTCCTTCCAAGGTGGAAGGATATTGTCAAGTAAACATAAACAAACATAGATAACCATTAAATAACCATAAATGCACCTGGTTGATTAGGGCACTTACAAAACATATTCCCACACTAACAATCTCCTTTCGTTATTTCAGCAGGTGACAGGGACCAGTGTGCTACTGGTGGAGAACTATCCTGGGTCCCACAAGGAAGAGCAATGGGTCAGGAGCTGGAGGAAAAAGATGGGTGCCAAGGAAAGTCAGAGAAGCTCCGGAGCCGTGAAATGGAGATGTGGAGGGGAAAATTTATCCCTTGCCTGGACGACGACGACGACGTCTGCAAAATGTCAGCCCAGCAGGGCACCCTCAAAAGGAAGAAGCGCACCAGAAGCACAGTGAGCGAGAAGCTTTTCCGAGACGAATCGAACCTTCGTGGAATCCACACGGGGGAGAAGCCGCACGACTGCTCGGTCTGCGGGAAGATATTCCGCCGGCGCTCGGACCTCAACAGCCACCAGCGAACCCACACGGGGGAGAAGCCCTACGTTTGCCTGAACTGCGGGAAGAGGTTCAACCGGAGCACGAACCTTATCTCACACAAGAGAATCCACACGGGGGAGAAGCCCTATAAATGCTCGGACTGCGGGAAAAACTTCTGCCACAAATCCGGCCTGATAAGGCACCGGAGGACCCACACGGGGGAGAAGCCGTACGCCTGCTCCGAGTGCGGAAAGAGCTTCAGCCAGAGGCAACATCTTATCACGCACCAGCGGAACCACACGGGCGAGAAACCGTTTACCTGCTCCGAGTGCGGGAAGAGCTTCAACCAGAGCCAGCACCTTACCACGCACCAGAGAAACCACACCGGGGAGAAGCCCTTTGAATGCTCCCAGTGCAGCAAACGCTTTTGCGACAAGTCCACCCTTTTTAGACACCAGAGAAGCCACATTGGGAAGAAACCCTTCAAATGCTCCAAGTGCGAAGAGAGCTTCTACCGGAGCAAGCATCTTATCAGACACCAGAGAATCCATCTTGAACCTTCGGCGGTCTAATTTCATGGGTTTTTCTTCCCTCCTAAAGTTAATGTATATAAACGGTGTTTGCTCCTTGCTTTTTGCTGCCCGCAAATCATGTTTCGAAGGCATTTGGTCTTATTCAACATCTTTATCAATGACTTGGATGATTGGCTTGAGAGCATCCTGATCAAGTTTGCAGATGACAACAAATTGGGAGGGGCGGCTAATACCCCTGAGGACAGGATCACAATTCAAAATGACCTTAACAGATTAGAGAACTGGGCCAAAGCAAACAAGATGAATTTTAACAGGGATAAATGTAAAGTACTACACTTGGGCAAAAAAAATGAAAGGCACAAATACAGGATGGGTGACACCTGGCTTGAGAGCAGTACATGTGAAAAGGATCTAGGAGTCTTGGTAGACCATAAACTTGACATGAGTCAACAGTGTGATGCAGCAGCTAAAAAAGCCAATGCAATTCTGGGCTGCATCAATAGGAGTATAGCATCTAGATCAAGGGAAGTAATAGTACCACTGTATTCCGCTCTGGTCAGACCTCACCTGGAATACTGTGTCCAGTTCTGGGCACCACAGTTCAAGAAGGATACTGACAAGCTGGAACGTGTCCAGAGGAGGGCAACCAAAATGGTCAAAGGCCTGGAAACGATGCCTTATGAGGAACGGCTTAGGGAGCTGGGTATGTTTAGCCTGGAGAAGAGAAGGTTAAGGGGTGATATGATAGCCATGTTCAAATATATAAAAGGATGTCATATAGAGGAGGGAGAAAGGTTGTTTTCTGCTGCTCCAGAGAAGCGGACACGGGGCAATGGATTCAAACTACAAGAAAGAAGATTCCACCTAAACATTAGGAAGAACTTCCTGACAGTAAGAGCTGTCGACAGTGGAATTTGCTGCCAAGGAGTGTGGTGGAGTCTCCTTCTTTGGAGGTCTTTAAGCGGAGGCTTGACAGCCATCTGTCAGGAATGCTTTGATGGTGTTTCCTGCTTGGCAGGGGGTTGGACTGGATGGCCCTTGTGGTCTCTTCCAACTCTATGATTTTATGATTCTATAATTACTGCCTTCAGACAGATGGGTGAGGTACAAATAAAAAAAAAATTATCGTAGTCACTCGATAGCCCTCTCCATGAATTTCTCTTTTTAAAAAATCAGTGGCCGTTGGTGCTTCCTGTGGCAGTGAGTTCCACAGTTGAACTGTGAAATACTTTTCTTTCGTCTAGCGTTTGGCTTCATTGGATGTCTGGTGTTATGGGAGGGCGAGAAGCACGTTATCGGTGTTCCCCATGGCTTGCATTTCTTTCTCCGTGCCACGCATTAGTTTTCCCTCCTCAAAATAAAATAAATGTAACAAGCAGCCCATAAGATGGACCGTGCATAATTTTATAAAGTTCTGTCTCGTTGCCTCTTTCTCGCATTTCCCTCTAAACCGAAAAAAATCCCCAAACGTTGAGACCTCTCCGCACGGGGGAGACGCTCCGACTTTGGCGAGTGTTTTTTAAGCCTTTTCCCAACTCTGCGATATCCAGTTACAGGCAGGTAGCCATGTTGGTCTGCCATAGTCAAAACAAAATAAAACAAAAAATTCCTTCCAGTAGCACCTTAGAGACCAACTAAGTTTGTTCTTGGTATGAGCTTTCGTGTGTATCTGAAGAAGTGTGCATGCACACAAAAGCTCATACCAAGAACAAACTTAGTTGGTCTCTAAGGTGCTACTGGAAGGAATTTTTTATTTCTTTTTATTTTGTTTTGTCTACGATATCCGTTTGGGAGGGTGGGGAAGTCATGGGCAGAACAGTGTTGTTAGCAGAAATATGAATCAACCCCCCCCCCCCACTTAGTCCTTTAACAATTTCTCTCTCTGTTGGGAGCTGCCTTATGCCTGGTCAAATTATCCGGCCGTCTAGCCCAGCACTGCTTAGTGTCAGCAAATCTTCTGGATCTCATACGGAAAAAGCTTTAATTCCCCTCCTCCTGCTCCCTGGTCTTTTTAAACGGGGACCTTGTGAGGCAGGTGTTCTGCCACCCAGCCACAAAAATCTGCAATATTTGAATATCCCGATATCCACCCTCCCACTGTCTGCCCCACTCACCCTAAAATCCCCATTTCGAAACTCTGTAAAGACTGCATTTCCCACTTGATTCCTGACATCTTTTGTTCAGATGTGAAACCCAGCCAGAAGGGCAGGGTATTAATAATAATAATAATAATAATAATAATAATAATAATAATAATTCCAGATCCAACACGATTAACCTTCCTCCCCTGTCCAGCCGCCGCCGGGATTAACTTGCGTCTTTGTTTATTTCATACCAGTTTCTATTAAGGGTTTTCAACATAAAACAATGAAAGCCAAACTAATCAAAAGAACTAGGAAAGAAGCAAGAATAAGGCAAAGAAGGAAATAAAGTAGAAAAAGAAGACAAAAAAGAAGTGTGTGGGGGTGGTGGAAATCCACAAGGTCCTCATTTTATTTTATCCTAATTTTATTTTAACCCCCGAGGGATGACAACCAAGATGATCGAAAGTCTATAATCTAAACCTTATGAGGAACGGTTGAAGGATCTGGGTAGGTTTCATAGCTGACAACTTTCTCTTTTTTTTGCGGGAAATTACCTTATTGCATCACCATTTCCCATTGCAAAAAAAGGGAAAGTTGACAGCTATGGCCGTTTCCCAATGCAAAAAAAAAAAAAAAAAGGAAGGTCGACAGCTCTGGTAGGTTTAGCCTGGAAAAGAGGAGACCGAGAAGAGGCAAGATAGCCAATTTCAAATTTCGGAAAATAAATTTCAAAAACCAGGCAGAGGTCCTTCTCGGTAGTGGCGCCCTCCCTGTGGAACGCCCTACCTTCAGATGTCAAGGAGAAAAAAGAATTACAAGAAATAATAATAATAATAATAATAATAATAATAATAATAATAATATAATTTATTTGTACTGGCTGGGCCAGTAACACGAGATGAGCGCTGCAACCCCAGAGTCGGACACGACTGGACCTAATGGTCAGGGCTCCCTTTCCCTTTAAGATAGCACAGATGGCAGAGCATGAGACTCTTAATCCCAGGGATGTGGGTTCCAGCAGCATGTCGGGTGAAAAATTCCTGCATTGCAGGGGGTTGGACTAGATGACCCTTGGGCCCCTTCCAACTCTGCGATTCTGCAAGGATTTGTGCAGCTGAAGAGTTAAACCCAAAGAACTGCAATGGCTAGAGTTGCACGAGGGAGGGAGGCTGGTTAGGGGGCGGGCCTCAGTTTTGAATTTCTATTGCAGCTGGCAGAAAAGGAGGAGGAAAGAAGAAAAGGAGGAGGAGGAGGAGGAGACAGGAGCTCAGTGTCCTAGACTGAGGCATGGCGGTGGAGAGGCAGGGATTTGCTGAAAAGAAGACCCTCTTTTGCTTTGCAGTCGCTCTGCATCCTCTGGGTAGCAGCCAGGGGTCTCTCTGCTGCTGATTTCCCCCTTCCAAAAGAAGCAAACTCTTTGAGCAAGTTGGGTCAAAGGGTACGTGGACAGCGCTTTTCTATGGGGTACTGGGGAGGGGTGGTAGGACAGGGGGAACGGCATGGGGCAGAGACCCTCCTAAAACGAAGGGGGCCTGCCTGCTTGAGCCTCCTGCAATTCCTGGGTGATGTGCGCATGGCGCTTCTGCAGAGCACCGGAGGTCCAAGCGCTCCTTCTCACAGCGGCGCATCGTTAACCTCTGGAACTCCCCTCCACAGGAGGCAATTGTAGTCCCCAACAAGGACGGCTTTAAAAAGAGGATCGGACCGATTCGTGGAGGAGGTGGGGATGTCGCGGGGGGGGGTCTTTAAGGAGAGAGTGGGCAGCCGTCTTCTGCCAGGGATGCTTCGGTGGCGCCTGGCACTGCAGATCCTACCTTGAATAGCGGGTCAGTCTAGATGACCCGAAGGTCCCTCCAAGATCCACGATGTTACGCTAAGTTCAGGCTAACCCCACATCTCTACCATTATGTTTAAAGCACTCATATGCAGTGCCACTTTCCCATGACTTTCCCCGAAAGAATCCTGGGAACTATAGGGGTTGTGAATGAAAATCACTTTATTATTATTATTGAATTTGTATAACATCTTTCATCTGTGGATTTCAGGGCGGTCCACAACATAAATTTGCATTTTGCATGTCATTCCCTTGCATTTTCTTTCTTTCCCCGTTTCTTTATTCTTGTATGTTATCAAAATGTATACCCTTTGTTAACTAAAACAAAAAAATAAAATAAAATAAATCCTTCCAGTAGCACCTTAGAGTCTCTAAGGTGCTACTGGAAGGATTTTTTTTTTTTTGGTTTTGATTATGGCAGACCAACACGGCTACTTTTTAAAAGGTGCTGAGAGTTGTTAGGAGACCCCTGTTCCATAGCTATTTAACAACCAATTTCTGGGATATGTAGTCTCTCCCCCGCCCCCCCCCCCGTGCATCATAGAATCATAGAACTGTTTGGAAGGGACCCCGAGGGTCATCTAATCCAACCCCCTGCAATGCAGAAATATTTCTGCCCAACATGGGACTCGAACCCACGACCCTGAGATTAAGAGTCTCACGCTCTACCGACTGAACTACTGTTAAACTTTGGAAACGTGCTCCCACAGGAGGCAGTGATTCACAATTATAACAAATAATGGCTTGACACATCTCGCTTTGCATGTCATGAGTCTACCTCATATATTAGTTTCACCTTTTAAGTTGAATTACTGAAAGAAATGAACCTTTCCACGATATTCTAATTTTTCGAATTTCACCTGTATATATCTGAGTTTCTAACACTGCTCTTGTGCCCAGGGGTACGTGGTGGGCCACTTTGAGAAGAGGATGTCACGATGGACATGCCTTTGACTTGATCCATCTCCTCCCAGGAAAGATTTGCGGCTCGGGTGCCCATGGACTGCTCTGAGCCATGACAGACGAACGAAAGGAGGCTCCTGCCTGCTTCCTGAGATTCCTGGTTTGTTACCCTGGAGAAAAGACCAGGGAAGCTTTGGTCCGAACTGGAAAGAGATCGGCTTATACCTTATTTAAAAAGCGGAACACTGCTCTTGTGGAATCAGCCTCAGATTCTTGCGGTATCCTCAAAATTATAACTCTTGATTTAACTTCCATGTTTCCCGTCTTTCCTTTTAGGGAGAAACCCCTCGTGCCGGTTTCTGGACCGCCAATATCTTCTCCTCTCCCGTCCTGCAGAGCATTTTGATCCTCGGAAGTCATCCCTGCGGGATCAGGCAGGGATGAAAATGGAGGAGCAAGACTCGGCAGCCGAGAGGTCGCAGAGGGCAGGAGAAGCCCCCCAGATCGTCCCGGCCACAAGTATCGGGGAGCCTCTGTGTCGGACGGTTGCGCAGCCGAAGTTCAAGCAGGAACCTGACAAAGGTCTTCTCCTTCGCCGCTGGGAGGCCCAGTGGCAGGAGTTCCTGAAGACGATGGAGTCTCCTCTGCCCGGATCGGGCGCCCCATATCTGCGTGACGAGGCGGCCCCATGGGACGATGCCAAGGGCTTTCTGGCCTCCTTCGAGCGGGTGGCCAAGGCATGCCAGTGGCCCAAGGGAGAGTGGGTGGCCAGGCTGCTGCCAGCCATCAGCGGAGGGGCTGAGCAGGCCTTTGGCAGCCTGGAGGCCAGAGACAGAGGGGATTATGGGAAAGTGAAGGCGGCCATCTTGCGCAGGGACACCACCGCCCGGGAGAAGCAGCGGCAGCACTTCCGCCGCTTCTGCTACCAGGAGGCCGAGGGGCCGAGAGAGGCCTATGGCCACCTCCAGGAGCTCTGCCACGGGTGGTTAAAAGTGGACCAGCACACCAAGGAGCAGATCCTGGAGCTGCTGATTCTGGAGCAGTTCCTGGCTATCCTGCCGCCCGAGGTCCAGGGCTGGGTCAGGGAGGCCGGGCCCGAGAGCTGCTCCCAGGCAGTGGCCCTGGCCGAGGAATACCTCCAGGCGCAACGGGAAGCTGTGGGGCAGGAGCAGCTGGTGAGGCGGTGGCGTGGCGCCGCTCGCATGCGCCTTGGGGCTGTGTTGCAATGGGGCAGATCCTGCCACTCCTTGGGTTGTTAACCAAGAGAGCGAAGCCTGTCCATTTCATGCCGCTTAAGGAGCGGAAGTCCGATTGCATGCCCCTAGCTCACTCAGTGAAACATTTAATCTCAGGGTTGCGGGTTCAAGTCCCATTTTGGGCGAAAGATTCCTGCGTTGCAAGGGGTTGGACTAGATGACCCTCGGGGTCCCTTCCAACTCTATGACTCCTGTGCTCTTCTAGGCATACTCCCCAAGTGTTCCTTTTCTCCAAGGACAGTTCTGGAATTATGAGAGCCATCCCAGCTACTGATTTGATCCCTGTTGTTGTTGTTGTTCAGTCGTTCAGTCATGTCCGACTCTTCGTGACCCCATGGACCAGAGCACGCCAGGCACGCCTATCCTTCACTGCCTCCCGCAGTTTGGCCAAACTCATGTTAGTAGCTTCGAGAACACTGTCCAACCATCTCATCCTCTGTCGTCCCCTTCTCCTTGTGCCCTCCATCTTTCCCAACATCAGGGTCTTTTCCAGGGAGTCTTCTCTTCTCATGAGGTGGCCAAAGTACTGGAGCCTCAACTTCAGGATCTGTCCTTCTAGTGAGCACTCAGGGCCGATTTCCTTGAGAATGGATAGGTTTGATCTTCTTGCAGTCCATGGGACTCTCAAGAGTCTCCTCCAGCACCATAATTCAAAAGCATCAATTCTTCGGCGATCAGCCTTCTTGATGGTCCAGCTCTCACTTCCGTACATTACTACTGGGAATAGAATCATAGAATCATAGAGTTGGAAGAGACCCCAAGGGCCATCCAGTCCAACCCCCTGCCAAGCAGGAAACACCATCAAAGCATTCCTGACAGATGGCTGTCAAGCCTCCGCTTAAAGACCTCCAAAGAAGGAGACTCCACCACACTCCTTGGCAGCAAATTCCACTGTCCGAACAGCTCTTACTGTCAGGAAGTTCTTCCTAATGTTTAGGTGGAATCTTCTTTCTTGTAGTTTGAATCCATTTGCTCTGTGTCTGCTTCTCTGGAGCAGCAGAAAACAACCTTTCTCTCTCCTCTATATTACATCCTTTTATATATTTGAATAGTATGAGCCGGCACTTGTTCCAAGCAATGGCAGCTGTGGCGGCTGCAAGGGGGCATCCTGTTGCCTCTCCATGTCCTCTCCATGGCCGCTGCTACCAGCCTTCTCCCTTGGCCAGCTCCTAGTGGCTGCCGGATAGCAGGCGAGGAGGAGAGGCCACCACCACCAAGGCCCTGTTTGACGCGCCAGCTCTGAGGGGCAGACAGAGGTTAGGGCCGCACCCGGAAAGAAGAAAGGGGGAGTGGGGCAGAGCACAAAGAGTCTTGATTTTTGTACAGTGGCACCTCGGTTTTCGAGCGTATCGGATGCTGAACGATTCGGAACCCGAACGCCGAAAACCCAGAAGTAATTGTTTCCATTTTTGAACGCGCCTCAGAAGTCAAACAGCTTCCGAGTCGCGTTTCTCCATTTTTTCAATGGATTTTACCGACCGCCCATTGCGCCTTGGTTGTCAAACGTTTCGAAAGTCGAACGGTCTTCCGGAACGGATTACGTTCGAAAACCGAGGTTCCACTGTATTTGAAAAAAGTGATGATGATGATGATGATAATAATAATAATAATAATAATAATAATAATAATAATAATATATACCAAGCTCATCTGGCTGGGTCTCCCCGGCCACTCTGGGCGGCCTCCAACAAATATTAAAATACAATACAAAGTCACAGATTAAAAACTTCCCTAAACAGGGCTGCCTTCAGGTATTTTCTAAATGACAGGTAGTTGTTTATCTCTCTGACCCCTGATGGGAGGGCGTTCCACAGGGCGGGCGCCACTACCGAGAAGGCCCTCTGCCTGGTTCCCTGTAGCTTTGCTTCTCACAGTGAGGGAACCGCGTCTAATCTTTCCCCTTTCTAAAATGTATTCCTTGGTGTGTGCTTCTCTTTTTGTGAATCGACCAAAGAATAGAATAAGATTAAGCCGGGATTAAGGGTTTTCCTCAGGATGGTGGAGGGCGTTTGTGCTGCGTCCCATTGGTGTGGTCGTGGTGGGACTGCTCTGCCAGGATGTGTTGAGGAACAAAAATGGGGATTGGGACAATGACAAAAAACCACCAACAGCATACAAATCAATATGGCTAACCTGATCCAAAACACCCACCCACCCCACTCACACAGGAAACCAAAGACCACCACAGCCAACCACAAATGAACAATCACACCCTACGCCAACCCTGACCTCTCTCACCGCCAAAGGATCACAAGCGAACAGCAGAGAACCTGCACAAACAACGCTGACACCAAACCCTAAATATATTAAGTAAAATAGAAACATTGTCACCCAACCACAACCCTGCCCATCTCTCCCCCACTTTCTTCCTAATGTTTCAACAAATGAAACTGATTTGCAAAAATGTTACATGGGGGGGGGTGGGGGAAATACGAGAGAGAGAGACATTGCACATACTTTTGTGAATCAAGAAAATCTTTAATAAAAATACATTAAAAGGAGGAGGGGATTGGGGTTGAGGAGGGTCAGTTGAGTGGGGGAGTGAGAAATGCCCCTCTTTTCATCTGAGGAACGTTGCAGGGTATGGCTGGGTGATGGCTTCAGCATGGGGTTTGAGGGAGGCTCTGGGTTTTCCACCCAGGCCTCCCCCTCCTTGCCCCGTTGCTCTGTCCTGACGGGGTTCCTTCCTGATGTCGCAGGTGGGACTTGAGGAGGCCGCTGCAGATGTCTCTGAGGAAGGCCGGGTGCCATCCGATGTTGAACAGACGCCCCTATACATGGAGGCCAAGCAGGAAGATGCAGGTGAGGCCCAACTGGCAGGTAAGAAGGGCCGGATTTAGAGTTGTGCCCCCTGGATCATGCACCTTCATTGTATTGTTTCAGTCACATGCTGAAGACACAACCATTTTGGCTTACAGTGTGCAGAGGAGGGCAACTAGGATGACCAAGGATCTAGAAACTAAGCCTTGTGAGGAACGGTTGAAGGAGCTGGGTATTTTTAGTCTGCAAAAGAGGAGGCTGAGAGAATCATAGAATCCTAGAGTTGGAAGAGACCCCAAGGGCCATCCAGTCCAACCCCCTGCCAAGCAGGAAACACCATCAAAGCATTCCTGACAGATGGCTGTCAAGCCTCCGCTTAAAGACCTCCAAAGAAGGAGACTCCACCACACTCCTTGGCAGCAAATTCCACTGTCCAACAGCTCTTACTGTCAGGAAGTTCTTCCTAATGTTTAGGTGGAATCTTCTTTCTTGTAGTTTGAATCCATTGCCCCGTGTCCGCTTCTCTGGAGCAGCAGAAAACAACCTTTCTCCCTCCTCTATATGACATCCTTTGATATATTTGAACATGGCTATCATATCACCCCTTAACCTTCTCTTCTCCAGGCTAAACATACCCAGCTCCCTAAGCCGTTCCTCATAAGGCATCGTTTCCAGGCCTTGGACCATTTTGGTTGCCCTCCTCTGGACACGTTCCAGCTTGTCAGTATCCTTCTTGAACTGTGGTGCCCAGAACTGGACACAGTATTCCAGGTGAGGAGATATGGTAGCCATCTTCAAAGATCTGAAGGGCTGTCACATGGAGGAGGGAGCATGCTTGTTTTCTCCTGCTCTGGAGGATAGGACTTGAACCCATGGCTTCAAGTTGCAGAAAAGGAGTTGGATGGCCATCTGTCATGGATGCTTTAGCTGAGATTCCTGCATTGCAGGGGGTTGAACTAGATGACCCTCGGGTCCCTTCCAACTCTATGATTCTATGATCCTAGAGACACGTTTTTCAGGTCACAGCCGATTCCTGTAACTGTAAATTGTTTTGAACTGCTTTTAGCATTGAATTTTAAAATTTTGTAGTCCGCCGAGGGACGTTAGGGTGAAGAAATCAAATTAAGAGAAATAACCTTCTTTTTTCTCATTTATTCAGCAGGTAAAAGGTGGGTGGGCATACCTGAGGGAGAGAGATACACACCTGAAGACGGTGAGGGGTTTTCCGGAGGGAGAGCAGAGGAGAACTTTTCCTCGTGTCGCGAACAAGAAAATGGCCCTGACAGCCACGAATGGCGAAGTCAAGCCCACGAAGCAGAACGAGCACTCGAGTCTGGTTCCTGTGAGGGTGATGGCAAGGACTTCAGCGAAACCGCAGAGCAGAAGGAAGTCTGCACTGGCAGGAGGCAAAACACATTTCGTGGGAAAAGCTTCAGCCAAAGTCCAGGCCTCCTTGTCAACCAAAGAGCCCGCGCGGGAGGAAAACCACAGAACAGATGTTTGATTTGCGGGAAGTCCTTCCTTTACAGCTCCAAGCTCATCATCCACCACGGAATCCACACCGGTGAGAGGCCCTACAAATGTCCCGACTGCGGCAAGAGATTTAGCCGAAGCTCTGACCGCAACCGCCACCAGAGGATCCACATGCAGGAAAAACCGTACGAGTGCCTGGACTGCGGGAAAAGGTTCAGTCAGATGGTTCACCTCAAGAGGCACCGAAGGATCCACACCGGGGAGAAGCCGTACAACTGCTTGGACTGTGGGAAAAGGTTCATTCAGAAGGTTCACCTGAAGAAGCACCGAAGGACCCATGTGGGAGAGAAATCATACCAGTGCCCAGAACATGGGGACAGTTTGAGCGTGAGCTGAGGAACGCAAACCGTTTTCCCAATGTACTACGTTACGTTTTATGAGGTAGTTTGTGGACATCAGCTAAGGTAGTTATGACATTACGTGTTTCTGTTCTGGTTTTTTTTTTTAAGCTTTGTTTCCTGTTTACAATTTCCATCCTATCCGGGAATGAGTTGAGTTTGGGATTCTCTAATTTCACCCTACAGGTAAAGAAAGGGTGGCTGATCATAGCCGAGGTGAGGGGAAAGATGTTCCAGAAGACTCAGAATAAGTGGGAAAGAGAGAGATGAGAAATGATTTTTTCCAGGGTTGTATGCAGAAAAATGCCTTGAGGAGTCAGGACGGTGAACGGAAACGAGAAGCTCACACCACAGAGACAGTGGATGAATCCTAGAGTTGGAAGAGACCACAAGGGCCATCCAGTCCAACCCCCTGCCAAGCAGGAAACACCATCAAAGCATTCCTGACAGATGGCTGTCAAGCCTCCGCTTAAAGACCTCCAAAGAAGGAGACTCCACCACACTCCTTGGTAGCAAATTCCACTGCCGAACAGCTCTCACTGTCAGGAAGTTCTTCCTAATGTTTAGGTGGAATCTTCTTTCTTGTAGTTTGAATCCATTGCCTCCGTGTCCGCTTCTCTGGAGCAGCAGAAAACAACCTTTCTCCCTCCTCTAGATGACATCCTTTGATATATTTGAACATGGCTATCATATCACCCCTTAACCTTCTCTTCTCCAGGCTAAACATACCCAGCTCCCTAAGCCGTTCCTCATAAGGCATCGTTTCCAGGCCTTTGACCATTTTGGTTGCCCTCTTCTGGACACGTTCCAGCTTGTCAGTATCCTTCTTGAACTGTGGTGCCCAGAACTGGACACAGTATTCCAGGTGAGGTCTGACCAGAGCGGAATACAGTGGTACTATTACTTCCCTTGATCTAGATGCTATACTCCTATTGATGCAGCCCAGAATTGCATTGGCTTTTTTAGCTGCTGCATCACACTGTTGACTCATGTCAAGTTTATGGTCTACCAAGACTCCTAGATCCTTTTCACATGAAATTCTTCATTGTGGAAACGGCTACAACAGCCTTAGGACAATCCCAAGGCGAGAAAGAATTTGTACTTGTAAGATCCAAAACACCAGACATGTTTATGGGAAAATCTTCACTCCAAGTTTAGGTGCTCTTGGAACTAAGAGGAAAAGCACAGGGGAGCTTATTCTGCGGGGAACATGCTTTTTTGCAGTTCCGAACTTGTTCATCAGAGAATCGACGCTGAATGTATACGGTAAATGTCTGGAAGATCCGCTCGAGTTCATCAGAGAATCCAGACAGGAGCGAAGCCTTGGAATCGCTCCTGTTGTGGAAAAGGATTTTGGTGCAGTTTGCAGAGACAGGAAAGAGTCCTGTAAAAAAGAAAAAGAAAAATCTGCTTTAACAGGCAATGGTTAAAAAACCCCACAAAAAAACGAACAGCAGTAGTGTTGTTTTAACCTGCATTGTAAAACACATACATGTAAGAAGCACATAAATTGTCAAACTGAGGACTGTCTAGAAATTGGCGACGTAGTCCGGAGTGTTGTTTTAAAAGTTAAAAGTCAAGTCTGGAAGTTATTTCTAAGCAATGTGTTCCCGGTGAGTTTTCAGAACCAGTTAGAGCACTTAGAACATGAGGCTGTTTAAGTGAACTCTTTTGCAATCACTCGTAGCCGAGTAAGATTGTCTTCCAAGTAAAGGTAAAGGGACCCCTGAGCATTAGGTCCAGTCGTGTCCGACTCTAGGCTTGCGGTGTTCATCTCGCTTTACTGGCCGAGGGTGCCGGTGTACGGCTTCTGGGTCATGTGGCCAGCATGACTAAGCCGCTTCTGGCGAACCAGAGCAGCGCACGGAAACGCCGTTTACCTTCCCGCCGGAGCGGTACCTATTTATCTACTTGCACTTTGACGTGCTTTCGAACTGCTAGGTGGGCAGGAGCTGGGACCGAGCAACGGGAGCTCACCCCGTCGCGGGGATTGAACCGCTGACCTTCTGATCAGCAAGCCCTAGGCTCTGTGGTTTAACCCACAGCGCCACCCGCTTCCCATTGTCTTCCAAGTACACGGTTTTAAAAGTGAGTCCATAAGTGACTGTGGAGGCCAATTCTGGATCCACACGTCCTTCCACAATGGGAACATTGCTTGGAAGACGCCTGTGCGTGAATTAATTTTTTGTGTGTGTAGATCAGTGCATGCATATAAGCTCCTTGCTTATGATTTAAATCTAATAATAGCATCTTTGTACCCAATGGTCCTTGGGGGTTCTAGGAAACTAAAAAAACAAAAACAGTTCAGTTTTGAAATAGGTGGTTAAAAATCAGCGCAGTTTTGAAAGGTTCAGCCCGCCATCTTGATTCAAAATGGCATCTTAGTTGAACTCAGGAACCATTGTTCCAGATTTGGTCTTCATTTCTGGAGATTATTGTTTATATTTTATCATCGTTATTAGGACTACTAACACCTTACTGTGGTATTCTCCTCGCGGGACAGTTTAAAACACAGAAGAAATGTAATCTAGTTTAAGAGCAGATAGAAAAGTGAATGTATTATTAGTATTATTAATAATTATAATTAAAATTAGTATAAATATTATTAATTATTATTAACAATTAACAATTACTATTATTAATTAGTATTAATAATTAATAATTATAATAATAATAATAAATAATAATAATAATAATAATAATAATAATAATAATAATAATAATACCCTACCCATCTGGCTGGGTTGCCCCAGCCACTCTGTGCATCTTCCAACACATATAAAAACCACAATAAAACGTCAGACATTAAAAAGCTTCCCGATACAGGTCTGCTTTCAGACGTCTTCTAAAAGTTGTGTAGTTATTTATCTCATTGACCTCTGATGGGAGGGCAGTGATCCAGCTGAGAGCAACGGAAACAGAAGAGGAAAATGATGGCGCAGAGATCAAGGCCGTTATCTTGGTCCAAGGATTAGAACAGCACCGAATTCTTTGGCAGTTTGACAGTTGGAGACCTCTTAAAATTATTCTATGAACCGCCCTGTGGGGTATAGGGCGGTATATAAATTCTAATAAATAATAATAATAATAATAATAATAATAATAATAATAATAATAATACATATTGTGTCTCAGCCCATTGCAATCACTGCAGGTTGTCTGCAAATGAAGATTCACGACAGGTTAAGACTTCCAGCCACACAACAACCCTGTGAGGCGGGTTTGTCGCAGGCAGTGGGTTTTTTTTCTTTAAAAAAAATGTTTAGGGATACTTTCATTTTCCTATTCATATTGAAATACTGCCCCTCAACGAGGCCAAACTTAGATTTCACACAATGTTTAGGGGGGAAAGCAATGGGTGCAGGATCCATCCGAGAGTTTGCTCTCTGTACCACAGCAAGGATTTGGCTGCAGATGTCCCACCTGACATTATTTCATTTATTAAATTTATATACCGCCTTTAATCCAAGGATCACTTAGTTGGTCTCTAAGGTGCTACTGGACTATTTTTTAATTTTTTATTTCGATCACAGGGTGGTTACGGTAATTATTATCGTTGTTGTTTTTGTTACTGTTCCCTGCGCATCTGGGCTATAAACACAAAATTACACAGCATAAACAGAATAGTACATATAATAACAAGCCAATGACACCCCCCCGTCATGGTTTAAAAGGCTTATTAGCCAAAGTTGCAAATGCACAAGACTTACTGAATCGGAGCCACGACGCCTACTAGGACCGAACTACAATTCCCGACATCCTTTGCTGCTCCCCTATACGATTGCTTGCAGGTTGCAAACCTCTCTAATGCAAAGGGGGAGAAACCCTATTTTTTAAATTATTATTATTTTATTTATAAAAACAAAACATCAAATGCAGAGACAGCAAGAAAGAGTTTCCATCCTGGAAGCGAAGGATCGGGATGCATGGAGGCATAAATCCAGTTTTGGATTTGCACCCAGGGAAAGGGTGGCAACCGGAGAGCCCGCTCGTCCTAGAAGGGAGCATCTCTCTTCTCGCAGTGTTTTCCCCCGTCCCGGAAACTGTCTCTTTTGAATGCATTTTTTCCCCGGGAGCGGGTGGTGCAACCTGGGCAGGGCGATCCGGTTTGGTTTTGTTTTTTTTGGAGCGGGCGGAGGATCTTGGGTAAGTGGCAAGGGGGCGCTTTGCACGCGCGCAGAGGCTGGGAAATCCCTGCCTGGAAGAAGGGAAGGGTGCTGCAGGGAGGGAGAGGCAGCCTGCTGCCCTGGGTTCTGAATGCTTCTGTGTTGCTTTTTGCAACATGATGGGCAAGGCATTGGTTTTTGCCCGGCAGAGAGAGAGAGAGAGATTTCTGCACGATGCGGTTCTGCATTATGGTTGCTGATGCTGAAGCTGCCTGATCCGGAGTCAGTCCAGAGTTGGTTGCCCCTGCTGCAGTCCCAAGGTCATAGAATCGCAGGGACCCCGGGGGTCATTAGTCCAACCCCCTGCAATGCAGGAATCTTTGTGCCCAGTGTGGGGCTCGAACCCACGGCCCTGAGAGTAAAAGTCTCATGCTCTTCGTTCATCGGCGTCAGTGCCCCTGCAGTCCAGGGTCATAGAATCGCAGTATAGTAGAGTTGGAAGGGACCCCGGGGGTCATCTAGTCCAACCCCCTGCAAATGCAGGAATCTTTTTCCCCACCATGGGGCTCAAACCCACGGCCCTGAGAGTAAAAGTCTCTTGCTCTATGCTCATCCGGGGTCAGTGCCCCTGCAGTCCAGGGTCATAGAATCGCAGGATCGTAGAGTTGGAAGGGACCCCGGGGGTCATCTAGTACAACCCACCGCGATGCAGCAATCTTTGTGCCCAGCATGGGACTCGAACCCACAGCCCTGAGAGTAAAAATCTCATGCTCTTCGCTCATCCAGGGTCAGTGCCCCTGCAGTCCAGGGTCATAGAATCGCAGGATCGTAGAGTTGGAAGGGACCCCGGGGGTCATCTAGTCCAACCCCCTGCAAATGCAGGAATCTTTTTCCCCACCATGGGGCTCAAACCCACGGCCCTGAGAGTAAAAGTCTCTTGCTCTATGCTCATCCGGGGTCAGTGCCCCTGCAGTCCAGGGTCATAGAGTCGCAGGATCGTAGAGTTGAAAAGGGACCCTGGGGTCATCTAGTCCAACCCCCTGCAATGCAGCAATCTTTGTGCCCAGCGTGGGGCTCGAACCCGCCACCCTGAGGTGAAGAGGGAAGCCGTCGGTCTTTCTAGCTGAGTGCTGTACGCACTTCGCATCTTCAGATTTATACTGTTGATTTCCAATGTCCAAACCTCCCAAGGGCTGTCCCTTGGGAGATGGAGCAAGATTGTTTTCTCCCGCTCTGGATGGTAGGACTCGAACCCAGGGCTTCAAGTCACAAGGAAGGAGATTCCGACTAAACATCAGGAAAAACTTTCTGATAGTAAGAGCCGTTTGAGCATGGAATGGACTCCCTTGTGAAGTTGTGGACTCTCCTTCCTTGAAAGTTTTTCAGCAGAGGTTAGGTGGACATTTGTCAGTGATGCTTTAGTTGAGATTCCTGCATCGCAGGGGGGGTTGGACTAGATGACCCTCGGGGTCCCAGCCTTACGATTCTATGATTCTCACAGTGGCCAACCCAGTGCTCCAATGGGAATTCTGCTAGCAGAACCTTAGCACCACTGCATGATCGCCACTAGCGATTCTCAGTAATTGGTATTCAGTCCACACTGGGGTTATTTCATTTCATTTTAACATTTCTACCCAGCTTTTCTTTCTGTATGATTTCAAAGTGCATCACAGAATCACAAGGAATGCATTCGGAAAGGCATGTGCAATAATGAAAGTAACGACCCAAAGATTACTGACAAAATAATAATAATAATAATAATAATAATAGATGGCATTGTATAATGAGAGCAGGCTAAAACAAGTTTGAAAAGCAAGGAATTCCTTAAAAGCAAAAAAACAAAGCTTCAATTTTGTGCCCAGCTTTTGGGGAGTAAGCTTCATTGAATTCAATGGGAGTTACTTCTCAGTGGATATGTATGAATGATAAGACACACACACAGCTCAATGGGTTTTTGTAGCATGCATTTTATCTATGGTACAATATTAGTTTTAGGTGGTGATCCAGGGCATATACCTGAATTAAAAAAATACAGCCAGAAGGTCTCCAGTTTAACCCCTGGCATCGAGAGATTTTACTAATTAATTAATTAGAATTTTATACCTGTTCTTCAGCCAGAAAGGCTCCCAGGATAGCTTACATGCACAGAATCCTTGATTAACAGTTGTAGTTTAATGGTGAATTTTGAACATAATGGAGATGTAAAAGATTTGGATTATCATAAAAGATGCAGGAGGAAATGACTAACGATAGGACCCACAAAAGGGAGGAGGAAAGTTCAGGAGATTCTTTGGAATCTTGTTTCTGTGCTGTATATTGGAGATGTGATTGTAAAACTTTGATCAGAAAAGCAAACAAACAAATCTTTTTTTAAAAAAAAAAATACATAGAATCATTATAGCATTGGAAGGGACCCAAGGGTCATCTAGTCCAACCCCCGGTGGCAACACAATAATCACTCCCCTGAGTGACCCATGGCCATCCAGCATCTTTTTAAAAGTCTCTAATGAAGGGGAGTCCACCATCATCCGAGGGAGGCTGTTCCAGGAGGGTTCTTCCAAATGTTTAGCCAGAATTTCTTCCCCTCCAATGCAATCAATAAAAACAAGTCTCTGCAAAGGGAAAGGGACCAAGAGGGAGGAAGGGAAGCAAACCCAGGTGCCAATTCGTTTAAAAAGTTACTTTTCGTAATGACCTGCTGGCCCAGTTCAGTGCCCGATGGCGTCGGTTTGTCCCATCAGAGCCAAAGGACTCTTTTTCGCATTCATTTTGGACTCACAGCTGTCCATGGAGGCGCAGGTTAATTCTGTTTCTAGGGCAGCTGTTTATCAGCTCCATCCTGGTACGCAGGCTGAGACCCTACCTGCCCGCGGACTGTCTTGCCAGAGTGGTGCATGCTCTGGTTATCTCCCGCTTGGACTACTGCAATGCGCTCTACGTGGGGCTACCTTTGAAGGTGACCCGGAAACTGCAATTAATCCAGAATGCGGCAGCTAGACTGGTGACTGGGAGTGGCCGCCGGGACCACATAACACCGGTCCTGAGAGATCTACATTGGCTCCCAGTACGTTTCCGAGCACAATTCAAAGTGTTGGTGCTGACCTTTAAAGCCCTAAACTGCCTCGGTCCTGTATACCTGAAGGAGCCGCGTCTCCACCCATCGTTCAGCCCAGACACTAGATCCAGCGCCGCCGAAGGCCTTCTGGCAGTTCCCTCACTGCGAGAAGTGAAGTTACAGGGAAGGCCTTCCAGGCAGAGTGGCCTTCTCGCCCGTAGTGGCACCCGCCCTGTAGAATGCCCTCCCATCAAAGATGTCACAAGAGAACAACTACCAGACTTTTAGAAGCCATCTGTTTAGGGAAGGTTTTAATGTTTGATTGATTATTGTATTTTAATGTTTTGTTGGAAGCCGCCCAGAGTGGCTGGGGAAACCAGCCAGATGGGTGGGGTATAAATAAATTATAAATTATTATATTATTATTATTATTATATTATTATATAAGAAGCGGACACGGAGCAATGCAAGAGCAATGGATTCACTAACTAAAGAAAGAAGATTCCACCTAAACATTAGGAAGAACTTCCTGACAGTGAGAGCTGTTCGGACAGTGGAATTTGCTGCCAAGGAGTGTGGTGGAGTCTCCTTCTTTGGAGGTCTTTAAGCGGAGGCTTGACAGCCATCTGTCAGGAATGCTTTGATGGTGTTTCCTGCTTGGCAGGGGGTTGGACTGGATGGCCCTTGTGGTCTCTTCCAACTCTAGGATTCTATGATTCTATTCCCCAATCTCAGCACTGGCAGCGGAATTAGGGACACTCCGGGATCAAATCAGTAGCTTCCAACTCTATGATTCTATTATTATTATTATTATTATTATTATATATTATTATTATTATTATTCTCTTGGATATTTCCCCATTTTAACACAGTTCTTTCATTGTGTGTTTCAGCTGGGCGTTCTCTGCTCCCTGAGAGTCTGATTTGACGTTGAGCGCCGGACGGACGGTTAACGGAGGATCTTCATAGGCTTTGCCAGACTAGACCACCGAGGGAGGGAGCCCTGGAGTTGAACCTCTGCCACCCACGGTCGGCGCCTGGGAGCTCCGGGAGAGAAAGGAAGAGAGGAGATGGATGCAGGTCGAAGGAAGAACGAGCCCGATGTCCTGGTGCAGGCTGCGCTCAAGCAGTGGCCGCCCATGGGCATGAAAACAGAAGACCAAGACCATGGTGGTCCTACAGTGAGGGAGCAGTTCGTTGAAGGAGGGAGAGACCTTTGTGCTTTCCAGACTGGGAGGACGGGGGACATTGTCTCCAGGGTACCAGGAGAGAAGGTGAAGCAGGAGCCGGGCGCTGGGCTCCTTCAGCACTGGGAATCCCAGTGGCAGGAGTTCCTGAAGATGGTGGAGTCCCACCACACACACTGGGCGATCCCTCCGCTGCCGGAAGAGGCTGCCCCTTGGGAGGATGCCAAGGGCTTCCTGGCCTCCTTCGAGCAAGTGGCCAAAGCCTGTCGGTGGCCCCAGGAGGAGTGGGCGGCCCGGCTCCTGCCGGCACTCAGCGGAGAAGCGGAGCAGGCCTTCAGCGGCTTGGAAGCCGGGGACAGAGAGGATTATGGGAAAGTGAAGGCGGCCATCTTGCGCAGGGACGCCCTGGCCCGGGAGAGGTGGTGCCACCGCTTCCGGCATTTCTGCTACCAGGAGGCCGAGGGGCCGAGGGGGGCCTACAGCCGGCTGCGAGACGTTTGCCACCGATGGCTGAAAGTGCAGAGGCACAGCAAGGAGCAGATCCTGGAGATGCTGATTCTGGAGCAGTTCCTGGCCGTCCTGCCGCCCGAGGTCCAGGGATGGGTGAGGGAGGCTGGGCCCGAAACGTGCTCCCAGGCGGTGGCTCTGGCGGAGGGGTTCTTGCTGAGGCAGCGAGAGGCCAAGGGGCCGCAGAAACAGGTGAGGCTGCAGTTGCAGAGAGCTTTTGGGGCGAGGAAGGGGAACTGCTGCAAGGCACCTTGGGGCCAGTCCTGCCTGTGTCTCGATGGTGTACGCATAGCAACATAGGGTGGTATTCGGCAATGGTATACTCAGAAAGCTCAGTGGGTTGGAGCGTGGTGCTGATAACGCCAAGGTTGCAGGTTCGATCCCTGTATGGGACAGCTGCATAATCCTGCATTGCAAGGGGGTTGGACTAGAATTAGATCATGGGTAGGCAAACTAAGGCCCGGGGGCTGGATCCGGCCCAATCACCTTCTAAATCCAGCCCGCAGACGGTCCGGGAATCGGCGCGTTTATACATGTAAAAACACCAGGCAGGCCCCACAAATAACCCGGAGATGCATTTTAAATAAAAGCACGCATTCTACCCATGTGTGCTTTTATTTAAAATGCATCTCTGGGTTATTTGTGGGGCCTGCCTGGTGTTTTTACATGAGTAGAATGTGTGCTTTTATTTAAAATGCATCTCTGGGTTATTTGTGGGGGCATAGGAATTCGTTCATCCCCCCCCAAAAAAATATAGTCCGGCCCCCCACAAGGTCTGAGGGACAGTGGGCCGGCCCCCTGCTGAAAAAGTTTGCTGACCCCTGGACTAGATGATCCACAGGGTCTATGATTCTATGATTCAGGCCCATTGAAGCTAATGTACCTCACTCGGTCCTCTTCATTAATTTCAGTAGGTCTACTCTGAGTAATCATTGGCATCCACCTGTCTTGAGAAACAATGGAGCGCGCCTGCAGGGATGAAGTCAATCATAGAATCCTAGAGTTGGAAGAGATCCCAAGGGCCATCCAGTCCAACCCCCTGCCAAGCAGGAAACACCATCAAAGCATTCCTGACAGATGGCTGTCAAGCCTCCGCTTAAAGACCTCCAAAGAAGGAGACTCCACCACACTCCTTGGCAGCAAATTCCACTGCCGAACAGCTCTCACTGTCAGGAAGTTCTTCCTAATGTTTAGGTGGAATCTTCTTTCTTGTAGTTTGAATCCATTGCCCCGTGTCCGCTTCTCTGGAGCAGCAGAAAACAACCTTTCTCCCTCCTCTATATGACATCCTTTTGATATATTTGAACATGGCTATCATATCACCCCTTAACCTTCTCTTCTCCAGGCTAAACATACCCAGCTCCCTAAGCAACCACTGTGTTAGCAGCATTGAAGTGACCTCCCCGGGGCGTAAGCCGGGGCAGTGTGTCTGGAGGTCCTGGGCTGCCCAGCTGGCAAGACACCCGTCTCGGCCTCGCTGATGGGGTCCAAAGGAAGACATTTGGCACTAGCTTGGCTGCAGGAGTTGCCAGAAACAGCCGTACAAGACGCCATCCAACCGTCCTAGGGACCCTGCTCCCGATTTGTGTAGGGTTTGCTCCCGAGTCTTGTCTTCTCCCAAATATATCCCACAAGGTAGCAAAGGTTTAGGGTTAGAGTTTTCCTTCTAGATGGGCTCCCTTCCCAGGTGGACGAGCCCCATCAGCCCCTCACTTCCCTCTACGGCACGTACAGAAACCGCCTTCTTGACCGACGGACCCACTCTTGGTCTCATCCGCTCAATCTGCCAGAGCCTGTATTCTCATGCAAAAATGCCCCTAACTCACCGAGGTTTTGAGACCCATTGGCTACCTTCACCCGGTTTAGCCAGCCAATCGAAGCTGTTTCCCGGGGTTGTGGCTGCTGTTGCAGGCTGAAAGCCAGTGTGGTATAGTGGTTAAGAGCGGTGGACTTGTAATCTGGTGAACCGGGTTCGCTTCCCCGCTCCTCCACATGCAGCTGCTGGGTTACCTTGTTATGAAAACTTCCCGCGGGGGCAGGCTGAGAGACTGACCCCAAAGGCGGACGAAGCTTCCGTGCCCTCTGGCTTCTGGAGTCCAGGGGCACAATGTAATATGCGATTGTTTCCCAGCTTGAAAAACAACACGCATCAGCCAGTAAGGCTAAAACCTACTTTATTGTAGATAAAAGCAGAATGTCTCTGCGTAGCCAGCTCATTATTTCAGAGCTGTCTCTTAAGGCGTCTTGCATCTCCGATGCAAAACAGAAAGTAAGGAATACAACAGTTAATTACAATGACATCACATGTGTGGGAGCTGGTATGCCCAGTGTAATTCCCACAGAGAGGAAACATGACTCTTGAGTCTTGTGACCTTGCTGCAGCGTTCGCAGCTCGTCATGTCATAATATCACAACATACCTTGGGCTAGTCACACTTCTCTGAAGTCTCTCAGCCCCACTCACCTCACAGAGTGTTTGTTGTGGGGGAGGAAGGGAAAGGAGAATGTTGAGCCGCTTTGAGACTCCTTCGGGTAGTGAAAAGCGGGATATCAAATCCAAACTCCTCCTCCTCCTCTTCTTCTTCTTCTCTTCTTCTAGGAGCCGCAGGTGAGATCTGAGTGCAGGTTGGAGACCAGAGGTAGACAAATGACCCCAGAAGGAGCAGGACATGTCCCCCACCAGCAGTACCACCCATCCCCTGACATGCCACCAACAGTTAGATGAATACTGGGTAACAGTTGAGAGTGATAGGAGTTTGGTGGAGCTTCTGTCTTAGCAGAGCTGAGGGTGATGCCTTGCTCTCCTCCTCTCCTTTTGCTGCAGCTGGATGCAATAGCTGCTGCTCCCTGGTTCCCTTCCCTTCGCCTGCTTGCCCAGATAGGGCCAGAGATCGAACCTGAGACCTTCCGCAGGCCCCCACCCGCCAAAAGTGGCCGTGCAGAGGCTGTCGCACGAGGAATCTTTGCTGTCGTTCCAGATGCAGTCAGCCTTTGAGGAGGACGGCTGCGGTTTCTCCGAACCGGCGCAGGTTCTGACCGACACGGGGCAGAGGCAGCAGGAGAGGGGAGAGAAGGAGGAGGCCGGCTCTGGAGATGCGAGCTCACGAGGTAAGGAGGATACCAAATCTCAGGCTTGCAGTCAAAAAGGTGTGGCACAAAAGGAAAAGGCACTGGGGAGGGAGGAGGAGAGAGGGGGGAAGCACACCTCAGTTACAGAATTCTTGTCATGAGCAGCAGGAAAGGAAAATGTTCAAGGAAAGAGGAGACAAACCTTTCTCTCCTTTCAGCAGAAAGACCTTGCCTTTCCATCTGTCTCCCATGCATATAGTCAATGGAATAGACCACGAAATGAGAGTTACATTTTTTCTCCCTAGGTCACCCTGTTGCTGTGTTTGGTTGTCAATTCTTTTCAGCAATCGCCACGATTTATCTTTGATTTAAATTTGTATGCCGATTTCCCATTTAATGAATAATACCGAAAAACCACGGTCACTTACAACAATATGCAGAACACACAACACACAACAAACGTAACCGGCTGATGACCTCGTGGGGGGCCAGACTGTATTTTGAAAAGAAAAAAAAATGAACGAATTCCTATGCCCCACAAATAACCCAGAGATGCATTTTAAATAAAAGCACACATTCTACTCATGTAAAAACACCAGGCAGGCCCCACAAATAACCCAGAGATGCATTTTAAATAAAAGCACACATTCTACTCATGTAAAAACACCAGGCAGGCCCCACAAACAACCCAGAGATGCATTTTAAATAAAAGCACACATTCTACTCATGTAAAAACGCGCTGATTCCCAGACCGTCCGCGGGCCGGATTTAGAAGGCGATTGGGCCGCATCCGGCCCCTGGGCTTTAGTTTGTGGACCCCTGCTTAAAACAATAAAATTACACACAGTTCCTAGCAGCTTTATCCTATATTATAAAAGTAACTGTACTCTAAAAGGGATTGCAAAATTATAGAGGTTAAAAGTGCAAACATTTCATAGCAGTTTGATCATAGAAAAGTGGTAAAAAATAATAATCACTTGATGCCTACAACTGGCCTCAATATTTACACCTGATTATTTAAATAACTTAACTCTATATACAGGGAAGAGAAAGAAGAGAATAGGGGTTCCTTTTGAGTTAGACCCAGCCAGTAGGGCATGAGACTTAATCTCAGAGTTGTGGGTTCAAATCCCACATTGGGCAAAAGATTCCTGCATTGATGACCCTCTTGGTCCCTTCCAACTCTACAATCCTATGACTCTATGAAAGACTATAAAACGATAGACCATCAACATTTATCATGTTTTTATATGTGTTGGAAGCTGGCGCAAAGGGCTGGGTAAACGCAGCCAGATGGGCAGGGTATAAATATTAAAATTCTTACGATTTTTTTTTTTTTAAATAAAAATTTATTGGCCTTTTTCATAATACAACATAAACCCCTCCCACACCAACATATATAACACAAATACAAACAAAGCCAGGATTTTTCTTCTTACTTATATCCATAAAAAAAAAAATTCTTGTTTCAAATCTTGACACATGACTTCCCCTGCCTATTCACCTTCGGTTTTAAATCAATCTTCTTTTTTTATAACACTTTTCTCTAAAAATTAACTTTAGTTAAAAATAAAACAATCATCTTAATCTTCTTACTTTATCATAAATCTTAACAAAATATTCTTAAAAAATCTAAACTTATTTCTTCTTTCCTTTATCATGCTGCTATTAACATAAATCTCAATATCTCACTATTTATTCACTATAAACTTATAATTAGCAACCTTCACGCTCCGATTTCAGATACCATAACAGACCATTTAAATTAACGATTAATACTTCACCCCACACCCCCAAAAATGTGTTGGAAGCTGGCGCAAAGGGCTGGGTCAATGCAGCCAGATGGGCAGGGTATAAATATTAAAATTCTTACGATTTTTATTACCGTATATCGCGGCGTACAAGGCGACTGGGTGTATAAGACGATCCCCAACTTTTCAAGGTGAAAAACAGAGTTTGGGGTATACTCACCCAGCCCGGGCTCCATGGTGGCGGCGGCGGCTGGAGCGGCGGGGAGAGCCTCCCCTCTCGCCGCACAGGAGCCCTCCGCACTTGCCGCCCACGCCCAGCCCAGGCTCCATGGCGGCTGAGGCAGTGGCTGCGGCTGGAGCGGCGGGGAGAGGCTCCATGGCGGCTGAGACCACGCACACACGTTGAGACGGCGTACGCACGCAGCCAGCGGCGGGGCGGAACTCCGCGTCACGTCGCATGACGTTGCCGCCGTACAAGACGACCCCCAACTTTAGAGAAGATTTTTCGGGATTAAAAAGTCGTCTCGTACGCCGCGATATACGGTATTCTTACTAATCACATCACCATTCTTTTAATAATTTCAACAGATTACATGCAAGTGGGTGAGTGCGACAGGCAAAACCATCTCCAGGAAAGCCGTGACAACGTGGAACCACCCGTCACGGAAAGCGTCGCCCGGGTTTGCAAAGAGGGCGAAACCTCGGAGGGTCAGAGCGAACCAAAGAGGCCACAGGCGAGCTGGCCAAGGAATCGGGTGGGGGAATCTGTTCCCTGCGGGACGAGCGAGATCTCTCTTGACCAAACCCCACTGCGGCAGCAGCCTCAAGGGTCGGATGGTGGATTTGGCGAAAGCTTCGATTCGGAGCTCGTGAAGTACGAAGCGGTTGAAATCCGGGAGTCGGCCTACCCACGTGAGGACGGGACGCAACTCGATTGCGAGGAGGGCCTGCGGAGACGCAGCCCGCACTTCCGCGGGAAGTCGTACCAGTGCGCTTATTGCGGAAAGGCCTTCAGCCGCCGGTCGCACCTGGTGACGCACGAGAGGACCCACACGGGAGAGAAGCCCTACGCCTGCTCCTTCTGCGGCAAAAGCTTCATCCAGAGCTCCCACCTCATCCTCCACGAGAGGACCCACACCGGGGAGAAGCCCTACCGGTGTTGTGCCTGCGGGAAGAGCTTCAGCAGCACCTCCAACCTCCTGGCCCACGGCAGGACCCACACGGGCGAGAAGCCCTACAAGTGCGCCGTCTGCGAGAAGGGCTTCATCAGCAAGTCACACCTGGTCCGCCACCGCAGGAACCACGCCGGGGACAGGCCGCCCACAGAACAATCCTGTTCCGGGAAAGCCTTCTCCTTGACCTAGTTTCTTAGGAGACCCAAGAAAGGGAGACCATTCTGGAGTAAAGCCATACCAGAAAGCCCAACTTATTTTACAAAGAAGGTGTGGGGCAGGCCAGAAGAAGAAGAAGAGTTTGGATTTGATATCCCGCTTTTCACTACCCGAAGGAGTCTCAAAGCGGCTACATTCTCCTTTCCCTTCCTCCCCCACAACAAACACTCTGTGAGGTGAGTGGGGCTGAGAGACTTCAGAGAAGTGTGACTAGCCCAAGGTCACCAGCAGCTGCATGTGGAGGAGCGGAGACACGAACCCGGTTCACCAGATTACGAGTCCACCACTCTTAACCACTACACCACACTGGCTCATGACATTTTTATTTTGGTTCAGATTTGGCTGCATCAGAAGGTGTTCCGGGCCTGGAAAAAATTGTCGCCTGGGAGCGGCAAAACCTGTGGCTCTCCAACTCCTCTTATCATTGCCGATTAGAATAATTTTATTACTCATATGCTGCCCATCTCACTGCGTTGCCCCAGCCACTCTGAGCAGCTTCCGGGGAAATATAAAAACACAATAAAACATCAAATGTTGAAAACTTCCCAATACTGGGCTGCTTTCAGATGTCTACTGGTCATATAATAATGTTTATCTCCTTGACATCTGGTGGGAGGGCGTTCCACAGGGTGGGTGCCACCACTGAAAAGGCCCTGTGCCTGGTTCCTGTAACCTCACTTCTCGCAGGGAGGGAAACTGCCAACAGGCCCTCGGAGCTGAATGATGGAAGTGGAGGCAGGATCGCAAGCAATATTAACTGTAGTATACAATTCCTTTAAGGAAATTGTATACTACACTTTGGCCACCTCATGAGAAGAGAAGACTCCCTAGAAAAGACCCTGATGTTGGGAAAGATGGAGGGCACAAGGAGAAGGGGACGACAGAGGACGAGATGGTTGGACAGTGTTCTCGAAGCGACTAGCATGAGTTTGGCCAAACTGCGGGAGGCAGTGAAAGACAGGCATGCCTGGCGTGCTCTGGTCCATGGGGTCACAAAGAGTCGGACACGACTGAACGACTGAACAACAACATACTACACTTTGTATTGTTTGTGATCCTGTCTCCTGGCATTGATTATTGGTGAATGGGGGGGGGGTCTAAACCACCGAGTTGTGGTCTAAACCTCCGAGTCTCTTGGGCATGCCGATCGGAAGGTCGGTGGCTTGAATCGCTGCAACGGGGTGAGCTCCCGTTGCTCTGTCCCAGCTCCTGCCAACCTAGCAGTTTGAAAGCACGCCAGCACAAGTAGATAAACAGGTACTGCTGCGTCAGGAAGGTAAATGGCGTTCCCGTGCGCTCCGACACTTGTCACGGTGTCCCGTCGTGCCAGAAGCAGTTTGGTCATGCTGGCCACATGACCCGGAAAAGCCATCGGCGGACAAACGCCGGCTCCCTCAGCCTGAAAGCGAGATGAGCGCCGCAACCCCATAGTCTAATTCAACTGGACTTAGCTGTCCAGGGGTCCTTTACCTTTTACCTTTATTGGTGAATCTACCGGTCAGAAATGGCTGTCCTTCTGGGAGCTGGACTTGAGGGGAGAGCTTGAGGAAATGCATAGATCCTGGATCATTACTTGACGTGAAAATAATTGTTGGATCCATCTATTCAAAGAGAGTGTGTGTGTGCTTCTGTGTTTGTAGGGACTGAGGCGACGATCCTTTGGGTCATTCCTTTGATGAAATAAATTTCAAACCATTTCCGTTGCACAGCATCCAACCATGTCTTGTTAGGTTTTTCCTGCCTTATATGTTAGCGACATTCGCACTCTGCACTAGCCGGGACTCTGTAGGCCTAATAATAATAATAATAATAATAATAATAATATTTATGCCCCGTTCATCAGGCTTGGTTTCCCAGCCACTCTCGGCAGCTCGCAGCATGTAAAAAAATGGTAAAACATTAGATGTTAGAAAAATTCCGATACAGAGTGGCCTTCAGATGTCTTCCAAAAGTCAGATAGTTGTATGTAGCTGTTATTTGTATGTAAGGAAGTTCCCTTCAATAATAAACACAACAGGGTATGAGTCTTTCTGCTTGGACCTAACACGTGTACCAGAATGCCATGTTTTGAAAGTCTTCACCGGGCCTGAGGTGGGGAACCTGTTCAAGACCAGTTCTCAAGTTCTTTCTATAATATTCCAACACACACTCCTTGTCAGCCCTGCTTTTTCCTGGCCGCAAGATGTCCTTGGTTGCTTGGGGTGGATAAAGGGGGGGTTGGGTGGGTGCAAACCCATGACTCTTTAGTCCCCTGCTGGGATGCGGCCCCCCAGAAAGTTCTCCACAAGAGAATGCGGCCCTGGTCTTAATCTTTACGGTGGGCAGCAGTTCCCTGAAGAAAGCTCTACAGTCTCTAAAAACACCAGCGGTTGGTGGCGTTCCCTCATAGTAAAAAAAAAACAACCCAGAATTTCAGCATAATTTTTATATAAACATTAAAATGGTCAATAATAAAGTCTGGGAACTTTAAGGTTTGCCACACCTCTGGAACACTGAAAAAAAAAAAACAATGGTCAAAGTGGAATTTAACAATTGCTACACAAATCAAATAGATTTGAAATACTGTATGTATCCAAGGAAATATAAACTCCATTAAAAGTTTTTTTAAAAATAAATAAATAAATAAATAGAGGAATTTGACTGTGAGCTGTGTTGATTTACGACTGGAAGTGCATGATCTTTCGCTTTCTTTGACTTATGACTACTGTGTGGGGAGAGCGATTGGCTTGTTTTGTTCTTATTCTTATTTGTACTTTGTGCTTTTGTTCTTCATTTTTATGCCGTGAAGCGTCCTGAAATCTTCAGATGAAGAGCGGTATGCAAAATAATTAAGTAAATAAATAGTAAACGGGGAGCCACCACCGAGAAGGCCTTGTCATGGTTGACCGCCGACCGCACAACACCCGGCAGTGGCACCATCAAAAGATCGTAGGTCCTGAGATGGTTGATATTGGGAGTGCCGCTCTATTAGAAATTTGGATCCCAAGCAGTTTAGGGCTTTATACCCTACTACCAACCTGCTGAATTGAGCCTGGTAGCTCCTTGGCTCCCGTGATGCTGCGCCAAGATTTATCTTTGGAATTACTGTGTAGGAAATGTGTATGCCCTGTATACGGTCACTACCTTTGCAGAAGGACCGCGTGGAGGATTGAAGAACGTTAGGAATGGGATTGGGGGAAATAAAAGCTGCGGGTTATCTTCATGTCATCATACGAATCTAGGGTGAGGCCTCGTATCCCGCCAGCGAATATTGTGCAAGCAAGTCAGGGTGAATTGTGCGCCATAAAACTGACCAGAGTTGGGTCGGCTCCAGATGACTGAATCTGGAGTGGGAATTGGGAGTGTAAACGCTTTCGCAACTTGATCGAGATGGGAGAGAGACTTAAGATGGGGGAGAGACACAGGTCGTTTTCCTACTGAGGATTCGGTCCGTCCGAGGGTCAAAGAAGAAGAGGAGTTTGGATTTGATATCCCGCTTTATCACTACCCGAAGGAGTCTCAAAGCGCTAACATTCTCCTTTCCCTTCCTCCCCACAACAAACACTCTGTGAGGTGAGTGGGGCTGAGAGACTTCAGAGAAGTGTGACTAGCCCAAGGTCACCCAGCAGCTGCATGTGGAGGAGCAGGGAAGCGAACCCGGTTCACCAGATTACGAGTCTACCGCTCTTAACCGCTACACCACACTGGACAGACTAGGCCTGCGTTAGAAAGGCCTCTCGAAAGAAGGAATTATGGCGCTTCCTGATCTGCCACCTCCTCTGGGGAGGGAGCAGAAACAGCCCTTTGTCTTTCCTATCCAGGAAAGAATCTGGTGAGTATCTTTTGCAGGTGGAGGTGAGTCAAGACTGCAATGGAGGATTGGTGGGAAATGCTCTTTGGGGAGGGAGGTCGCCCCACATGGGGACCCTCCAACCTCAAAGGGTGGCCAGTGGGACAAGAAGAGGCAGGGATTCAGCTGCTGGTGGAGGGGAGCCGAGTAGGGCAGAAAGGATCAGCCCCCCACTTTCCCAGCATTGGGTTGAGGGCTCACCACAGATGAAATGTCTAAAATAAAATCCAAGCCAAGCACAACTGGGAAAAGTATTGTCTACATGAGTCCTAAGAGATGGAAGACCACAAAAACAAAACAAAACAAAAAAACATTTTGAAGTATTTTATTGAAAAGATTAGAAAAAGAGGAACTACAGTCTTCTTTTGCCACCTGGTTCTTTTTCATCACTTACACACCTACCAACAAACATCTATCAAAAGTTCCAGTTACAGGCAGGTAGCCGTGTTGGTCTGCCATAGTCAAAACAAAATAAAAAAATAAAAAAATTCCTTCCAGTAGCACCTTAGAGACCAACTAAGTTTGTTCTTGGTATGAGCTTTCGTGTGCATGCACACTTCTCATACCAAGAACAAACTTAGTTGGTCTCTAAGGTGCTGTTGTTGTTGTTGTTCAGTCGTTCAGTCGTGTCCGACTCTTCATGACCCCATGGACCAGAGCACGCCAGGCACGCCTATCCTTCACTGCCTCTCGCAGTTTGGCCAAACTCATGCCAGTCGCTTCGAGAACACTGTCCAACCATCTCATCCTCTGTCGTCCCCTTCTCCTTGTGCCCTCCATCTTTCCCAACATCAGGGTCTTTTCCAGGGAGTCTTCTCTTCTCATGAGGTGGCCAAAGTACTGGAGCCTCAACTTCAGGATCTGTCCTTCTAGTGAGCACTCAGGGCTGATTTCTTTGAGAATGGATAGGTTTGATCTTCTTGCAGTCCATGGGACTCTCCAGCACCATAATTCAAAAGCATCAATTCTTCGGCGATCAGCCTTCTTGATGGTCCAGCTCTCACTTCCGTACATTACTACTGGGAAAACCATAGCTTTAACTATACGGACCTTTGTCGGCAAGGTGATGTCTTTGCTTTTTAAGATGCTGTCTAGGTTTGTCATTGCTTTTCTCCCAAGAAGCAGGCGTCTTTTAATTTTGTGACTGCTGAATAAATAAAATAGACACTTAAAAATATATATTTTGGAAAATTCAATGCGATTAACATTTTGATGGAAATTAAGGGATGGGCCCTGACTGAAACTCCTGCCGCAATCCAGATCATTAGCATGCATTGTGCTTGACCCAAAGCTTTCCCCACGTTCCAGGCATTAAAATGCTTCTTAAATTTAATATTCTGTCACATTTAGTAAAGATGGTTCTCTTGACTGGAGCTCATTCCGCACTCCAGGCATTTAAACAGCATATCTCCTGGGTGAATTCTTTGATGGGAAGGAAGGTCTCCTCTTCGACGGCTCGTTCCACACTCCATGCATTGAAATGGTTCTCTCCAGCATGAATTCTTTTGTGCTTCTCAAGGTTTGTGCCCCTACTGAAGCTCTTGCCACACTCGGGGCATTTATATGGCTTCCCCTCTGTGTGGATTCTCTGATGTGAAGTAAGGCTCGTGCTCACAGTAAAGGTCTTGCCGCACTCCAAGCATTTATAGGGTTTCTCCCCTGTGTGGATCCCCTCATGCTTAATAAGGTTTGTGCTCTGACTGAAGCTTTTCCCACACTCTGGACATTTGTACGGCCTCTCCTGTGTGTGGATTCTTTGATGTGAAGTCAGGTTTTTCCTCCAGCTGAAGCTCTTTCCGCACTCCAGGCATTCGTAGGGCTTCTCTCCCGTGTGGATTTTGTCATGTTTCGTAAGGGCCGTGCTCTGACTGAAACACATCCCACACTCCAGGCATTTAAATGGCTTTTCGCCCGTGTGTATTCTCTGATGGGAAATGAGGTCTGAGCTTTGGCTGAAGCTCTTTCCGCACTCCAGGCATTTGAAAGGCTTCTTCCCCGTGTGGATTCTCCTGTGCTTGGTAAGGTTTGTGTTCTGACTGAAGGCCTTGCCACACTCCAAACACTGGTAGGGCTTCTCCCCGGTGTGAATTATTTGATGGGAAATCAGGTTTGAGCTCTGACTAAAGTGCTTCCCGCACTCCAGGCATTTAAACGGTCTCTCCCCTGTGTGAGTTCTCAGATGTTTAGTAAGGTTTGTGCTTCGACTGAAGCTCTTTCCACATTCCAGGCATTTACGATGTTTCTCTCTCCCATGAATTGCCTGGTGTGAAGCTTGGTGTTTGCTTTGACGAAAGTCCTCCCCAAATTCCAGACTCTTAACTTTTCTCTCTCCCGTGTGGATTATCTGATGAGAGATGAGGTTTGCGCTGCGACTGAAGCTATTACCACAGGCCAGTGGTTTCTCCTCTGTGTGTGCTCTTTGGACAGAGATTTCGCAGGCGTCTACTTGGTTTCCGCCCTGCCTCCCCATTTCTTGATTCCCAGGGGTCTCTTCTCCCTCTTCATTCTTGACTGGTCCCAAGGACACCCCAACTGGCTCTTCGTAATCCTCACTGCCCTGCCCAGTTGCTGCAGAGGGGAAAGAGAGAGTCCTGATTAGAGTTGAAAGGCACCTCCAAAGGTCATTCAGCCCTACCCCTTGGTCAGTGCAGGAGCCACAATGCAGGTCACTACTATGCTATCCCTGATAGGGGGCCAGCCTCTGCTTTCAAGCCTCATAGAATTATTATTATTATTATAATTATAATTATTTATTACTTATGCCCTGCCCATCTGGCTGGGTTTCCCCAGCCACTCTGGGCAGCTCCCAACAGAATATTAAAAACACAATAAAACATCAAACATTAAAAACTTCCCTAAACAGGGCTGCCTTCAGATGTCTTCTAAAAGTCAGATAGTTCTTTATTTCCTTGACATATGATGGGAGGGTGTTCCACAGGGCGGGCGCCACTACCGGGAAGGCCCTCTGCCTGGTTCCCTGTAACCTCTCTTCTCGCAGGGAGGGAACCGCCAGAAGGTCCTCGAAGCTGGACCTCAGTGTCTGGGCTGAACGATGGGGGTGGAGACACTCCTTCAGGTATACTGGGCTGAGCCTGTTTAGGACTTTAAAGGTCAACAGCAACACTTTGAATTGTGCTTGGACTGGGAGCCAATGTAGGTCTTTCAGGACTGGTGCTATATGATCCCAGCGGCCACTCCCAGTCACCAGTCTAGCTGCCGCATTCTGGATTAGTTGCAGTTTCCGGGTCACCTTCAAAGGTAGCCCCACATAGAGTGCATTGCAGTAGTCCAAGCGGGAGATAACTAGAGCATGCACCACTCTGGTGAGACAGTCTGCGGGCAGGTAGGGTCTCAGCCTGCGTACCAGATGGAGCTGGTAGACAGCCGCCCTGGACACAGAATTAACCTGTGCCTCCATGGACAGCTGTGAGTCCAAAATGACTCCCAGGCTACGCACCTGGTCCTTCAGGGGCACAGTTACCCCATTCAGGACCAGGGAGTCCCCTACACCCGCCCGCCCTGTCCCCCAAAAACAGTACTTCTGTCTTGTCAGGATTCAACCTCAATCTTTTAGCCAAATGAGGTAGATTTTTTCCCCTTAGGCTCCTTACCAGTGAGGGCAGTGTCACATGCCCAATAATGTGACCTGATCACAAAACAGATAGGAGCCAGTTTAGGAGGAATCTAACGGCTGAATGTTAAAGTGAAAAACAACTCCAGATGAGGTACAAGGAGGGTTCTAACACGGAGAGTAAAAAAAAATGGTTGAGTAAGTGTTTTCAGGGATGAGTTGTATTGGAGATGGTGAAGTGCTGAGGTGGCAGGAGGAGGTTGCAAAGAGAGTAAAGAAATAATATGACATATATATTAGGGGGACACGGGTAGCGCTGTGGTCTAAACCACTGAACCTAGGGCTTGCCGATAGGAAGGTCGGCGGTTCGAATCCCCGCGACAGGGTGAGCTCCCATTGTTCGGTCCCAGTTCCTGCCCACCTAGCAGTATGAAAGCATGTCAAGTGCAAGTAGATAAATAGGTACTGCTCCGGCGGGAAGGTAAACAGAGTTTCTGTGCGCTGCTCTGGTTCACCAGAAGTGGCTTAGTCATGCTGGCTTCATGACCAGGAAGCTGTCTGCGGACAAACGCCTGCTCCCTCGGCCAGTAAAGCGAGATGAGCACCGCAACCCCAGTCGTTTGCGACTGGACTTCATAGAATCATAGAGTTGGAAGAGACCCCAAGGGCCATCCAGTCCAACCCCCTGCCAAGCAGGAAACACCATCAAAGCATTCCTGACAGATGGCTGTCAAGCCTCCGCTTAAAGACCTCCAAAGAAGGAGACTCCACCACACTCCTTGGCAGCAAATTCCACTGTCGAACAGCTCTTACTGTCAGGAAGTTCTTCCTAATGTTTAGGTGGAATCTTCTTTCTTGTAGTTTGAATCCATTGCTCCGTGTCCGCTTCTCTGGAGCAGCAGAAAACAACCTTTCTCCCTCCTCTATATGACATCCTTTGATATATTTGAACATGGCTATCATATCACCCCTTAACCTTCTCTTCTCCAGGCTAAACATACCCAGCTCCCTAAGCCGTTCCTCATAAGGCATCGTTTCCAGGCCTTGGACCATTTTGGTTGCCCTCCTCTGGACACGTTCCAGCTTGTCAGTATCCTTCTTGAACTGTGGTGCCCAGAACTGGACACAGTATTCCAGGTGAGGTCTGACCAGAGCAGAATACAGTGGTACTATTACTTCCCTTGATCTAGACGCTATACTCCTATTGATGCAGCCCAGAATTGCATTGGCTTTTTTAGCTGTTGCATCACACTGTTGACTCATGTCACGGTTGACTTAACTGTCAGGGGTCCGTTACCTTTACCTTTATGACATATATTTGCGTATTTAGTGCGTGTCCTAACCTGAGTGCTCCTGCAGACTCTTTGAACTCTGACTGTTAATGCATTACTGAATAAAGTCTGACCAATTGAGAACTGGGTGTGAGCCGCCATACTTGAACATTGCAATGAGAACTTGCCACACACAAAGAAGAGTTCCACCACTTTTTGAGGAAGTCTAGAGCATCCTCGTCTTTTTTTCCAGACTAGGCCTACTTATCAGATGCAGAAACAATTGGGGGTCAATCTCTGCTTAGAGATTCGACAAGGGGTGCGGGGGGCTGCCTGTTGAGTGTCCGATTCATCTCCGTGGCTTTTGCATTGTGCACGATCGTGGCAGTGAGTCATTTGACTTACTTGAAGTGTCAGAAACAACAATAAAATATTTTAGAAAATAAATAAATGAGAGTAAAAGAGAAAGAGAAACAGAACCCATGTAGAAGGGAAAGTAAAGGGGGGGAACGCCCAAAAACTATACTTTACAAAGTTCACCAGATCTTAACCTATTACAGTATTTGTAAGAATGGATTCCAAATATCACTGAATTTGTGCACGGCAAGTCTGTGTTTATATGCAAGTGGTTCGTATGCTGCAAGTTTGTATAAGTCTCCAATCCAATCGTAGAAGGGAGCCACATTTTTATTTTTCCAATTCACCAGGATCAGTCTTTTTGCTGTGGTTAGGGCTCGGACAGTCCACTCGTATTGTCCTTTTGTAAGGTTTCACGTGCTGGGTATATAATTCAAGAGGGTAATTTGCTCTGTAAATGTAAGGTTGTTCCGTTCTGTTGATGGTTTCGGTTACCTTCTGCCAAAATCTTTCAATATAGGACAATGAAAAAAACATATGTTTTAGAGAAGCATTATCCCTATTTGTCAAACAGTTAGATACCTTAAATAGCCCTTTTAAAAGCAAAACAAAAATAATAAAACTTGAAAGCCTGTTACCTTCTGCCAAAAATCTTTCAATATAGGACAATGAAAAAAACATATGTTTTAGAGAAGCATTATCCCTATTGCATGTCAAACAGTTAGATACCTTAAATAGCCCTTTTAAAAGCAAAACAAAAATAATAAAACTTGAAAGCCTCGTTATCTCCTTCACTTGGCAGAACAACTGCATTCTCCCCATTCGTGATTCCTAGGTATTCAGAAGCACACTGCCTCAGACACTGGAGACAGAACGTAGCCATGATGACAAGCAGCCATTAGGGATGTCTAGTCCCTAATTTGGCTTAGAGGCATATGAAAACCCTTGCTGGCTTTCGCAGAGCCCAACCAGATGGCTCTGAAAAAGCCCACAAGCAGCTGTTCTTACCTAGAGAAGCTACACTCCCTTGTTTCTCCTCCATGACTTTCTTGTACAAGGCTCTGTGGCCTGGATCTAGCAACACCCGCTCCTCCTCAGGGAAATACACAGCTGCCGCCTCAAAGATCACCAGACCCTAAAAGAAAGAAAATTAGCTCCTAGTATTTTCCTACAGGACCGAAAAACACAGAGTCATCTGGCCAAATAATCTTCAAGGCTCGGTAATAAGAGTGGGACACCCTGGGCTGCAATAAATGCCAGGTCTCACTCCTGCCAGCACTTGGGCTGCAGCATGAGGTGGGAAGGGACGCGGGTGGCGCTGTGGTCTAAACCACTGAGCCTCTTAGGCTTGATGATCAGAAGGTCGGCAGTTCGAATCCCATTGCTCTGTCCCAGCTCCTGCCAGCATAGCAGTCTGAAAGCACACCAGTGCAAGTAGATAAATAGGTACCGCTCCGGTGGGAAGGTAAACGGCATTTCCGTGCGCTCTGGTTTCTGTCACGGTGTCCCATTGCACCAGAAGCGGTTTAGTCCTGCTGGCCACATGACCCGGAAAGCTGTCTGTGGATAAACGCCGGCTCCCTCGGCCTGAAAGCAAGATGAATGCCACAACCCCATAGTCTCCTTTGACTGGACTTAACCATCCAGGGGTCATCTACCTATTACCGTATATACTCGAGTATAAGTCGACCCAAATATAAGCCGAGGCACCTAATTTCCCTACAAAAATGTGGGAAAGCTTATTGACTCAAGTATAAGCCGGTTCACCTTTGCCACTGTGGTAGAGGAGGAACGAGCAGCCCAAAGCAGCCCTTTGGGCTGCTCCTTCCTCTTCCTCTTCCTCCTTTGCTGCTGTGGAGCTCACCCCGTCTTCTGATCAGCAAGCCCTAGGGCTCTGTGGTTTAACTCACAGCGCAATGTTCCCTTGTGTTATACAGAGAAGGCTGGGATCCTGTCCTGTTTAAGCAGGAGCCAGGGAAAGTGAGCACCTGTGGGGTTTTAATACTTCCTTAACTGATAGGCTTTCTGCCTTCTGGGGTCTAAAGTTTGCATTTATGTGAGCAGTTCAGGAATGGAACAAGCTGCCTGGGGAGAGTAAAGAACCACCGTTCTTGTACACTTCTTAAGGAATGGTTGACTTGAGTATAAGCCGAGGGCAGCTTTTAAAGCACAAAAAGTGTGCTGAAAAACTAGGCTTATACTCAAGTATATACGGTACCTTTTTTACCTTGTACCTGTTTGCTTTTGGAAGAAAGCAACACTTTGCTAAAGGCCCAGTTACAGTGGTACCTTGGGTTAAGAACTTAATTGGTTCCGGAGGTCCGTTCTTAACCTGAAACTGTTCTTAACCTGAAGCACCACTTTAGCTAATGGGACCTGCTGCCGCCAAAGCATGATTTCTGTTCTTATCCTGAAGCAAAGTTCTTAACCTGAAGCGTTATTTCTGGGTTAGCGGAGTCTGTAACCCAAAGTGTCTGTAACCTGAAGCGTCTGTAAGCTGAGGTACCACTGTACTTACCTGCTGCTGGAATGTGCAGGAGAGGAGAGCACTGTCGGGCGAGGTTGTCCGCCTGTAACAACTCTAAACAAACCTGGCAGGGAGAATCTGCCGGAGCATCACTGGTTGTCTTCTGAGTTGGTGAGGCTCACCTGACAACAAGAAGAATGACGTCTTGAGTATCATCAACCCAGTCGTGGGGAGTAGTCTGCCATTCAGTGGGTGCCTTATGACTCAGCCTTTGGACGCCTGCTGAAAACCTTTCTATGCTGCCAATCCTATGCAGGAAATTATGAAAATATCCTTTAATGGTTAGTTTGTTTTGGCATCCGTCTGTCTCAAGAAACAATGGAGCGTGCCTCTGGGGGTGAAGTAAAACCCGCTGCATCAGCAGCACCAAAGCGACGTCCCTGGGGCGCAAGCCATTGCAGTGTGCCTGGAGATCTTGGGCTGCCCAGTTGGCAAGACTGATGGGGGTCCAAAGGAAAGCAAAGGCAAGACGTTTGGCACCGGCTTGGCGGCAGGAGTTTCCGGAAGGAGGCGTACAAGGCGCCATCCGGACTCCGCTCCGGAGGAGGGTTTGCTTTTCTTCTCGGCGCCCAAATAAATCTAAATATCAAGGCTCCCTTTGCGTACCTCACATCCAGGCGCGTCCACTGTTCATCTCCCTCCTCTCACAAACTAGGACATTCAGACTCCATTGAACGCAGCCAGAGGATGCGGGGCTGCTGCTTCCTTCCGTTGGCAACCGGAAATATCTCTCTCCCTCTGTCTCCTCTCCTGCGTTCACTTATCCCTTTGGAGGGACGGGGTTGGTCACTTCTGGCGCCGCCCCCATCCCTGCGGAATGCTCAGCCAATAGAAATTCAGCGGGCGTCTTCTCCATTAACCTTTAAATGCCCGCAAAAACGTTGCTGTGTAGCCAAGCCTATGCAGGTAATTAAGAAGATTTTCCTGTAATAGTTGGGCTCACTCCTCCGTTGTCTCCCGAGACAGGTCGATGCCAATCAACCAATAGTTGATCTCTGATTTTTTTAATGGTTTTACGATTTTATGATTGTTGAAAGTCAGTCTTTTTTTTTAATGAACAGCACCATATAGATTTTTTTAAAATACAGATATATTGAAAAAAAAAAACAGCCTCTGATTTTTCTAGGCAGGGCTCCCACCCATCTTTCCTGAGTTTCAAGCGCTTGTTTGGGGCAGTGAGCTGCCCCAACACTGCAATTAGCAGTTCCCTATCTGAAGAAAGGCGCTCTGCGTATGTTTTTTTGTTTGTTTGCCCAGACAGAAAGTGGTGAGCATAAATCTCTGTCAGGAAAGCACTCTGCACATGCTCATGCTCTAAGGCCGTCTGCCTATAGATCTTCTTCTCCCCCGAAAGGTGGGAAAATGATTCTGCCGGCTTAAATAAAAAGAAGCACTCTGCACATGATGTGGGATACTGCGTGCAACCCCAAGAAACGTCTAAAAGTAGCAGTTCCCCATCTGCAGAAAGGCGCTCTGCATATGCTTAAGAGATCCTTTATCTGTTGGAAAAAGTTTGTAGGTTATATGAAGAATCACCACTGCAAGCAAGTTAAAACGTTAGCAGGTTTAGAGTAAACCCAGCACTATAACGGTGTTAAAAACGAGAAACAAGAAAGGGAAACAAACGAGAAAAAAGAAAGGGAAAATATGGAATGATTAGAATATGCAGTGAAGAGAAGTCGGATGTTCAATTCCTCTTGAATGTCATGTTATAGCAATGTTTGAAAACTGCAATGGTGAAAAATATAAATGAAAATCTAAAAAGAGAAAGAGATCCTCCATCCGTAGCTTTTGTTGTTGTTCGCCCAGACAGAAAGCGGGGGACTGCATTACTCTCTGCAGGAAGGCGCTCTGCACGAGCTCAGGAATACTTTTTTTGGGGGGGGGGGGGAGGAAACCACCGCCTCCGGCCAGACCCCTCTGCAGCCACCGGCAGAGGGCGAAGAGCGCAGGGCGCGCGTGTTTCCTCTCGTCCGGCTCCGGAGGGAGGGATGGAGGTCGGACGGAAGGGGCTGAGCTTCTTGCCAAGCGGCGGAGTTAGCATCCGGGGGTGCCTCTGAAGCCTGGGGGGCGGGGAGAGGCACCCACCCACCCAGCACCCCAAATGTGCACCGGGATCGGCGGAGGAGCCTCCTGCGCGCTTGGAGCAAAAAGGCAGCTGCAGCCGCCTGGACGGGAGACTCGCCTTTGCCCGACAACAAAGCACAACCCCTGCAGCAGCTTTGCAAGGAAAGAAGCTCCTGATCCGGATCATCGCCGCCCCTAACAATCAACAGGGCGCCCGGAGAAAACAGGGTACCACACGCGAGCGCGAGCGCACCCCCAAGCATCTCCAAAATAGCTGCGGGTACTGGCTTGGTGCGCCTTTTCCACCTGCCTGCCCACCTGTCGGGAGGTCTATGCGCGTCTACTCCCGAGGAAGCCCCGTTGACTTCTGTGGGGCTTGAAATCAGCCTAGGATCGTAGAGTTGGAAGGGACCCCCGAGGGTCATCTAGTCCAACCCCCTGCAATGCAGGAATCTCAGCTAAAGCATCCATGACAGATGGCCATCCGACCTCTGCTTGAAAACTTACAAGGAAGGAGAGTGCCAAACCTCCCTTCCATGGTCAAACAGCTCTTACTGTCAGAAAGTTTTCCCATATGTTGAGTCGGAATCTCTTGTAGCTTGAGGCCATGGGTTCGAGTCCTACCCTCCAGAGCTGGAGAAAACAAGCATGCTCCCTCTTCCATGTGACAGCGCTTCAGATATTTGACAATAGCTATAATCTCTCCTCTCAGTCTCCTCTTGTCCAGCTCCTTCGACCGCTCCTCATAAGGCTTGGCTGCCTTCTGCTCTTGTCTGCACTGACTAGCAGCAGCAGTCTGCAAGGTCTGAGACATTCCCAGCCCTACCCTGGAGATGCCAGGAATTGAATTAAGGGCTTTTAGGGACCATCTGATTTACATGCTTGAGCTGAGATTCCTCCATTGCAGGGGGTTGGACTAGATGACCCTCGGGGTCACTTCCAGCTCCACAAGTCTATGAGCTTCTGATGCACGGCCCCTGAGCCACTTAGTCAGCCGTGCAGAGGATTGCAGCCATCGCCTACTCCAGGACCTGTTGTTCTCTCTCTGCAGAATTTCCCCTATCTCTGATTTATTTCCAGCCAGTGTGGTGTAGTGGTTAAGAGTGGTAGACTTGTAATCTGGGGAACCGGGTTCGTGTCTCCGCTCCTCCACATGCAGCTGCTGGGTGACCTTGGGCTAGTCACACTTCTCTGAAGTCTCTCAGCCCCACTCACCTCACAGAGTGTTTGTTGTGGGGGAGGAAGGGAAAGGAGAATGTTAGCCGCTTTGAGACTCCTTCAGGTAGTGAAAAGCGGGATATCAAATCCAAACTTCTTCTCTCTCTTCTTCTTCTTCTTCTTCTTCTTCTTCTTCTTCTTCTTCTTCTTCTTCTTTTCCCCTACACCTGCTTAGCATCTCACCTCTGCTGAGTCAAAACATCCAGGGAAGGAGGGCAGCTGCAGGAATGGATGGCACAGAGCTGAATCAGGTAAGGGATTTTGTGGGTGGTTTGGTGTTCGTGCCCCAATAATCCCTCAAACCCAGCCAAAACTTGTTGGGTTGTTGTTGTTTTTTAAAAGATATATTCCTGGTTCACTTTTTTCCTCTCTCTACCTCGGCTTCTAGTCTAGCCTGTGTATAACAGGACCAACGCCTGCTTTTAAAAACATATCTGTATATTATTGCATTTCTTTCCCATCTTTTGCTCCATGGAGCTCAAGGCAACGTCTCTGGTCGTCCGTCCCCCCATTTAAACCCCACAACAACCTTGAGAGGTAGGTTAGGCTGAGAGCAAGCGACTGGCCCCAATATTGCCCCGTGATCGCCGAGCGGGGATTCGAACCCCGGCCTCCCAAGCCCTAGTCCGACACTCTTAACTACACCTTATCTCAATTGGTTTGCTGCAAAGGCGAATGGCGCTGGTGCCGTGAGTTTTTGCAGCCTGCGAAGCGCCGTTCGGTTTTTGCAACATTGCGTAAGGCAGAAGAAACAGGGGAACTCAGAGGTAAATCAGTCAAGGAAGGCAGCGTGGTGCAGTGGTTAGGGTGTTGGACTAAGACCCTGGAGACCAGAGTTCAAATCCCCACTCAGCTGTGAAGCTCACCGGGTGGCTTTTGTCTCGCAGTCAAACCCACTTCACTGCGTTGTTAATAACAGGGAGAACTGTGAATGCCACCCAGAGCTCCTTTAAGGAAAGGTGCAAATAAATAGTAGTAGTAATAATAATAATAATAATAATGTGCTATAGGCTCCAACGAGCTGTAAGAATTGCAGAAAGGGTAATTGGTGTTAGCTTGCCTTCAATAGAGACAATTTATGCTACCCGAGTTAGGAAGAGAGCAGAGAGAATTGTAGCAGATCCTTTACATCCCGGTCATCATCTGCTTGATTTACTTCCATCTGGACGTCGCTACAGGACTTCATATACAAAATCGGCCAGGCACAAGAATAGTTTTTTCCCTTGTGCCATTAAATTGTTAAATTCGTAGTTGTATAGCTGAAGGGGAGGTAAATTATGGGTGGGGTTTCTTTGCTTCTTTGTATTGTGAGAGGAACAGTGTCTGTATGTTTACATTGCAATGTAGCCGAAACAAATTCCAAGTATGTTGGAAAATGTACTTGGCCAATAATAAATTATTCCTATTCCTATTATTCCTAGAACCCCCTGAGCCCTTCAAATCCAGCTTGATTATGAAGCTCACCTGAAGAGGTGCTTTTAATTGTTCCCTGTTTTAAAGAGGTCCACCTTGCCTCTGGTAGAATTTGGGCATTTAGGGTATCCAATCGCCTGCTATGTAACTGCTTTCCCAGCAGAGATTTGGCAGAAGCCTCCTTACACTTGACTTTCAGGAGTCTCTTGAATACATTTTTTATTGCCAGTCGGACTTCTGGCTGATTATATTTTCTACTTTTTAAAAAACGGATTAGCCTGTCACCTTAAGGATTATCTGTATTCTTTTAATTGTGTTTTGTATTTTAATGTTGTGCGCCGCTCTGAGATATATAGATACATGCGCGCACACAGATAAATATATATATACATGGAATAGTGCAGAAATACTTTCATAAATAAATATTTGCAGCCTTTAAAATACCCACAAGCAGCAAAGTGAGCAGTTCAGCCTATAAATTATCTCCTGGAAGCACCTTCAAAACGTATCCAGACTTTTAAATTATTGTTTTATTGTTTATTAAATTTGTATGCCTCTTTTCCATCCGTAGCTCTTAGGGCAGTTCACAACACAAAAACACACAATACATAATGTAAACAAAAACTGAAAAGCCCCTCACAAACCAGAAATCCCCATTCCCCCCTCTGTAGCCATCAGTAATCTTGCTAACTGCTTTTTTTGTCTTCGTTTTTTCCAGGGTGCTGAGGCTCTGGGAGACAGGTGAGCTTGAGTTGTGGGCGCAGGCAGGGGCGTCGCTAGGGGGGGGCGGTAGGGGCGGGTACGCCCCAGGTGACAGGGGGGGGGGTGACAAGCGGCGGTCCCTCCCGCCACTCCCATGCGCCGCCACTCCCTCTGTCACCCCGGGAGCAGCAGCGCATGGCCGAGCGAGCACCCCGTCGATGCAGCGCTGCTGCTCCCGGGGTGACCTGGGGTGTGCGCGGTGCTGCTGCTCCCGGGGCAACGGAGCGAATGGCGGCGCATGGGGGTGACAAGCGGCGGCCCCTCCTGCCACTCCCATGCGCCGCCGCTCCCTCCGTCACCACGGGAGCAGCAGCGCACAGCCCGACAACGGACTGCGTGACATTTCGCGCAGCACACTCCGCCGTCGGACCGCCGCCTCCGCGGCCCCCTTTTGAGCCGCAGAACGGAGACGCGGCTCGTGGGGCTGCCGTGCGTGATCGGCCGAGAGCCGCCGATCCGCACGGCAGCCCCACGAGCCGCCTCTTCGCTCTGCGGCTTAAAAGAGGTTTGCGGAAACGGCGGCAGCCCGCCGATGGAGTGCGCCTGCGTGACATTTCGCACAGGCGCACTCCGTCGTGACATGGCAATGTGACGCCACGACACCTCGCCCCCCGGGACGTTTTCTTTCGCCTCCCCGGGTTGCGCGGAGCCTTCCTCCGCCAGTGGACGCAGGGGATCCTTCTTGCTGGTTTCACTGATGGGGCCTCGAATGTGGGGTGGGCTGTGGGGTAGGGAACATCTTGTAACTGAGGCTGCCTGTCCGTTTTGAACATCCTTCTCTGTCTCTTTTCTCCAGCAAGGAAGGCATCAAGCTTCCCAAAAGAACCAAACCATTTCTGGTGGAGCCAAAACAGGGAGCCGGTGCTCATTCGGAGGAAAGGTTCGCCCTTCAGGACGAGCTCCTTGGATGCAAAGGTGAATATGAGTCTTTCTAGATTCTGCTCCAGCCATGATGCAAAAGTGGATTGGGGTGGGTGGAGATTGCAGTTCCCCTCCCTCATCCTTACCCTGCTCCCTGCAAGCCCACAACCATGGCTGAAAAGTATACATACATATACAGTGGTACCTCGGTTTTAGAACGTAATCTGTTCCCGGAAGACCGTTCGAGCTTTGAAACGTTCGAAAACCGAAAACTCAGCAGCCGAAAGCTAGGTCTCAGGATCCTGCCCTCAGCGGAAGATGCGTGGCATGTTTGACTTTTGAGGCGTGTTCGAAAACTGAAATGTTCGTCAACAGAGATGTTCGAAAACCGAGGTACCACTGTACGTATATCTAATTTTTAAAAAAATATATATTAAAATGTCATCCCTGTGTGTGAGACCACTTCAACTTGCACAATCCCAGTGTTTGTATAAGGTATGTTTACATTGCAATGTAGCCGAAGCAAAATTCCAAGTATGTTGGAAAATGTACTTGGCCAATAAATTATTCCATATCCTTCCTTATCCTTATCCTTCCTTACATAATTCTCGTTCTGCACTTGTAAGATATTTGTCTTTTTCCGTGGTAGCCTTTTAACTTTGGAACACCCTGCCTATTGACGTCAGGCAGCTGCCTTCACTGAACTGTTTTCAGCTGAAAATATTTATCTTTAGGCAAGGCTATCTAGACACGTAGATGTTGACGTGTCTTAATCTCTTTTCCTCATAAGTTTAATTATTTTTAAATCTTATGTTGATAATCTTAATTCTTGTAAATGGCTTAGAGGATACAATCGAGTGATATATACACAGATAGATAGATAGATAGATAGATAGATAGATAGATAGATAGATAGATATCTGAATAAATTAAATTAATCTCTGAGACTGTTTATCGGCGTTTGGTCAGGCTGTCCCTAATTTGCAGGGTCTCTTTTGTTTTTTAAATGGCCATGGAATCATAGAAGGGACCCTGAGGGTCATCTGGACCAAACCCCTGCAATGCAGGAATCTCAACTAAAGCCCTAAATGGCCTCGGCCCAGTATACCTGAAGGAGCGTCTCCACCCCCATCGTTCTGCCCTGACACTGAGGTCCAGCTCCGAGGGCCTTCTGGCAGTTCTCTCATTGCGAGAAGTGAGGTTACAGGGAACCAGGCAGAGGGCCTTCTTGGTGGTGGCACCTGCCCTGTGGAACGCCCTCCCATCAGATGTCAAGGAAATAAACAACTATCTGACTTTTAGAAGACATCTGAAGGCAGCCCTGTTTAGGGAAGTTTCTAATGTTTGATATTCTATTGTGCTTTTAATTCTGTTGGGAGCTACCCATAGTGGCATAATATTATTATGCTCAGCAAAGTGTACTGCGACATTTTAAAGGCCAACACTAATCCATTTATTGCCAGATGGGTGGGGTACCATAAACTTGACATGAATCAACAGTGTGATGCAGCAGCTAAAAAAGCCAATGCAATTCTGGGCTGCATCAATAGGAGTATAGCATCTAGATCAAGGGAAGTAATAGTACCACTGTATTCCGCTCTGGTCAGACCTCACCTGGAATACTGTGTCCAGTTCTGGGCACCACAGTTCAAGAAGGATACTGACAAGCTGGAACGTGTCCAGAGGAGGGCAACCAAAATGGTCAAAGGCCTGGAAACGATGCCTTATGAGGAACGGCTTAGGGAGCTGGGTATGTTTAGCCTGGAGAAGAGAAGGTTAAGGGGTGATATGATAGCCATGTTCAAATATATAAAAGGATGTCATATAGAGGAGGGAGAAAGGTTGTTTTCTGCTGCTCCAGAGAAGCGGACACGGGGCAATGGATTCAAACTACAAGAAAGAAGATTCCACCTAAACATTAGGAAGAACTTCCTGACAGTAAGAGCTGTTCGGCAGTGGAATTTGCTGCCAAGGAGTGTGGTGGAGTCTCCTTCTTTGGAGGTCTTTAAGCGGAGGCTTGACAGCCATCTGTCAGGAATGCTTTGATGGTGTTTCCTGCTTGGCAGGGGGTTGGACTGGATGGCCCTTGGGGTCTCTTCCAACTCTAGGATTCTATGATCATCATCATCCATGACAGAAGACCATCCAACTTCTGCTTAAAAACCTCCAATGAAGGAGAGTCCACTGCACATCTATGTCTGACTAGACGTTCAGATAAAGCAGTTTTTCATGCCTCTTGCAGAGGAACCTTTGATGATTTCCAGCACTGGGCAATTACCAAACTCGCTGCTAATAGTGTTTATTTTACTATCTCCTTTTTTTGATAGGTCAAGGTTTGACAACTGAGGAGAACGGCGACGAAACAGCTCTCAGTGCAGGCAGTTCTGAACAGTTAGATATACCCAGGAGAGGAAAAGCCAAAAACACAGTTTCCCCGGTTCCTCAGCAGGATGTGACTTTGGAAAACGAGCAGAAGCGAGAGAGGTCTCCTCCACGGAGAGGCCAAAACAAGTCGGTCCTTTGTGCAGCGGGCAACAAAGTCAGCGTCAGTAAGAGGCAACTGATGTGCAGCAAGTGTGGGAAAAGCTTCAGCAACGGCTCGAACCTTATCGCTCACGAGAGAATCCACACTGGCGAGAAGCCCCACAAGTGCCTGAGCTGTGGGAAGAGCTTTGGTAAGAAATCGACCCTTGTCGCTCACGAGAGAATCCACACCGAGGAGAAACCATACGAGTGTTCGGTGTGCGGGAGAAGCTTCAGCCAGACCTCGAGCCTCATCGCCCACGAGAGGATCCACACGGAGGAGAAGCCCTACGAGTGCTCAGAGTGCGGGAGGAGCTTCAGTTTAAAATCGAGCCTGGTCGCCCACGAGAGGATCCACACGGGCGAGAAGCCTTACAAGTGCTCCGACTGTGGGAAAAGCTTCAGCCAGAAGTCCGCCCTTATCCCACACGTGAGGACCCACAAGGGAGAAAAGCCCTACACCTGCTCGGTCTGCGGGAAAAGCTTCAGCCAGAGCTCAAACCTTATCGCACACGAGAGAATCCACACGGGAGAGAAACCTTACCGGTGCGCGGACTGTGGCAGAAGTTTCAACTGCAGCTCAAGCCTTATCAGGCACCAGCGGATCCACACGGAGGACAAGCCGTACGACTGCTCGGACTGTGGGAAGAGCTTCGGCTGCAGCTCGAGCCTCAGCCGACACCAAAGGACTCACACGGGAGAGAAGCCCTACGAATGCTCGGATTGCGGCAAAACGTTCAGCGTGAGCTCCCAGCTCAGTGTGCACCAGAGGACGCACACCGGAGAGAAGCCCTACGAGTGCTCGGCTTGCGGGAAAAGCTTCAGCGTGCGATCGAGCCTGAATGCCCACGAGAAAATCCACACGGGGAAGAAACCTTACAAGTGTGCCGACTGCCCCAAGAGCGTCTACTTGAAATCCAGCCTCAACGCGCACAAGAAACTTCACCGAGGGGAGAAGCCGTACGACTGCGCCGAGTGCGGGAAGACCTTTTCCTGCAGCTCCAGCTTCCTCCGACACCAGAGAATCCACACCGGAGAGAAGCCATACAACTGCGCCGAGTGCGGGAAGAGCTTCACCCTGAACTCGAACCTTATCACTCACCAGAGAACCCACACAGGGGAGAAGCCCTACCAGTGCCGGGACTGCGGCAAGTTTTTCAGCGTGAGCTCGCAGCTCAACGTTCACCAGCGGACCCACACGGGCGAAAAGCCCTACGAATGCTCGGACTGCAGCAAGTGTTTCACCTGTAGCTCAGCCCTGATTAGGCACCAAAGGACCCACACGGGAGAGAAGCCCTACCAGTGCTCCGAGTGCGGGAAAAGGTTCAACCTGAGTTCGAACCTTATTGCTCATCAGAAAACCCACACGGGAGAGAAACCGTATAAATGCGTGTATTGCGGCGAGAGCTTCTACACGAGGCCGCATTTTGTCGAGCACCACAAAACCAGCCACCTAGAGGCAACAAATGCGAAAACAAATGACAGCAAAGTTAATCACGACTCCCGGTCTATTAAGTACCAGATAAACTATGTAGGCTGGGATTGACAAATTGACTGAGAAAAGCGTAATGGCAGAGCTGATGGGAGGTTGCGAACTGCGACTCTTGTACACTGCTCTCCTGTGTTTTGCAAAATAAAAATCCATGTTTCTTTGGTTCTGTATCTGCCTTGCTGGAAAGCGTGACATGGAAATGCTTTACCCAATAACCATTTGAGATTTAAAGTCATGTCGGTTTCTAGACATCAAATAAAGGTTGTGGAAATGGGGTTTAATTTTTTTTTTTTAAGGGGCTGGAGAGATGAGCCCTTGTTTGGATCTATCTAGAACAAGGAGGTCCAACGCACAGCCGGCCCACAAGGCCTTTTTTTGGCGGCCCTTGGCAGCATTTGACAGCTACCCCTCCACCCCTCGGGCCACGCACCAGCTTCCCAAACTGGGTAAACAAGGGGAAAAAATGCAAAAACAAAAATCCCTGCATTTCTACATCATATTTCTTAGGAAGACAAAAAGGCCCAGAACAGTCAAAACAGAAAAAGAGAATGAATTGAAAAGTCAAGAAGGATGTTTTAACAAAAAATAAAGAGTGCTATTTGTATATAGGAACAGTTTCTTATTTAATTCTTGCTGGGAAAACATACATACATACATACATACATACATACAATAAACACGGAAATTACATGTCTGAAGATTCTTTGGTGAGGGTTTGGATACAATCGTGAATAGCGAAGAGATCAGAACACCACCTCTTGGTACTTTTTGGAGACAGGAGCTTGTTGTCACGATTAAACAATTTAAATGGCAAATTCACAAGATGAGCAATTTGGAGTATTGTTTGATTATAATATGTGTTCTCTCTCTGTGTGTGTGTGTGTGTGTGTGTGTTTGGATCTAGAGGACGACACACATGTTTACACCATGTGAATACATAAAGAGGGCACCGTTGTTGCATACAATCGGCTACAAAAACGGAGTCCTGTTTATACTGAAAAATGAAATACCTGCAATGAAAGAAATGAGATGCTGATGTACTTTGCATTTAATTTGCTCTTCCTGTAATTTGGAAGGAAAATGTAGCCAACCTACTTTAAAGTCTTTAATTGCAGTAATACAGTAGTAGTAGTAGTAGTAGTAGTAATCAGTGCTTTTTTTTCTTAAAAAAATGTTTAAGGGTACTCTCATTTTCCTACTCATATTGAAATACTGCTCCTCAATGAGGCCAAACTTAGATTCACAAAATGTTTAGGGGTATGGGTACCCCCGCGTACCCCCAGGAAAAAAGCAGCAGCAGCAGCAACAACAAAATAAAAAATAAAAAAATTCCTTAGTTGGTCTCTAAGGTGCTACTGGAAGGGTTTTGTTTTGTTTTGTTTTGACTATGGCAGACCAACACGGCTAGCCCTTTTTAGGGAAGTTTTTAATGTGTGATATTTTTGTATTTGATTTCTGTTGGAAGCCGCCCAGAGTGGCTGGGGAAATCCAGCCAGATGGGCGGGGTACAAATAATAAATATTATTATTATTATACCTACCTGTAACAACGACAAGTGATGGGGTGCCAAACCGAGTCTTTGACCCAGGGTGAAAAGAAAGCCTAGTTTTTCGTCCCTCTTCTTAAGGCTGGAGAGCGAGCGCGGCTGGTTTTCCCCCCCGATCAGTTGGCAACCCCTGGCTCCTCTGCCCCGTCCCCGCAAGAGGGCTCTGAGCATCCTTTAGGCGCCTGGCGGCAGCAGCCGCGGTCCTTCTCTCTCTCCGGTGGGGGCGGAGCTTCGCCCGGCTGCGACCAATCGCTGCGGAGGCCGGAGGCAAAGGAGGCACATCAAAGGGAGAGGAGATCAAAGCGCTTGGCGGCGGCGCCTCCTCCGCCGAGACAAAAGCGGGGAGCATCCGCGGAAGCCGGAGCGGCGAGCGGACCAGGTTGGGAGCAGCTCTCCTCTTCCTCTTCCTCCTCCTCCTCTTCCTCCAAATCAGGGGGTCCGTCTGGCGTTTCAAGGCTTGCTGCTTCAGGATGGAGAAAGCCACCTCTTGCACAGGGCAGCCATTGAACGGCTCGGCCCCTTCCTGAAAACCTTCCCTTTCCTCGTTATTCTGCTCCTCCTCGTCCAGCTACCCCCGTATTTCCTACATCGGGGGGGGGGAGGGAGAGTGGGAGCACCCTGGAACCTGCTCAGGTAAGTTTGGGGCAGAGGTGACGGGTTTTCAACTTCACCCACCTTTCTGGTTATTCCCCCCCCCCTTTGGGGTCAAAACCCCTGCTCTTTTCATAGAATTGTTGCTTTGGAAGTGTGCCCCCAAGGGTCATCCAGTCCAACCCCCCGCAATGCAGGAATCTCAACGAAAGCATCCGCGGCAGATGCTTTTTTTGGGGGAGGAGGCCCATAGCTCAGCCTTTCAGCTACAGTGATACCTCGGGTTACATACGCTTCAGGTTGCATACGCTTCAGGTTATGGACTCCGCTAACCCAGAAATAACGCTTCAGGTTAAGAACTTTGCTTCAGGATAAGAACAGAAATTGTGCTCTGGCGTGCAGCGCAGCGGGAGGCCCCATTAGCTAAAGTGGTGCTTCAGGTTAAGAACAGTTTCAGGTTAAGAACGGACCTCCGGAACGAATTAAGTTCTTAACCCGAGGTACCACTGTGGTGTGGCGCTGTGGGTTAAACCACAGAGCCTAGGGCTTGCTGATCAGAAGGTCGGCGGTTCGAATCCCCAACGGGGTGAGCTCCCGTTGCTCAGTCCCAGCTCCTGCCAACCTAGCAGTTCGAAAGCACGCAAAGTGCAAGTAGATAAATAGGTACCGCTCCGGCGGGAAGGTAAAAGCGTTTCCGTGCGCTGCTCTGGTTCGCCAGAAGCGGCTTTGTCATGGTGTAGTGGTTAAGAGCGGTGGACTCGTAATCTGGGGAACCGGGTTCGTCTCCGCTCCTCCACATGCAGCTGCTGGGTGACCTTGGGCTAGTCACACTTCTCTGAAGTCTCTCAGCCCCACTCACCTCACAGAGTGTTTGTTGTAGGAAGGGAAAGGAGAATGTTACTTTGAGACTCTTCGGGTAGTGATAAAGCGGGATATCAAATCCAAACTCCTCCTCCTCCTCCTCCTCCTCTTCTTCTTCTTCTTCTTCTTCATGCTGGCCACATGACCCGGTAGATGTACGCCGGCACCCTCAGCCAGTAAAGCGAGATGAGCGCCGCAACCCCAGAGTACTGCACCTAATGGTCAGGGGTCCCTTTACCTTTACCACTGTATTGGGGCTTTCTGCCAGTTCTCTAGGTGTCTATGGGCAATGAGACTGTGTGTTGTGCCCCCTCTAAGAAAATCCTCCAGCCTCTCCTTTCCCCATCGCACTGTGTAATTTTGCTCAGCGAGAGACCTCTTCTGTGAGATTTTTAAGTGGAGGCTGTATGGCTGCCTGTCATTTCTGATCCAGTTGAGTTTCCTGCATTGCGGGGGGGGGGGTTGGACTGGATGACCCTCAGGGTCTCTTCCAACCCTACGGTTCTGCGATTCTACATACAAAGGTCCCAGGTTGAATCCCCAGCATCTCCAGGTAGGACGGTGGGATAGCTCAGTGGGTAGAGCAATAGACTCTTAGGGTCGTGGGTTCGAGCCCCACGTTGGGCAAAAGATTCCCGCATTGCAAGGGGTTGGACTAGATGACCCTCGGGTCCCTACCGACTCTATAATTCTGTGGTTCTGTTGCAGAGAAAGCCTCTGTGTTTGAAACCCTGGAAAGCTGCTGCCAGTCAGTGTGTGCAGCACTGGACTAGTTGTTCCTGTTTAAAGCAGCCCTTTCTTCTCAGCCATGAGGATCGGAACCTTAACAATTACCATATTTTTCGCTCCATAGGGTGCACCGGACCATAGGGCGCACCTCGTTTTTAGAGGAGGAAACAAGAAAAAAAAATATTTTTCTGGTTTTCCTCCTCTAAAAGCCCTGTTTTTTTGAGGATCAGCTAAAAGTTTTGCAGCTTTTTTGCAAAGGGAAAAGCCCTGGTTTTTTTGAGGATCAGCTAAAGTTTTGCAGCTTTTTTGCAAAGGGAAAAGCCCTGTTTTTTGAGGATCAGCTAAAAGTTTTGCAGCTTTTTTTGCAAAGGGGGAAAAGCAAAGCTCCTTTTGCAAAGGGGGAAAAGCAAAGAGGAAAAGCCCCATTTTTATGGGGTTCAACTCACATTTCTGCAGCTTCTAAAGGAAAGGGAGCCTTTTCTACAGTTTCCAGACAGATAATCTAATCAGCCAGTCACATGTCGCTGGGGAAACAAACAACCTCCCTCTGCAGCACATTCAACAAAGGAGGGCGGGGCTGAAAGGGAGCCGGGACTCTTATCTCTCTCCCGATCTCTTGCTGATCAGCTGCTGAGCGGGGTCCTTTCAACACCCCCTTTTCTCTTTGTAAAATAAAAAGCATGATCCTCTTTTGGCCCCTGGGCAATTCAGCTCCAGGGACCACCATTCGCTCCATAAGACGCACAGATATTTCCCCTTACTTTTTAGGAGGAAAAAAGTGCGTCTTATGGAGCGAAAAATACGGTATATTTAAGGCACATAGCTCACTTGCTTTGCAGGCAGAAGATTCCCAGGTTCAGATTCCATCGTCTCCAGGAAGGGCTGGGAATTCCCCCTGCCTGAAACCCGGGAGAACCAGTCATTGTGCTCACCCCTTGCTCTTTCCAAAAGGGACACCCTGCGCCTTTAACTGCTACCTGCCAGGCAGAAATACAGCAGGGATAGCCTCCTTCCACTGACCTACCTCCGAACTGAGCAGTATTGCTTATTTCCCTCTGAAAAGATGCGGGAGACCCTGCCTCGTCCAAGAAGACCGAGGGAAGATGCTTCTGAGGACCAAAGGATGAGCAAGGAACTGCTGGTAGGCCCATTTGCTGTACTAGCATTATGTATGAAGAAATCCACCATGTTGATATGAAATATGTCTATATAAAATATTTCGAGTGCCTACAGAGGTACGTTGCTCTAGAAATCAAGCCTGTTGCAAAAGTGCTTGCTCCGTGCTATTTAACTAGCGCTTAATGCCAAAATAGGCTTCTAAGCAATTTCCACATTATAATAGGGTCGCCATATTTCAAAAAGTGAAAATACAGACACTAAAACGGTTGAACTTTTTTGCTGAGCTTTCCCCCACCCAAAGTTGTTGAGCTTTTTTGGCGGAAATCTCAAAAATAGTTTTGAGCTATTTTAAATAAAAATTGCCAATATCGACACTACCACCATGGGTTGCCATAGGTCCAGATTTCCCCAGACGTTTCAGCGAGTTCCACCCAGGCTGAATACGTCTGGGAAACTCCGAACATATGGCAACCCTAAAATAGAACAACAATTGGGCAATCATTAAAATGTGGTGGTATCTCTGTACGTGCCATTTTTTAGCATTTAAAGCTCTTTCATTGAAATGTCTAGTCCTATAACCACTCCTCAAGAAACTTAGTTTTTGAAAATCTAAGTAGAATCATAGAATCATAGAATCCTAGAGTTGGAAGAGACCACAAGGGCCATCCAGTCCAACCCCCTGCCAAGCAGGAAACACCATCAAAGCATTCCTGACAGATGGCTGCAGCCTCTGCTTAAAGACCTCCAAAGAAGGAGACTCCACCACACTCCTTGGCAGCAAATTCCACTTCGGACAGCTCTTATTCAGGAAGTTCTTCCTAATGTTTAGGTGAATCTTCTTTCTTGTAGTTTGAATCATTGCCGTGTCCGCTTCTCTGGAGCAGCAGAAAACAACCTTTCACCCTCCTCTATATGACTCCTTTTATATATTTGAAATGGCTATCATATCACCCCTTAACCTTCTCTTCTCCAGGCTAAACATACCCAGCTCCCTAAGCCGTTCCTCATAAGGCATCGTTTCCAGGCCTTTGACCATTTTGGTTGCCCTCCTCTGGACACGTTAGCTTGTCAGTATCCTTCTTAATTTTTGGCCAGTTGCCAATCTCCCCTTTTTGGGCAAGGTTCTCAAATCGGTGGTCGCGTCAGATCAAAATAGAAAATTCCTTCCAGTAGCACCTTAGAGACCAACTGAGTTTGTTCTTGGTATGAGCTTTCGTGGCATGCACACTTCAGACACTGAAACAGCTGATCACCCATTCCCACCACCCTTCTGAGTAATACCCCTCCCCACTCCCTCACTATTTAAGGGTTCTAGTGACTTCTGTTTCAGTGTATCTGAAGAAGTGTGCATGCACACGAAAGCTCATACCAAGAACAAACTAGTTGGTCGCCTAAGGTGCTACTGGAAAGAATTTTTTTTTTGGCCAGTTGCCAATCTCCCCTTCTTGGGCGAGGTTCTCGAATCGGTGGTCGCAGATCAGATCCAGGCGCTCTTGGAGGAAACTGATTTGCTAGATCCGTTTCAATTGGGGTCTCTCAGGCCTGGTTTTGACCAGGACCAATGACCAGGGGTGCTGTTGGGGCACCAGGTTTCATATAGAGGGTTCAGAAGTTTGACAAGCGGCGCCCCCCCCCGCCACTCCCAAGCTCCGCTGCTCCCTCCGTCACCCCATCCGTGCAGCGCTGCTGCTCCCAGGGTGACCGGTGGTGCGTGGGGAGTGGCAAGGGGTCACCCCCATGCGCCGCCGCTGCTCCATCGCCCTGGGAGCAGCAGCGCACTTTTGAGCCGCAGAGGGAAAAGACGGCTTGTGGGGCTGCCGTGCGCGATTGGCGGGGAGTGTGACATCACGATGCCCTGCCCCCCGGGCGTGTTTTTTCGCCACCCAGGATAGCGCGGAGCCTTCCTCTGCCACTGTCTCCCACTGCCCTGCCCCCAAGGGAAATAAATGGAGTGGGCTTTGGCCGGAGGTCAGCAAGCTTTTTCAGCTGTGGGCGGGTCCACCGTCCCTCAGACCATGTGGTGGGCCGGACTATATTTTTTGGGGGAAATGAACGAATTCCTATGCCCCACAAATAACCCAGAGATGCATTTTAAATAAAAGCACACATTCTACTCATGTAAAAACACGCTGATTCCCGGACCGTCCTGCGGGCTGGATTTAAGAAGGCGATTGGGCTGCATCCGGCCCCTGGGCCTTAGGTTGCCTATCCCTGGTTTTGGCTATGTCTGTGTGAGCGGAAGGAAGGAGAGGACACTGAGGTCCAGCTCTGACGGCCTTCTGGTGGTTCCCTCCTGTGTGAAGCCAAGTTACAGGGAACCAGGCAAGGGCCTTCTCGGTAGTGGCACCCGCCCTGTGGAACACCCTCCCACCAGATGTCAAAGAGAAAACAACTACCAGACTTTTAGAAGACATCTGAAAGCAGCCCTGTTTAGAAGCAAAGATTTTATTGGTTTTCCACAAAAACAAATGCCAATACAATAAAACAAATACAACAACAACAGATACAACAAACAGAACAGAAATAACAAAATACAAACCTACGCTGGAATACCAACATTCCTTTCACTAATTAAAAATCTTGTTTCAAATCTACTTGGGGGACTTCCCCCGTTTTCTCTCCTTTGCTTCCAATTCTAATTTACTCTAATAACTTCTCATCTCTAAATTCAAATCCATTACCATCAAAATATCCCAATATAGCTTCTTAATACATAATACATTATTTAACTTCATAATACAGAATATTACTTCTTGAATCTAATCTTAACATCTTATTTTACTTAAACTACTGCTGATAATCAATTCATGTATCTCTTCACTATTTCAAATCAGAAATTCTTAACACACTGACTTCAGGGTACCATGATGAGCCGTCCTAATTACATTTTAAAAAAATTTCACCCTATCCCTCTTCTAACCATTTTCCTTCGCCATCTCGGGATCACCCACCAGACTTCTCTCCACCTCCTTCCAACATCATTGTCCAGAATGTCCTCTTTTTCTTTATAACCAAAAGTCAGAACACAGTCCACAAACATCCTTGCAGAGAACTCCAGGGGACACAAAACATCACATTCCAGCATCTCCATTTCAAACTTCCAGTCATCTTCTAATTGTAATTTCCAAAATTGTTTTCCCTTCATTTCTGGGCTCTCACCCCAGAAATCGGATATAATATGTCTTCCAACCCTGGGTCTCTCACACCAACAGGATTTTCCTTCTTCCTGGAGTTGCATAGTCACTGTATATTGTTCCTCAAATATTTCCTCAAGTTCCCTAGCAAGGTTTTCTTCCAGTTTAGCAAAGTTCTCAAAAGTCTTTCCCATTGCAAGAAACTTTTCATCAGCATTCTGCTTCAACAATTCTAATTTCTGGTTTAACAATTCTAACTTCAAAAGAGTTATCCTTTGTCCATGGGTCATACCCGGATCTAGAGCCAGTTTAAAAACGAAACTAAGCATGGTAGAAGTGGGCAGGGGATATCAAGTTTCAGTACTTTTCCATCTTTACCCACAAGTTTCAGCCGCCATTTCCCCCCAAATCAGGGTGAAAAGATTATAATCCAACAACTTTAAAGAAGAAATACTTCCAACATCTTAGTTCCCCTAACGGGGTTTCAGCCGATCGTACTTGTCAAAAAGCTCCGTAGAGACATTGTATCCGCTAGTGCAGCAGCAGCTAGAAACATTGTTATTTTCTTCCATTCAGCAAGGAGAGGAACGGGCTTCCTTTTGACGTTCCTCCCGGAGAGCCAATTGAGAAATTTTAAGTCTAATTAACCTCCGTACTTACGGCTTACGGGGTTCTTCTTACTTTTTCTCTCATAATTAGGTAAAAAATTTCTATTTCAGAATCTTGACCATTGACTTCCCCTGCCTTTTCACCTTCGGTTTTATATCCTTACCATCTATTTCTTAACCATTTCTTCTAAAAATTTAACACAATTATATATATAAAATCCAACAATTATCTTACTCAACTTAATCTATATTTCATCTTATACTAGGTTTACTAATAATACATCCTCAAAAATCATCATAAATTGTTCTTATCAAATTCTTTACTTACTCCTCTATCCTTTAATCAAGGCTGCTAATAACATAAAACTTCAGATATCCCCTTTCTTATTTAAAAAAAAAAAACTAAATAAAACTAACGATCTTCACACTCCGATGCCAGAATACCTAACAGACCATTTTAAATTTTGCTTAATACTTCACCCCACTCCCCCTCTGTCCATTATCCTTCTCCTAGTGACACCAGGCCAAGTTTCCAATTGCCCTCTTTTCCCAAATGACCACAGATCCAGGCACAGTTCAAGCACTCCTTGCAACGAGCTTCAGGGTATCCAACTCATATTGTATTTTAATATTTTGTTGGAAGCCGCCCAGAGTGGCTGGGGAAGCCCAGCCAGATGGGCGGGGTATAAATAAATAATAATAATAATATATTATTATTATTATTATTATTATTATTATTAAATGTGATTTTTGTGCATAGGAAAGAGAAGTTGGGAGGGAGGGGAATCTGCAGCCCAGCCCTGTGCCGTTTTACTCAGAAGTAAGCTTGATTGTTTTCGAAAAACACGCTTCACCCTCCTTTTTTTAATTGCAGAGGAAGGCCGACGTGGAGAGGGAGAAAATTGTCCAGGAATGGAAGGATCTCTGTCGTTTCCTGGAAGAACAGAAGGAGCAGCTGATCGGGTGGCTGGAAAGCCTCGCAGGGAACATTATCGAGAGAAGGGGGGAGAGTCTGTCCTCGGAGACCCCTCCGCCGAGTGAAACGAAGGGAGCGCAGGAGCATATTGGCTGCCAGCAGGTGAGACTTGGCCAATCCAGTGAGAAGATGGGACCGCTTTTTGCTCATCCATTCATTGGAGAGTCAGCGTGGCCTAACGGTTAGAGTGTCGGACTCAGACCTGGGAGACCAGGGTTCGAGTCCTCACTTGGCCATGATGGAACCTTGAGCCAGCCACTGCCTCTCGGCCTAACCTACCTCACAGGGTTGTTGTGGGGGGAAGAAAGGAGGATTTTTTCATTATTGCTGTATTCCAAGAGTAGCCCGTTTTCATGCATCCTGCTGCTTCGGCGTTAATGTCCGCAATGCAGACTGTTATCCCTGTTATGAGACGTCCCGGGGGGGGGGGCAAGTTGTTAGACTGACCCCCAGGTAGGGACAAAGCCTGCGTGCCCTCCTGGCTATTTGAGTCCAGGGGCACATTAGTAATATGTGATTGTTTCCCCAGCTTGAAGAACAACACACACAAGCCGTGATGGCTAAAACTACTTTATTGCAGTTAAAATGCAGAGTATGTCTCTGCTTGCCAGCTCATGATTTCAGAGCTGTCCATAATAGCGTCTGCATCACGTGTGTGAGAAAGCTGGTAGGACTGGTAGCTTTCCCACAGGATAAAAACAGACACAGTCATGCTGGCCTCGCTGCTGCAGCGTTCGCAGCTCGGCTTGTAATAATATCACAACAATCCCAAGTCCCTCTTATTGTCCTCTCTTCCTTCCAGGCCGCCGGCAGCTCCAACAGCAGGAAGGAGTTTGCGTTTCCAACAAGGCAAGGCTACTTCCTCGAGGTAGAGCTGAGGCTTCGCCATTTCTCCGAGAGGAGGAAGACCATCATGGGAGAGGCGCTGAACTGCTTCCGAGGTGAGCAGGGGTCTTCCGGGTTCTCCCTTGGGCAGCAAGACGGCCATAAAATCTCTAGTGAAGGTCACTGTTCCATTTAGCTCTGACTGACAAAGGCCCTGGGATTTCAGATGGGGCACATTCTCATCTGGAGACACCGGCGGTTGAACCTGGGACCTTCGGCACGCAAAGCAGACTTTCTACTACTGGGCTGCAGCTCTTCCCCATACGCAAGTTGCCTTATACCTGGTCGGATCATCGCTCAGAGCTGTTAGCCTTGAGGAGTCTCAAACCTTGTGTTTTCTTTTTCTTTTTTTAAAAAATTTTTAATCATTTTTTCGATACAAACATCAACCACAAAAAACACAAACAATAAAAACCATAATAACTGTTAAGTTGTGGGTGGACACAGCAGACGACACAGTGATTTCCAAGCAGCTCTTGTTTATTCTCAGGCTGGAACAGAAGTGAGCTGAAGGCCTCAGCAGCCTGCTTATATAGAACTCAGCTACAAAGCAACAGTAACAACTTTCTGTAGTTAACCAATCCCTGAACGTCACTTTACAATCCCTCTTTTGCATATGCGGACCTGAGTGAAAACTGCAGCAGAATGAACTATATACACACACCCCTAGTGGCCTAGGGTGAGAACTTCAATACATAACAACAATAATATAATAACAATAATTAGTGTGGTGGTGCCATAGTCAAAACAAAATAAAAAAAAAAAATTCCTTCCAGTAGCACCTTAGAGACCAACTAAGTTTGTTCTTGGTATGAGCTTTTGTGTGCATGCACACTTCTTCAGATACACTGAAACGGAAGTCACCAGACCCTTAAATATAGTGAGAGAGTGGGAGGGGTATTACTCAGAAGGGTGGTGGGAATGGGGGATTGGCTGATAATAACAGTTTGACAATTCAAATTTGAATACATTGAATACACTGATATACCTATGACTACACCTTTTTAAAAAAAACACTGTTTCCCCACCTCTCTCGCCTCCTTGTACCTCCCACCGCTGTCCGCCTTATCGCTTTCTTCATACCAGAGTACGGTCGAGGAAGGTGAAATGTGTGTTGTTCTGAATACAAAAAAAAAGCAGTTTCTCTCTTTGCCTTCTTTCCAGAGTCCCTGAAGACGGAGCTCGAGAGTCTGATTGGTACGTCCCTGGCTCTGACGGGACCCAAGGGGTGTTTCGTTTTATAAATAATAGCCAAAACAGTGTGTACTTTCGACTTGTGGTCCCCGGCGGATGCCATTCAGAGGCGCATACTGCCTCCAACAGTGGAGACAAGAGCCAAGCTGCCTGTTAATTTGCGACCTGCTTGTCAAGCAGCTTATGAGGATGGTGGGGGTGGGAAGGTGCGGGGTGGGAGAGGACAGGATGAAATCTGAACAATGCCTTTTCTTGCAGCTCCTTCGTTTCTTCCGGAGTTTCGTCTTAAGGACTCCAGAACATCCCCCACATCTGGATCGGGAGCATTTCCTCGGGAGCAACGTGACATGGCAACAGATGTGGGATCTGTGGTTCAGGTGAGAGTGTTTCTCTTATTTTCTTACGCTACTGGGCAGTGTGAGCAGCTTTGGAGGCAGAATGTACAGTGGTGCCTCGCAAGACGAAATTAATTCGTTCCGCGAGTGCTGTCGTATAGCGAAAATTTCATCTTGCGAAGCACGGTCAGAGGAAGCGTGGCTTTACGGGGGGAAAAACCACACACAAAAAAATCGTTTTGCCAGTCGCGCCCATAGGGAAATTTGTCTTGCGAGTCACCCTTTCGTTAGCGAATGCCTTTCGTCTAGCGAGTTTTTCGTCTAGCGAGGCATTCGTCTAGCGAGGTACCACTGTAAGGACTGAGCTATACAGCTGCAGTTATAACCGCTTTAAGTGTGTTTAATGGGACGCGGGTGGCGCTGCGGTCTAAACCACAGAGCCTAGGGCTTGCCGATCAGAAGGTTGGTGGTTCGAATCCCCGCGACGGGGTGAGCTCCTGTTGCTCGGTCCCAGCTCCTGCCCACCTAGCAGTTCGAAAAGCATGTCAAAGTGCAAGTAGATAAATAGGTACTGCTCCGGCGGGAAGGTAAACGGCGTTTCCGTGCGCTGCTCTGGTTCGCCAGAAGCGGCTTAGTCATGCTGGCCACATGACCCGGAAGCTGTACGCCGGCTCCCTCGGCCAGTAAAGTGAGATGAGCCCAGAGTCGTCTGCGACTGGACTTAACTGACGGGAGTCCCTTTACCTTTAAGTTTGTTTAAAGTGCATTATAAAATTGTGACACCAGATGGCACTGGTGAGCTAATGGCAAAATCCATATAGATTTAAAAAAAAAATTTTTTAAGCCTTTTCACAGAGGGGTTGTTTTTTTTAATGTGTACATGCGGCCCAAGTATTCTAAACATCACACACACACACCAGCCTGGTTACCCGAGTCTGATCACAAATGCTGATTTCCTTCCCAGAATCTGCTGAAGTTTGAGGATGTGGCTGTGGATTTTACAGATGGCGAGTGGGACCTTTTGGATGCCCCCCAAAGGACCCTCTACAAGGACGTCATGCGAGAGAACTACGAGAACACAACCTCACTGGGTAAGAGAGCAGGTCTGGGTTTTAAACCACCAGCCACAGGGAAATCTTTCTATTTATTTACCAAAACGTCTACACTGCTTGACCGCCGTAAAACGTCTAAGGAGGAGAAACATTTTTAAAAGATTTTGAAATTAGTAGTAGGAAGGATAGCCGGGGGCAGGATGTCAGGCTGGCAAAGTAGTCGGGGTGTCTCCCCCTCCTGTTGCGACCAGCTCCCCCCCCCCGGTCTCTCAAAACCAGAAGAAGTATGACAGGCACAACAAGAGACGGAAAGAAGATAAAATCCCTGCCAGAGAAGAATGGCAGATCAAGTTGATGGATTCAGGGGTCAGCAAACTTTTTCAGCAGGGGGCCAGTCCACTGTCCCTCAGACCTTGTGGGGGGCCGGACTATATTTTGAAGGGGGAAAATGAACGAATTCCTATGCCCCACAAATAACCCAGAGATGCATTTTAAATAAAAGCACACATTCTACTCATGTAAAAACACCAGGCAGGCCCCACAAATAACCCAGAGATGCATTTTAAATAAAAGCACACATTCTACTCATGTAAAAACACCAGGCAGGCCCCACAAATAACCCAGAGATGCATTTTAAATAAAAGGACACATTCTACTCATGTAAAAACATGCTGATTCCTGGACCGTCCGCAGGCCAGATTTAGAAGGAGATTGGGCTGCCTACCCATGGATTATGCTGAAAGAGCTAAAATAACTGGAAGAATCAGAAATCAGGAAGACCAAAATTTTAATAAGGAAAGGGGGAAATTGATCTTGAAAACCATTGTAAACAGTTACAGGTAGGTATCCATCTTGGTCTGCCATAGTCAAAACAAAATAAAAATAAAAAATTCCTTCCAGTAGCACCTTAGAGACCAACTAAGTTTGTTCTTGGCATGAGCATCTAGATCAAGGGAATTAATAGTACCACTGTATTCCGCTCTGGTCCAACCTCACCTGGAATACTGTGTCCAGTTCTGGGCACCACAGTTCAAGAAGGATACTGACAAGCTGGAACATGTCCAGAGGAGGGCAACCAAAATGGTCAAAGGCCTGGAAACGATGCCTTATGAGGAACGGCTTAGGGAGCTGGGTATGTTTAGCCTGGAGAAGAGAAGGTTAAGGGGTGATATGATAGCCATGTTCAAATATATAAAAGGATGTCATATAGAGGAGGGTGAAAGGTTGTTTTCTGCTGCTCCAGAGAAGCGGACACGGGGCAATGGATTCAAACTACAAGAAAGAAGATTCCACCTAAACATTAGGAAGAACTTCCTGACAGTAAGAGCTGTTGGACAGTGGAATTTGCTGCCAAGGAGTGTGGTGGAGTCTCCTTCTTTGGAGGTCTTTAAGCGGAGGCTTGACAGCCATCTGTCAGGAATGCTTTGATGGTGTTTCCTGCTTGGCAGGGGGTTGGACTGGATGGCCCTTGGGGTCTCTTCCAACTCTAGGATTCTATGATCTGCAGGGACAAGTTGCCATGCTCATGTGAACCAACCTTGTTACTTTGCAAGAAGTGTGATTTTTTTGGTGACCCGCTCCTGACAGGTGTGGTCTGGGAAGTTTTACGAGGCCAAATAGAGAGACCCGGAGGGCCGCATTCACCCCTGTGAGGGTCCGGGGCTCCCCACCCCTTCTGTAGACTCAGAAATGACCTGTGACTTCCTCCTCTTCTCCCCTGGCTTCCTTCCTGCCCAGTTCTGGCCATCACCAAGCCTGGCGTGATCTCTCGGCTGGAACAAATGGACGAGCTGCCGGCATTGGATCTCCACAGCGCCAGGGGCCACGTAGGAGGTATGCCATTCAAACGTAATATTTGCTGGGAAGGGGAAGGCAATGATAACGCGGGGTGGGATCCTGGGCAGTGGGAGGAATTGTACCCATTGGCGGCCTGGAGCGCAGCAAGGTTGTTTCAACCACACTGTGTCTCAGGTCGCTTTCTTTGAGTTGTCGTACAGACCACAGAGGGGCACATGGGGGTCTTCATCCAATTCCCATTCCCCATTCTTTCCTCTTCCCTGTTCTTAGCCAGCACAAACCCCGACACGTCGGCAAAAGTGGAGCAAGGGAACGAGATCTGGGCTGAGGATCGGTGCAGGCTGGAAGGAAATGCTTGTAGCGAGCGAACAGGTGAGGTCCCTTGGAAACCACAAACAAGCTTTTTTCTCTCTCCAGAAGTTGGCTGCTTCTACAAATGGGGGGGGGGGGTCCTTGATAGATCTGTCTTGATAGATCTGTCCTCCCCTAATTTGTCATGCCGGCTTTCGATCTCCTTTCCTTATAGAAGCCAGACTGGCTCCTTCCTTGTTGTCCTTCCGCCGGCAGGTGAAATCTCATTTATTCTGACTGGCCTCTGGGAACTGACTGCTTTTGTTTTAAGCAAAAAGGCTTTAAAAGTGCTGCTGCTGCTGTTATTGATGATGATGATGATGATGATGATGATGATAATAATAATAATAATAATAATAATTAATAATAATAATACCCTACCCATCTGACAGGGTTACCCCAGCCACTCTGGGAAGCTTCCAACATAATAAAAACACAGCAAAACATTAAACATAAAAAACAGGCTGCCTTATCTGTTTTAATAGATTATATTGTTTTTAATTCTCTCATAGTTTAATTACCTTTTAAAGTAAATCCTGCCAACCTAGCAGTTCGAAAGCACACCAGTGCAAGTAGATAAATAGGTACCACTGCGGCGGGAAGGTAAACGGCGTTTCCGTGCGCTCTGGTTTCCGTCATGGTGTTCCGTTGCACCAGAAGCGGTTTAGTCATGCTGGCCACATGACCCGAAAGCTGTCTGTGGACAAACACTGTCGTGTGACAAAGACGCATGAGAGCAGGAACAGCTGTTGGAGTCCAACTGCCATAACTGCCATTCTAGTCTGTAACTGTCTTTCAGCGCTGTGTGAGTTCTTACCTTGACTGTGGTGACTAGTTTCTCTCAGAGTGTGTGCCAGTATAGAGAAGTTTAATTTATTTAAGAAGTTTATTTTAAGCTTAATAAAAGTTTTTTTTTTTTGTTTCAATGAAAACTCTGCTTAAATAATTCCCGCTGCACGTCAAACGCCGGCTCCCTCGACCTGAAAGCGAGATGAACGCCACAATCTCATAGATCGCCTTTGACGTGACTTAACCATCCAGGGGTCCTTTACCATTTACCTTTACTTTTAAAAGATTATCTTTTAAGGTTTTTTTTATCTTTTATCTGTGTTTGTGTAAGCAGACATAAGTTCTGGTTTGGGGGAAATGACATGATATAAATCAAACAACGTCAAACATACCATCTCAGGACTATTTAATTGCTCATCTTCCAACATTGTGTATGCAATCAAATGCCAACAGTGCCCTTCAGCTCTCTATATTGGACAAACAGGCCAAACCCTACGCCAAAGGATAAATGGACATAAATCTGATATCAGGAATCACAAGACAGAGAAACCAGTAGGAGAACACTTCAATCTCCCAGGACATTCTATAAAAGATCTCAAAGTAGCTGTCTTAATACAAAGGAATTTCAGAAATAGACTGGAAAGAGAAGTGGCTGAATTGCAACTAATCACCAAACTTAAAACCATGGAGAAACCTGGTCTGAACAAAGACATTGGATTCTTATCTCATTATACATAACAAAGCTATCTTTAGCCATCTCACCCCTTGCCTTTCCCTGCAAGACTAATTGCAGCCGTTAAGAGTCGTCAACAGGTTTTCCACACCTATCAGCTGATCACCCATTCCCACCACCCTTCTGAGTAATACCCCTCCCCACTCCCTCACTATATTTAAGGGTCTGGTGACTTCTGTTTCAGTGTATCTGAAGAAGTGTGCATGCACACGAAAGCTCATACCAAGAACAAACTTAGTTGGTCTCTAAGGTGCTACTGGAAAATTTTTATTTTTAAAAATTATTATTTATTATTATTATTATCATCATCATCATCATCATCATTATCATTTCCCTCTATTTAAGATGTCGTCTCACCTTCCCTCTGTTTTTTGCTCCATCTTGTTGCCGGTGCCATTGTTGCATCTATCAACCTGAGGTATAGCTCAGTTGGTAGGACATCAGACTCTTGAACTCAGGGTCAGGGGTTTGAATCCCCACTTTGGGTGAAAGATTTCCTGCATTGCAGGGGGTTGGACTAGATGATCCATGTGATCCCTTCCAACTCTTCTCTTCTCTTCTCTTCTGGAACTCCCTCCCTTCAGATGTCAAAGAGATAGACAACTACCAGACTTTTAGAGGACATCTGAAGGCAGCCCTGTTTAGGGAAGCTTTTAATGTGTGATATTTTAATGTATTTGATTTTTGTTGGAAGCCGCCCAGAGTGGCTGGGGAAATCCAGCCAGATGGGCGGGGTACAAATAATAATAATAATATATAATTATTATTATTATTATTATTATTATTCTCTCTCTTTTCTTCTGATGACTACATGTGAATCACGCTGATATATCTTCTCATTTTCCCAGGAGTTGCTGAGAGAACAAGAGAGAATGAGGGGAGGGGTCTTCAACCAGAAAACTTTGAGCTGGCGGGGTCACACGCTGCATTGCTCCAAAACACTGGGACCAAGTCCAAATCCCGCGAAAAGCAGGAAGCCCCCGAGACTCAACCCATGTCACCAGGCAGCCATCTTGGAGAGCAGCTGCTGGAACCAGTTCTTTTTGTGGGGCTGGAGAAGAAGAACGCAGCCAACGTAGGGACAGGGCAGGAGAGCCAAGAGCTTTGCTCCGCATGTGGGAAGGCCTTCAACAACAGGGCAAGTCTGGTTAGACACCAGAGAATCCACAGCGGGGAGAAGCCGCACACTTGCACCGACTGCGGGAAAAGCTTCAACAAGAGGTCCAACCTTGTTACTCACCAGAGAATCCACACGGGAGAGAAGCCCTACAGGTGTGTGGAGTGTGGGAAAAGCTTCAGCCTGAGCTCTAGCCTCGTCCGACACCAGAGGATCCACACCGGGGAGAAGCCCTACCAGTGCTCCGTGTGCGAAAGGAGCTTCAACCAGAAGCCCTCCCTGGTGGTGCACGAGAGGACCCACCGCCGCGAGAAGCCCTACAAGTGCTCGGCGTGCGAGAAGAGCTACAGCCACGCGACGAGCCTCATCGCTCACGAGAAGGTCCACCGGGAGGAGAAGCCGTACTGGTGCGCGGAGTGCGGGAAAAGGTTCAGCTTCAGCTCTCAGCTGATCACCCACCAGAGGATCCACGCCGAGGAGAAGCCCTACAAGTGCTCCGTCTGCGAGAGAGGGTTCAGCCGGCCCTCCAGCCTCGTGGTGCACGAGAGGGTCCACACGGGAGAGAAACCCTACAAATGCACGGCCTGCGAAAAGGGCTTCCCCTCCAACTCGAGCCTGGTGAGGCACCAGCTCACCCACGTGGAAGAGAAGCTGTGTGCGGAATGCGGGAAAAGCTTCAGTCCAAATTCCCGGCTCCAGAGGATGCAGGCTGGGGAGGAAATGCCCAAGTGCCCGGGATGTGAGAACCGGTTCGACTTGAGTCCGAACGGTTTCCCAGGGGTACAGCTTCCCAAATGGGGAAAACCTGTTGGCAGACGAAACAGCAGTCGGCGTGATGGCATTCGTATCGTAGATTCTGCAGAGGTGCAACTGGAGGACGATGTTTTCAGCCAGAGCTCCCTTCCTCAGCATTATCACATTCACTATGCAGGGTGGGAATGAAATTAAGAGGGTTTTTTGTGTGTGCGCTTGCTGTCTGGAGCTAATGTAGCCCAAAACATTTGCCAGGACGCCAGGTTGATGAAGATCTGCGATTGTAGGGGAACAAGCAATGTATCTTACTGTAAATATATTAAATTTTCAGGGAAATGTTCTTGGCAGATGGGGGAGAAGTGGGGGGGGAATGTTTCCTCCCTGGAGAAATCTAGTTTGGCTTTGCTCTGGAGCCATTAAAATTGCTGGAGGAGTTGAAAAACCAACTTCTTGTTCTTCTGAAGAGAAGTTGCTGTGTAAGAATGAAGATGCGTTTGAACTTAAGATAATTTGGGAGCACATGTTTTTGTAATGTATGAATACACACACACACACACACACACACACACACACACACACACACACACACACAAAATGTAAACTCAGCTTACTTTCTGCAGGGATAGATGTGGTCCAGAGCCAAAATTCCCTTCAATTCCAACGTTCAAGTGGTGCATGATGTTGCTTGTATGTGGCCAAACCCATACTCAAGAGGGGGGTCACAGTGGGCTTCAGGAAACCCCAAGTTTTGCAAAGCTGTCAGAAAATGTCTAGGGGGCAGGGGAAGCCAAAAGGAAGGAGGGGTGCATGTTCAGTGACCATTTGGGGGACAGGGAGAAGGGAAAGGAATTGGAAACGCGAATGCCCTGTAACTTTAAACTGTCATGGCTCCCCCCCAAAGAATTCTGGGAAGTGTAGTGTGTTAGGGGTGGTTAGACCCGTTAGGGGAGACCCCTGTTCTCCTTCCTAGAGCTATAATCCTCAGAGTGGTTTAATGGTCATTCCCTCTCCCCAGGGGATTCTGGGAATTGTAGTTCTGTGAGGGGTGCCAGTAGCAGGGCCTGCAGCCTGACCGCCTCATTAATGCCCTGCGATGTTGCCGAAACGGCGAGGGCTTGTGTGTTATGTGTACAGAACAAACTACAGACACCCGTTAAACAATTCAAAAGCCTTTATTCGAAGGAGATCCAGAGGACAGAAAAAATCATTTGGAAATAAAGGGGAAGTCTCTAAACCCAGGGCCACACACCTGTTTGGAAGCAGGGGCAAATCTCAGAAACGGCTGAGGGCACCACGAAAAGGCCCATTTTACAGGAGACGATCATCAGAATGTCCCCCTTCAAGCAAAGCATATCCCCCAAGCAAAAGACGAATAAAAAGTTTAAAAAAAAACAACCAAAACCCATAAAAACTAACATTGGGAGGAGCAGGAGGCTAGTTTAGTGCCCTGTGGGACTGTCTGAGTGTCCCATGATGCTTGTGGGCATATGGTTGGGGACCCCAGACCTAAAACATTACCCATGTCTTATAAATAACAGTAACACGGTTTAATTGTCCGGTGCTTCGCAGACACACTGTCAATTATCTGCACAACAATCCTGTAAGGCAGGTCTGTATCGTTGGCCCTCTCCGTACGTTTCTGGGCACAATTCAAAGTGTTGGTGTTGACCTTTAAAGCCCTAAATGGCCCCGGCCCAGTATACCTGAAGGAGCGTCTCCATCCCCATCGTTCAGCCCGAACACTGAGATCCAGCGCCGAGGGCCTTCTGGCGGTTCCCTCACTGTGAGAAGCAAAGCTACAGGGAACCAGGCAGAGGGCCTTCTTGGTAGTGGCACCCCCTGTGGAACACCCTCCCATCAGAGGTCAAAGAGATAAACAACTACCTTACATTCAGAAGACATCTGAAGGCAGCCCTGTTCAGGGAAGTTTTTAATGTGTGATATTTTCATGTATTTTTAATCTTTGTTGGAAGCCGCCCAGAGTGGCTGGGGAAACCCAGCCAGATGCGCGGGGTACAAATAATAAACTACAAGAAAGAAGATTCCACCTAAACATTAGGAAGAACTTCCTGACAGTAAGAGCTGTTCGACAGTGGAATTTGCTGCCAAGGAGTGTGGTGGAGTCTCCTTCTTTGGAGGTCTTTAAGCGGAGGCTTGACAGCCATCTGTCAGGAATGCTTTGATGGTGTTTCCTGCTTGGCAGGGGGTTGGACTGGATGGCCCTTGGGGTCTCTTCCAACTCTATGATTCTACATATCAAGTGCACATGTGCGGACATCACTGGTGACCAATGGCTACTTGCCACAGCAGCTAAGTTCCACCTCCAGGGATGGGAGAAAGTATGTTTCTGAATGCTGGAAACCACAAGAAGGGAGAGTGTTGCTGTTGTGCTCTGGGGTCTGGCTCGCAGCAGTTCCCGTCAGGGGAATCTTGTCTGTCTCCTGCTGGACTAGATGGGCCTCTGGACTGATCCAGCAGCCACGTCTTCCTATGTCCTTACCTGTGTGTAAACAAGAAGGCGTTTGCACTCCTAAGCCTGCAACCCTAACACCCCACCTTACCTGGGGGTTAGCCCCACCGAGTCCAAGAGGCCTTATTCCTAAGCAGATGTAGCATTGAGCTGGGATCTTTCGGATCCAAGCCTTCCTCGGGTCTGCCCGCCCGCAGGCATGCCCCCTTTTCGACCTTATCACAAGGACGCAGGAAGCTTACACTGAGCCAAACCATTGGTGAATCTAGCTCAGCGCTGTCTAAGCTCACTAGCAGGATTTCAGACAGAGGACAGTGCCAGTTCTAGCTAGAGATGCTGGAGAAGACCTTGGGGGTCTTCTGTGTGCAAGGCAGATGCTCTAATCATTAAGGCAAGAGCTACAGAAGTATCTGCAGCAGTGGGGAGAGGCTACCTGCAATTGGATCTCCCTCTCTGAGGTGGGGGCTTACTCTCCCTATGAGGAACGGTTGAAGGAACCGGGTATGTTTAGCCTGCAAAAGCAGAGACTGGAGATATGGTAGCCATATTCAAATATCTCAAGAGCTGTCACATGGAACAAGTTTGTTTGGTTTCTTCTCCTGCTCTGGAGGGCAGGACTCGAACCCATGGCTTCAGGTTGCAAGAAAGGAGATTCCAACTAAACATCAGGAAGAGCTATATTCGACAGTGGAAGAGTCTCTCCTGGTCAGTGGTGGACTCTCCTTCCTTGGAGGTTTATAAGCAGAGGTTGGATGGCCAACTGTCACGGACGCTTTAGCTGAGATTCCTGCATTGCAGGGGGTTGGACTAGATGACCCTCTGGACCCCTTCCAACTCTACGATTCTCTGAGTTGTGTGTGGGAGATGTGATCATAGAATCCTAGAGTTGGAAGAGACCCCAAGGGCCATCCAGTCCAACCCCCTGCCAAGCAGGAAACACCATCAAAGCATTCCTGACAGATGGCTGTCAAGCCTCCGCTTAAAGACCTCCAAAGAAGGAGACTCCACCACACTCCTTGGCAGCAAATTCCACTGCCGAACAGCTCTTACTGTCAGGAAGTTCTTCCTAATGTTTAGGTGGAATCTTCTTTCTTGTAGTTTGAATCCATTGCTCCGTGTCCGCTTCTCTGGAGCAGCAGAAAACAACCTTTCTCCCTCCTCTATATGACATCCTTTGATATATTTGAACATGGCTATCATATCACCCCTTAACCTTCTCTTCTCCAGGCTAAACATACCCAGCTCCCTAAGCCGTTCCTCATAAGGCATCGTTTCCAGGCCTTGGACCATTTTGGTTGCCCTCCTCTGGACACGTTCCAGCTTGTCAGTATCCTTCTTGAACTGTGGTGCCCAGAACTGGACACAGTATTCCAGGTGAGGTCTGACCAGAGCGGAATACAGTGGGTACTATTACTTCCCTTGATCTAGATGCTATACTCCTATTGATTCAAGTATATGTCTGATCGCTAGCCAGTGCACGTGCAAAAATGAGACCCATTGGTGCACACAGGGTGTTAAAAAAAACAATAAACCAGGGACTATGGTGAGGAGGAGAGTAAGGAGCAGCAAGGCGTCTCCCTCAGCCGCCAGGACTCCGCAGGGAAGTGGCAAAGGCAGAAGGGAGGAAGAAGGAAGCAGGCAGAGGCAGAGGAAAAAGGCTGGGATGGATCTGCAGCTTCTGCCAGCATCTGTCTCTGGAAGCAGCATAGGCGGAAGCTGCATACATCCAGTCTTTTTCTTCTGCCTCTGCCTGTGTCTCCTGTCATCATTGGAGCTCCACTCACCCCTGGTTTTGCTCACACCTGGTGAGCAACATCTCCTTCTTTGGGACAGGAAGGTGAAGACACTTTAATCCATTTTGGTCTGGGTTAGTGTGTTATCTGGTTAAAGGTAAAGATCATTAAAATTTACTGCATCTTTGTACACACCTGGTTATCATTAAAGCAAAAATTTGGTGTTTTTGTCTTATTTTTAAAGTTTAGTTGTTAATTTAAAAAAGGGTTTCGTTTCTTTCGTTTGTTTGATAAATAAAAACAATGTCCTTTATGACTCAGTATGAGTCTGTATTCAATAAATGTTCACCTTAAAAAAACAAAAAAAATCTTTGGGTGCCCACCCTAACGAAATGTGCTGCAAATGTGTATATCCTGCAATTCACTGTAGCGTGTAGCTTAAAAACATGAACACGGACAGCCCGTCTTGCGCATTCATGATAATTTGGGAACCTTGTGCTATCGGGGAGGCCCCCACAATACTGCTTTCAATACTGATTGTGTCTGCAAAGCTCACTGAGGACCACTGCTTCATTTCCCATCAATGCGTATCCTGTAATTTCCTGCTGAAATCCCCTGTTCATACCACAATGTTCTTGCTTTGTTTTCGTTCTGGTTTTGCTCTGCTGTAGCCCCTCCCGAGAGGAATAATATGGAAGCATCGGAGAAGCATATCAGTGCAAACTAAAGCAGAACCCATCCACCAATAATGCACCGTGATAAGAATATTTTACAGTATACTCCCTCAACGAAACGCCAGGGTGGTATTCAACCACGTTCTATGTGCATGGAAATGAGCAAACCTAAGATACCGTATTTTTCGCTCCATAAGACACACTTTTTTCCTCCTAAAAAGTAAGGGGAAACTTGGCCCTCCAGCTGTTTTGGAACTACAATTCCCATCATCCCTTACAACTGGTCCTGTTAGCTAGGGATGATGGGAGTTGTAGTCCCAAAACAGCTGGAGGGCCAAGTCTGGCGATGCCTGGACTAGAGCATTCTGGGAAATAATATATAATGAACTGAAAAAAATGTTTAAGATACCGTATTTTTCGCTCCATAAGACGCACTTTTTTCCTCCTAAAAAGTAAGGGGAAATATCTGTGCGTCTTATGGAGCAAATGGTGGTCCCTGGAGCTGAATTGCCCAGGGGCCAAAAGAGGATCATGCTTTTTATTTTACAAAGAGAAAAGGGGGTGTTGAAAGGACCCCGCTCAGCAGCTGATCAGCAAGAGATCGGGAGAGAGATAAGAGTCCCGGCTCCCTTTCAGCCCCGCCCTCCATTGTTGAATGTGCTGCAGAGGGAGGTTGTTTGTTTCCCCAGCGACATGTGACTGGCTGATTAGATTATCTGTGGAAACTGGAAAAGGCTCCCTTTCCTTTAGAAGCTGCAGAAATGTGAGTTGAACCCCATAAAAACGGGGCTTTTCCTCTTTGCTTTTCCCCCTTTGCAAAAGGAGCTTTGCTTTTCCCCCTTTGCAAAAAAAGCTGCAAAACTTTTAGCTGATCCTCAAAAAACAGGGTTTTTCCCTTTGCAAAAAAAGCTGCAAAACTTTTAGCTGATCCTCAAAAAACCAGGGCTTTTCCCTTTGCAAAAAAGCTGCAAAACTTTTAGCTGATCCTCAAAAAAACAGGGCTTTTCCCTTTGCAAAAAAGCTGCAAAACTTTTAGCTGATCCTCAAAAAAACAGGGCTTTTCCCTTTGCAAAAAAAGCTGCAAAACTTTTAGCTGATCCTCAAAAAAACAGGGCTTTTAGAGGAGGAAAACCAGAAAAATATTTTTTTTTCTTGTTTCCTCCTCTAAAAACGATGTGCGCCCTATGGAGCGAAAAATACGGTAGTTGTGTCCATGAACCTCAATAGGACAAGCATAGGCTCTGAGCCCTACTCAGAGTAGAGCCACTGGAGTTAATTAATTTTAGTGGGTCTACTCAGAGTAGGAGTTGGCTGACTACAACCCGATGTTCGGAGGGGCCTTAAATCAGCTGGGTTTCTCCAATCTGCTTCTCCTAGCGACACCACCAGCAGTTGTCAGAGTCGAGAAGTAACGGCAGATTATCTTCTCCAAGGTGAAAGCAGGCAAATTGTTCCTCCCCAATAATGCAGAAAACCAGTTCCTTTGTAGCATCCGGCCACGGTTTACCATTCTCCAGCACCAACTGCAGTTCAACTAATAAATAACCTTGCCGCCATGCAACCAAAGTCGGGAGGGAAATGGCATTGCAGACCGCCGGGAAACCACATTGCTAAGGGGGCGATGGTAGCAACCTTGAGACTCAAGGCAACATGGGACGGAGTCTGGGCTCTTTACAGGGCTTCGCTGGGCGGAGGCTCCTCCCGGAGTCTGAGCGCGTTCAGAGCTTCTCTCGTGTGGATCTTCTGGTGGCGGACAAGGACGGCGCGGTGAGAGAAGCTCTTGCCGCAGGTGGCGCACTGGTGCGGCCTCTCGCCCATGTGGACCTTCTGGTGGCGGATGAGGACGGCCCGGTCGCAGAAGCACTTCCCGCAGGTGGCGCACTTGAAGGGCTTCTCGCCCGTGTGGATCCTCTGGTGGACCATGAGGATCTGCCGCTGGCTGAAGCTCTTCCCGCACTCGGAGCACGTGTAGGGCCTCTCCCCGGTGTGGACGCGGTGGTGCTTGACCAGCTGCGAGGACGTGTTGAAGGACTTGTCGCAGTCGGGGCACTTGAAGGGCTTCTCGCCCGTGTGCGAGCCCTCGTGGATCATGAGGCTGGAGCTGCGGCCGAAGGCCTCGCCGCACTGAGAGCACTTGTAGGGCTTCTCCCTCGTGTGGACCTTCTGGTGGTTGAGGAGCTGCGTCTTGCGGCTGAAGCTCTTGCCGCACTCGGGGCAGCTGAAGGGCTTCTCCCCGACGTGGATGCGGTAGTGGCGGGTGAGGTCCGAGCTGACGGTGAAGCTCTTGCCGCACTGCGAGCAGCTGTAGGGCCTCTCGCCCGTGTGCGTCCTCTCGTGCGCCACCAGGGTGGACTTCAAGCTGAAGCACTTCCCGCAGTCCTGGCACATGAACGGCTTCTCGCCCGTGTGAGTCCTCTGGTGCGCGACGAGCACCGTGGTCCGGCTGAAGCTTCTCCCGCACATGCCACACACCTTCTCCCCCCGACTCCTGCGCCTCCTGTTGACGACGACCGCTTGGCCCCGTTCCCCGCTCACGTCCCCTCTGGGCGCCAGGGAGTTTTTCCACCCCTTTCCCGATCCGTCACGGCTCGCAGAGGCTTCTCCCCCTTCTTGGGGCCAGGAGACACCTCCCCACGAGGCCCCACAGAGTTTGACCAGCTCGGTATTTTCGAGGTGGGGCTTCTCCTCTTTGCCCTTGGTGATCCACCCATCACCTGCCAGGAATACAGAGAATTCATTCATTTAAGCAGTGCTTTCTTCTGGGAAGAGACACAGGGGTACGCATACCCCTAAACATTTTGTGAATCTAAGTTTGTCCTCAGTATATCATTATGAGTAGGAAAATGAGAGCACCCCTAAACATTTTTTAAAATAAAAAAGCACTGCATTTAAGAGATTTATATGCCGCACCGTATTTCAAATAAATCTTTAAGTGGTTTACATCATAGATACAAAAAAAAGCCACCCCACAATGTTTGGTTTTTTTTAAATCCACATTTCAGAGCAGAACAGAAGAATTAAATACAAATGAATAGATTGAATTCCCCAGATGTGGAACGCCCTCACAAGTGAGGTGAGCCTGTCTCCTTCAATATTAACTTTGAGGAGGAATTTGAACGCACTTCTCTTTTCCCAGGCATTGTGCAGCTGCAGAATACTGTTCCCGGCAACCTCGAGATCACTCAGCAGAAGGAGGTTTTTAATTGTAATTTGACAATTTGTAATTGCAATTGTAATTCTGAACATTTTAAACTGCAACTGCTTTTCGGTGCTTTTAATCGTGGAACGGTTCGATCTGTCCTAAAATATTTCTGTGCTATGCTTAGTGTTTCTAAATCGTATTATCCTGTTTGCTGCATTGAGCCCTTTGCAGAGGAAGGGTGGAATATTAATTCAGTTAACAAAACAACAACAACAACAACATCCCTCTTCAACATCTAAACTAAGACATCCCCTTAAACATATAAGACACCCTCTTAAACATACAAACTAAAACAACTACCATATGGGGACCATAATTGTTGTTGTTGTTCAGTCATTCAGTCGTGTCCCCATGGACCAGAGCACGCCAGGCACGCTTATCCTTCACTGCCTCCCGCAGTTTGGTCAAACTCATGTTAGTAGCTTCGAGAACACTGTCCAACCATCTCATCCTCTGTCGTCCCCTTCTCCTTGTGCCCTCCATCTTTCCCAACATCAGGGTCTTTTCTAGGGAGTCTTCTCTTCTCATGAGGTGGCCAAAGTATTGGAGCCTCAACTTCAGGATATAACCACTAGCAAATCCAATGGCAGCTGCTGCCCATTGCAGCTGATAGGGCAGAATGCAGGGAGCCGAACAGCAGGTGGCGTCACCCTCCTATGGCTTAAAGGTAAAGGGACCCCTGACCTTTAGGTCCAGTCGTGTCCGACTCTGGGGTTGCGGTGCTTATCTCGCATTACTGGCCTGAGTATACAGCTTCCGGGTCATGTGGCCAGCATGACTAAGCCGCTTCTGGCGAACCAGAGCAGCGCACGGAAACGCCGTTTACCTTCCCGCCAGAGTGGTACCTATTTATCTACTTGCACTTTGACGTGCTTTCGAACTGCTAGGTTGGCAGGAGCAGGGACCGAGCAACGGGAGCTCACCCCGTCGCGGGGATTCGAACCGCCGACCTTCTGATCAGCAAGCCCTAGGCTCTGTGGTTTAACCCACAGCGCCACTATATTTGGCTCTGAGCCTCAGTTTCCCATGTACTGTGAATCCCAAACGCTGGGTAGAAGAAGTCACAGGAGACAAAAGCCACCTTAAGGAAGATGGGACCATAAAGAGAAACCCACCTCCCCGTCTAGGTGAGCTGGTATCGGCACCACCCTCCTGCTTGGCCGTGGAGCAGAGTGGCGTCTCCTCGAGGACGGGCACAGGCGGCTCAGCCACAGGGAAGTTCAAACCCACCTCCTGGATCAGTGCCGAACCCTGAAACGAGAGCAGCAAGGGTCTTGTTGAGGACAAAGGGATTTGGAGAGGGAGAAAGTGGTCCCCATTACCCGGCCAATCCTGCCTGAGGAATGCTCTCCCCAAGGAAGCTTCCCAGCGAGTGTAGTGGTCAAGGGTGGTGAACTAGGATCTGGGAGTCCAGGGTTCAAATCCCTGCCCAGCCATGAAGTGTGCTGGGTGAGCCCGAGTAGGTCTATAAGTTTAAATTATCATCATCCTGATTTCAATAAAACACAGCTTCCCCCAAAAGAATCCTGGGAACTGTAGTTTGCTGAGGATGCTGAATGTTGCTCGGAGATCCCTAAGAACTACAATCCCCAGAGTTCCCCGGGAAGAGGGGTGGATTTGCTCAACCAACCTGGGAACCGTAGCTCTGCGAGGGCAACAAGGGCTACCTACAAACTCTCGGCAGCTTCAAGAGCTCCCAGCGTCTTTTGGGGGAAGTCACGACTGTGGAACGATAATTGCTTCAAATGCGGAGTGAAGATGGGGGCCTTTCGGCCTGGCCCAACTTCAGGGCTCTTGCTACGGTCAACAAACCCAAGGGCCAATGTACGAGGTCTTCGCGCCTCTCTCAAAGAATCCTTTGAGAAGCGGTGCTAAACTCTCTCACCTCCCGTTCTGTTTTGGAGGCCTCCCGCCGTCTCAGTAAAAAGCCTTCGGCCAGGGCCACCGCCTGGTCACAAGTCTGAGGGCAGCCATCTTTGACCCAGCCCTGAAGCTCCGAGGGCAAGATAGCCAGGAACTGTTCCAGGATCACCAGCTCCAGGATCTGCTCCTTGGAGTGCCTCTCCGGCTTCAGCCACCGGTGGCAGAGGATACCAGAGGCGACTACAGGCCTCGCGGGGGCCCCCGGCCTCCTGGTAGCGGAACTCCCGGAAGAGCGTCCGCTGCACATCCGTGGCGACCGAATCGTCTCCCAGGAGATCCCCCGTCGCTTCCCAACAATCCTCCATCTTGACGGCGGCCATCTTGGTGGCGTCACTTGGAGCTTCTCTGCCGAGACCCGGCAGCATGCCAGACCTCCGACAAGCGCTCGCCACTCCCTGGAAGGTGGCCAGGAAAGTTTCGGGATCGTCCCGAGGCAGAGATCCCAGCAATGGAGGGTTTCCCCATCCTGAGCGAGGGAATCGTGTTCCTTTCACGTCTTCCGGGTGTTTCCATGGCTTCCCGCCTGACTCGCCCATGACCAGTTCTGGAGGCCCCCTTTTCAGGAAATCCTGGTCGTTCCCAGCCTTGGCTACGTGAGAGGATCTTCCTGATCTCTCCACTGCCGCTTTGGGATCGTGGCCTGTTTGGCTGCTCTCTTCCCGGTGCTCCTTGGCCTGGATCTCCCGTTGGAGCAGAGATCGGAAGTAGAGATCAACGCTTGGCGTTCTTCCCTTCTCGGACGCCATTTTGGATCTTCAGCTCAGCATGACGGCCTTGGGGGTAAATGTCTATTTAATGGGAAAAGCCACCCCGAAAGGACTATAATCTGCTCAGGCGTGCGCCAGGCCCACAGGAAGCCTGGGTCATTTCTTTGTGGCAGTGGAGAACAGGGATCTCTCGACAAAATGCAGCATTTCACACGAAGAGCTTGGTGAGGAGGGCTTCCCCTGAGAAAGAGACGGACATTCAAAAAGACAAGGATGTAAGAATATAGAGATGAAGTTTTGAACTTTGCCATCTTGGTTGCTCAAAACAACAACAACAACTCATCTTCCCTCCCCATCCCTTTTTCCTTTCATGTTGTGTCTTTTAGATTGTTAGCCGGACGGTGGGGGACTGTTCAGCTGGTTTGTTAATTTGACCCGCAAGCTGCTCTGGAAAACTTTTGGATGCAGAGCAGGGGGAAATGCTTTAAACCAGGCATAGGCAAAACTCGGCCCTCCAGATGTTTTGGGACTACAACTCCCATCATCCCTGACCACTGGTCCTGTTAGCTAGGGATGATGGGAGTTGTAGTCCCAAAACATCTGGAGGGCCAAGTTTGCCTATGCCTGCTTTAAACAAACAAACAAACAATTTAGTGTACTTTCCCAGCTGACACAGCTACAACAATATATTAATGGAATCCTAGAAGAACATAGCCCCGTAAAAGTTACTGTCTATACGGCCTACAAGAAACTAAAAGCAGTGTCTCTCTGGGCTTTCAGAAAGGAGATTCCTGCATTGCAGGGGGTTGGACTAGATGACCCTCGGGTCCCATCCAGCGCCACAACTCTATGTTTATAATGTCTTAAAGGGAAGCCCCCCCTCCCTACAACTCACTTTCTCCCCTCCTACTGTTTCCAGCAGCAGCTATTCCGAAGTCCGCTGCATTGCAGGGGGTTGGACTAGATGACCCCGGGGGTCCCTTTCCAACTTGACCCTTCCTGTAAAATTAAAAGCAGGCATCCTAAAAAGCAGGTAGCTGGCAGACAGGGTAGTTCAGGGGTTCTCTGCCTGATGCAGGAATACAGGGAGCTAGCTGCCTTCTTATCAAGTCAGACCAGGAGTCCAGTGATGCTGAGCACAGGTTGGCAGCAGCTCTCCAGGATTACAGAGAGACAGGATGCCTTCCCAGCGCTACCTAGAAAAAATGGAGGATTGAATCTGGACTTCCCAGGACCTCTCCGGCTACTATCCTTCCCCTAAGCGTTCCTGACCCCATCCAGAGCATTGACACCCCTTCTGCGATCCTCTTTTCAACCGGAGGTGCTGAGCCCCCGCCCTGGACTCTCCTGCAAATTTGTCTCAGACCTGCGGCACTGCTGGGCAAAGCTGCATCTGCCAAGAAAAAACCCCCTTCTCCTCCTGCACATTCACACGCGCACGCATGCATGCAAGTCTTGCGCGTTTGCGCACGCCACGAGCTCCTTGCAGCCCCACCAGGGGTGCGCACACGGGCGCCTCGCCCCCCTTACCACCGCCGGTTCCCCGGAGCCAAACAGAGAAGCAGCAGCGGAAAAAGGGCCGGTCTCTCTCTGCAACTCTCGCCCACAAAAGAGGGAGGAAGAGGAAAGGACTTCAGGAGCTGGAGAGAGAGAGCGCGCAAACCTCCCTCTCCCTTTCCCAGCGATGGCTCCTCTGGCTCCAGTCTGGGAAGAAGAACCTCGCTCGCCCGTTTAACCCTTCCCTGGACCTTTAAAAAAAACCCACACACACACACACACAACACCCAGCAAATAAATAATTAAAGGAAGGAAGGAAGAAATGAACAAAGGAGAGACAGAAAGAAAGAGGAGGCTGGCTCAGCTGCTGCCATCTGTCTCCAAGCCGCCGCTGGTCTTTGGTTTCCCTGGCAGGGCGCCTGGCTGGGAGCGCGCACAGCAACTGGGTTTTTTTTTTGTGTGTATTTTTTGTTTTGTATTTTTTGGTCAAACTACGAGAGGCAGTGAAGGATAGGCGTACCTGGCGTGCTCTGGTGCACGGGGACACGACTGAACGACTGAACAACAACAACATTTTTTGAGAGGCAGGAATTTGACAGGCGCAGCTACTGCGCACGCACTGCAAGGGTGACAAAAATGCATATAGGGTCTTTTTTTCCCCGTGGGAGGGGGTGACTTGGCATCGTGGAAAGGCAGGACTTTTGGTGCTTGCAGTGCGCACAGCGGCAAAAAAGGGGGGGGGACGAAAGATGAATTTTAACAGGGAGAAATGTAAAGTACTAGACTTGGGCAAAAAAAATGAAAGGCACAAATACAGGATGGGTGACACCTGGCTTGAGAGCAGTACATGTGAAAAGGATCTAGGAGTCTTGGTAGACCATAAACTTGACATGAGTCAACAGTGTGATGCAGCAGCTAAAAAAGCCAATGCAATTCTGGGCTGCATCAATAGGAGTATAGCATCTAGATCAAGGGAAGTAATAGTACCACTGTATTCCGCTCTGGTCAGACCTCACCTGGAATACTGTGTCCAGTTCTGGGCACCACAGTTCAAGAAGGATACTGACAAGCTGGAACGTGTCCAGAGGAGGGCAACCAAAATGGTCAAAGGCCTGGAAACGATGCCTTATGAGGAACGGCTTAGGGAGCTGGGTATGTTTAGCCTGGAGAAGAGAAGGTTAAGGGGTGATATGATAGCCATGTTCAAATATATAAAAGGATGTCATATAGAGGAGGGAGAAAGGTTGTTTTCTGCTGCTCCAGAGAAGCGGACACGGAGCAATGGATTCAAACTACAAGAAAGAAGATTCCACCTAAACATTAGGAAGAACTTCCTGACAGTAAGAGCTGTTTGGCAGTGGAATTTGCTGCCAAGGAGTGTGGTGGAGTCTCCTTCTTTGGAGGTCTTTAAGCGGAGGCTTGACAGCCATCTGTCAGGAATGCTTTGATGGTATTTCCTGCTTGGCAGGGGGTTGGACTGGATGGCCCTTGGGGTCTCTTCCAACCTCTATGATTCTATGAAAGCGCAACAGAGAGCGTTGCCAACTTTCTCCCTCCGGCGGGGCTCTTATGCCCTATGGGGCGGGAGAGCAGGGTAAAGTAGGAGCAGCGAGAACAGGGAGGTTTCTCTCCCCACTCCTACACCCCTCTCCCTGCTTTCTTTTCCCTTCACCCTCAAGGTGTTTTATTCATTACTATTAGTAATTTGTTTATCCTCCGCCTTTCTCCAAGACTGGGACTCGAGGCGGCTTACAAAAATAAAATAAAAACGAGGCAGAAGGAGATGCATTAGCCCCTCTCCATAGGAACCGCGATCTTAGTGTGTGCCCTTTTTTGTGTGACTCCTCCACGATGAGAGGTGCACAGGGTGGCAACAGGAGAACTGGCTGTTTCTGCAGCGGCTCCCCGTCTGTGAAATGCTCTCCCCAGGGAGGCTCACCTGGCACCTTCATGACACACCTTTAGGCGCCAGGCAAAGGCAATCCTCTTCAACCAGGCTTTGTTTTTTAACTGAAGATGGAACTGGTTCTTTATTCTTCCTCATTTCTTGCTTTCTTCAGTTTCTTTTTGCGAACCAAAAAAATATTTTTATTAAAGATTTTCAAAGGTAGTACAATGTCTCTCTCAAGTTTTTCCATATAACATTTTTATAAGTCAGTGTTGGTGAGACATTAGAAAAGAAAGGGGGGAAGGGGGGAAGAAGTTTTAACTTTGGAAAGGCGGCATCCAAATAAAATGATTGATTGAAACACCACTCTCTTCGCTATCCACTGCCTCTTTCGTAGCATCTTAGAGCTAGAAGGGACCCGAGGGTCATCTAGCCCAACCCCTCGCAAGGCAGGAATCTCAGCTAAAGCATCCATGACGGAAAGCCACCCAGCCATTGCGTAAAAGCCTCCAAGGAAGGAGAGCCCACAACCTCCTCTGAGGGAGACTGCCGAACACCTCTTCCTGTCAGAAAGTTCTTCCTGGTGTTGATCTTCCTTGAAGCCATGGGTTCGAGTCCTACCCTCCAGAGCAGGAGAAAACAAGCTCGTTCCCTCTTCCATGTGACATGCGCCCTTAAGATATTTGAAGATGGCTATCTCATCTCCTCTCAAAGCCACTCTCACACATGCACAGTCTTCCACCCATCATCTGCATCTCTCGCACCCGCTAGGCTCTCTCGCTTCCTTTATGTGATGAAGCAGGCACTAGTCTGTGTAAGCTGGTGCTGCAATAAATGGGTTAGCATTAGTCTTTCAAGTGTCGCCCAACACTTTGCTGAGCATAATAATAATAATAATAATTTATTACTTATACCCTGCCCATCTGGCTGGGCCTCCCAGCCACTCTGGGCAGCTTCCAACAGGATATTAAAAACACAATAAAAGATCAAACATTAAAAACTTCCCTAAACAGGGCTGCCTTCAGATGTCTTCTAAAAGTCAGATAGTTGTTTATTTCCTTGACATCTGATGGGAGGGCATTCCACAGGGCGGGCCACCACCGAGAAGGCCCTCTGCCTGGTTCCCTGTAACCTCACTTCTCACAGTGAGGGAACCGCCAGAAGGCCCTTGGAGCTGGACCTCAGTGTCCGGGCTGAACGATGGGGGTGGAGACGCTCCTTCAGGTATACAGGCCGAGGCTGTTTAGGGCTTTAAAGGTCAGCACCAACACTTTGAATTGTGCTCGGAAACATACTGGGAGCCAATGTAGGTCTTTCAGGACCGGTGTTATATGGTCTCGGTGGCACTCCCAGTCACCAGTCTAGCTGCCGCATTCTGGATTACTTATATACTTGAGTATAAGCCTAGTTTTTCAGCACATTTTTGTGCTGAAAAAGCTGCCCTCGGCTTATACTCAAGTGAGGCGGGGTGGGGCAGCGAGAAAGAAGCCCTTTCTCTCCACTCGTGCCGCCACCCGCTCTCCCCAGTCAACCATTCCTTAAGAAGTGTACAAGAACAGCGGTTCTTTACTCTCCCCAGGCAGCTTGTTCCATTCCTGAACTGCTCGCATAAATGCAAACTTGGCAAAGGAGGAAGAGGAAGGAGCAGCCCAAAGGGCTGCTTTCGGGCTGCTCGTTCCTCCTCCTCCTCCACAGCGGCAAAGGTGAACCGGCTTATACTCGAGTCAATAAGCTTTCCCAGGTTTTTGTAGGAAAATTAGGTGCCTCGGTTTATATTCGGGTCGGCTTATACTCGGGTATATACGGTAGTTGCAGTTTCCGGGTCACCTTCAAAGGTAGCCCCACGTAGAGCGCATTGCAGTAGTCCAAGCGGGAGATAACCAGAGCATGCACCACTCTGGCGAGACAGTCTGCGGGCAGGTAGGGTCTCAGCCTGCGTACCAGATGGAGCTGGTAGACAGCTGCCCTGGACACAAGTCCAAAAGGACTCCCAGGCTGCGCACCTGGCTCTTCAGAAGAAGAAGAAGAAGAGTTTGGATTTGATATCCCGCTTTTCACTACCCGAAGGAGTCTCAAAGCGGCTAACATTCTCCTTTCCCTTCCTCCCCCACAACAAACACTCTGTGAGGTGAGTGGGGCTGAGAGACTTCAAAGAAGTGTGACTAGCCCAAGGTCACCCAGCAGCTGCATGTGGAGGAGGGGAGACACGAACCCGGTTCCCCAGATTACGAGTCTACCGCTCTTAACCACTACACCACACTGGCTCTTCAGGGGTACAGTTACCCCATTCAGGACCAGGGAGTCCTCCACACCAGCCCACCCCCTGTCCCCCCAAAACAGTACTTCTGTATTGTCAGGATTCAACCTCAATCTGTTAGCCACCATCCACCCTCCAACCGCCTCCAGACACTCCAGACCACAGCACTTTGAAGACCGCAACAGGTCTCTGCCCAGAGCGCCGGACCCAACAGAGAACTCGACCGCTTCAGCAGGTGGAAATCAGGCGTCAGAGCAGAACAGGAAGGGGCGTCCGAGCCCCTCAGCCCCAGCATTAAACAAAGAGGAGCCAAAGGAAAACCTCTCGGTTTTTAGGCACTTCTTAAATTTTCCTTTAATCAGTTTCTATCGTATACAATACCCTCTTATGGTTATAACGAGGACAGGATGTCGCCAAGTCTCCGGAGCCAGAAATTGAGAGGACTGCGCCCCCAAAGAACAATTCAATGAAGAATTGTTTCCATCCCCCATCCCACCCCCAGAAAAAAAAATCAACCCACTACCCACTACTAGTCAATGCACATGCAGAGAAATCCGACAGACTCCTCGCTGATTCAACTGTCTATCTAGATGCTTCATCCATTCAAGTGAGTGCATAGCTTCAAAGACGAGGACTCTTGAGAGAGGCGGGTTTGTTGGCATCCCATAAACGCGGAAGTTTTCGATCGCCAAGCCAAGAGTTTTTATAGCGAGGGGGTGCACACAAACCATTTTGGGGGGGAGGCCTTCAGACAATGGATGGTGGAATCCAGATTATCCCGTGCTGCCTGCTGGGAGTTCGAATCCAACGAATTCCTTTGGTGAGATTTAATCTTTCCCCTCCCAAGGGACTCCTGTGTGGGGTCCGCCATTTTGGAGAAAGAGTGCGGCTTGTTGAGCCTTTTTCGGCCTGTTCACCGTCCGCAGCAAGTCTGTCTTGGTGCAATGTTCAGAGAGGTTTTGTTACTTCCAGTTTTTTGGCATTCGGGCTTCTGTGTCCTTACAGAATGGCTCAGGGTAGTTTGAGGAGGTATCAAGTGGAGTTCACCTCATGAGCCCCCACAGCGGAAGCTTGGTGCAAGGACTTCTGCTTGTTCAACAGGAGTTGCCCTCCCTCCACACACCCCAAAATTGACGGGGTGTGTGTGTGTGTCACAGCAGCATGTGGCAGGAGGAGAGGGGGGGAATCATTCCGACCGGCAAAAGGGAATTCTTGAACGATGAGAAGAGTGCCACAACCCTCCCGTAGCGCAACGTAGCAATAAGTCATTGGTTCTGTTAGCATAAGGATTTCTGCTGGTGCAACAAAACTCCTGCCCTCCTCCCCATCCCCATGCACCCTTAAATCTGTTCTGGAGTTCCCTCCCCGCAGGCAACACTCAAAAAGCAGATTTAGGAAGCTTGCAGGACAGAAAGTGTGGGATTACTAGCCACATATAACCAACGTGCCCAAGTTTAATTAGTGCATGAAGGAGTTAAGACCATAAAGTAAGCTGTCCTGCCGGGCTTAGCTTACCTTGGGAGGATATAGGGAATCAGGACTATTGTTCACCTACCCGAGAAGCTCAGCATGTGAAAAGGGTAGAGAAGAGAGAACGGAGGAAGTCCCCCCAAATAAGATTTGAAATAAGACTATAATAAGTAGATTGGCGTGTTCCTGTGTTTTTTGTAGGGTGTGAGGTATGTATTAGTTTTTTATTTGATAGTTATTTGTATAGTGTGTTATGTTTGTTTTTATATGTAGAATGTATGTTTTTATTTGTTGTTTTTATGTGGAAATACCAATAAATTTTATATATATAAAAAAGGGCAGAGCTGGTTCTTGCAGCTCAACCGCATGGCTTTCACCAGCCACTCTCGAGTTCCTATACCAGACAGATGCCAACGACTCTGCCGCCAGCACAACTACATGAACCTGACCTTTGGAGAATTGGTAACTAAACCAATTTTTAACTTACCCCCAACATGTACATTTTCCTATGCTGGCGAAAGAGGGAAACTTTGGAAAGAAACTTCATAAAGGGGATGTTTTGGAACTCCGTTGGAAGGGCATACTTTAAAGATTCTCTCACCAAAGAGTACTTGTCCCTAACTTGGAGCTTGGGATCCAGGAAGTTCCATTGTGCAAATGTAAATCCATGTGCTGGCAGAACGAGGGTGATGGATTCCACCCCTGGTTCACAGCAGCTGCCCTCAGCCTCTCACCCACCAGGTGCTGCCGGACTACAACTCCCAGCCAATGAGGCCGTTGCGGTCCAAAACATCTAGTGGGCAAGAGGCCCGTGTTGCAGGAAGGAGGAAGCTCAGACCGTCTTATTCAGGCTGTAGACACAGATGAAGCTGACCCCAGGCTGCTGTCAGGGCAAACTGTACTTCTAACGCTGGTTTTAAACATGATTTGATGTATTTTAACTTTTGCTTTTAACCTGCTTGTTTTTGTTGGAAGTTAATTATGCCTGTTTTCAACGCTGCAAGCTGGCTTAAGTTTGGGAGAAAAGCGGGATAAGAATACATTAGATCTATATGGAACTCGCAGAACTCCGAGACCAGAGGGAGGAAAAGGTGCAAGAAGATTGGAAGAAATTCAGAGATTACATGAAAAAACGTGAAAAGATAGAGATTTGAATTGGAAATCAGCAGAAATTATGGTGGATAGCATAAATTGTTTTTAAAAGTAGGATATAAGTGTTAGAGTTGTTAATTAGTATAGTTATTGGGTAAGAATATGATGATAGTGATAAGGTGATAGATAAGGAATAAGATTAATTGTTAATGATGTTTTTAAAGTTGTTATAAAGTTACTACAGTAAATTTGAAATGAACGCAGCAGAGAAGATGTGAGGAAGTCCATTAAGTAAGTGTAAATAAGTTTAGAGAAGTTAAAGATTTTTATTGTGTATTTTTTGTGCATGTTTTTGTTTTCTCGTATAGATAAGGTGTTTTTTATTTTTTGTTTTTTGTATTTTTGTGTTGTTTTGTAATGTATTGTAGTGGGTGTATTTTGTTTGTCTCTATTTTAAAATTTAATAAATTCTTGATAAAAAAAGAATCATAGAATCATAGAAATCATCATAGAAATTAATAATAATAATAATAATAATAATAATAATAATAATACAGTGGTGCCTCAGTTTTAGAACGCCTCCTTCGTCAAATATTTTGGAACTTGGATGCCAATAACCCAGAAGTAAATGCCTTGGTTTTCGAATGCGCCTCGGAAGTCAAACAGGAAACAAGTTTTGAGTTTTCCGTTTTGAGGATTCCACTTTCAGTTTTCGAACATTTCGGAACTCGAACGGACTTCCGGAATGGATTACGTTCGAAAACCGAGGTACCACTGTAATAATCATTCACTTTGTCAGGGTCAGCCAAACATGGGCAGTTCAAGTCCTACAAGCCTGAGCGGCCACGGTTGCGAATGGTCAGCCAGGTGCTCCCCAATTCTTAATTTTACCCCACTGACGCTTACAGTGGCGTGTGGGTATGTTGGGGGGTCAGTCTTGTCAGGATACATAGAATGTTGTGTAGCCTAGTAAGTCTGCAGGCTTGAGCTTGCATGTAAAGTAAAAGAAGCTGATGCAATAGACCTGCAAACCTTACTGTGTCAGAGTGACTCAGCAAGAGTGGGCCGACAGATGATTGGCTGTTGTCTTGTATTAAAGGGGAACCTGTTAAGCAGGGTGTGGTGGTGTAGAGTGGAGTCAGAGAGAGTGAGAGTGAAGTTGTCCTACTTGTCTTTGTATGAACTGTCTGTATGTATATAGCTCACATTAAAAGAATACTGCACTAAAGAACCTGTGGCTTTTGCACTTCTCTGCTACAACGCCGTGGAGCAATCCGCGACAAGTCTGTGGTGTCCAGCCAGGTGGGAGTGGAGTGAAGGTGTGCCCTTCCCCTACTCGGAGGCAAGGGCATGGAAACCTGCCACCAAAGCCTCATAGATGGGTTTGCCATGGGGTCATACTACCCTGGGCTTGGAGATACGGCAGCCTCCTTTACTATCCCTCATCGCTGAGCGCCGGCCATGCTGATGGGCACTGGGAGGACAAAACATCTGGAAGACACCAGGTTGGGGAAGACCAGGCACCCCCAAACTCGGCCCTCCAGATGTTTTGGGATTACAATTCCCATCATCCATGACCACCGGTCCTGTTAGCTAGGGATGATGGGAGTTGTAGTCCCAAAACATATGGAGGGCCAAGTTTGGGGGTGCCTGGGGAAGACGATATGTGTACCTGCAGCTAGGGACTACCATGGGGTTAATCCGGGATGGGAAAGCTGCAGCATTCTAAACTGCAGGTGTGGAGGAACCGTGGTTTGAACCAAAAATGGGGGTAGTTGTGAGCAGTCAGATTTAATGCAAAATGCATGGTTACCTGACCTATGGGGGGAGGGCGAGTCTCCATGAGCTATAGGCTCGCAAGCATCCCCATTTAAGTTCTGGAGATGAGAAGCATCCACTTCTGTTCTGGAACAAAAGCAAAAGATCTCTGCTGGGGAAACCGTGGCTTGCTTGTTTATATCAGGAATGGGGGAAAGCTGTGGGTCTGGCTACATCTCCCATCATCCCTGACTATGCCAGCTGGGAAGGAATGGGCGGTCAAGTACAGCAACTTAGACTACAGCTAGAGGAAACCAGCCAGGAAGGTCCACGCTAAAAACCGAAGAGAGGAATCTTAAGAACAATGGCTGCAGAAGCGGATGGAATTTGCAGGACTGGCTAATATGGCGGCCAAAATAAGGAACCAGGATGACAATCAGATACGGGACGAGTGGGGAAAGCTTTGGAGAAGATGATACCCAAATAAACTTTCAAGCTGGGGTAACTTTATGAGCAACTATAACAAAGAGGGGGGAAATCTGGGTGGATGAAGTAACTGGTACGGAGCAAAACAAGGTACAATCATACCTTGGTTCGCAAACGCCTTGCAATGTTTTGGCTCCCGAACAGCACAAACCCGGAAGTGAGTGTTCCGGTTTGCGAACATTTTTCGGAAGCCGAACGTCTGACGCAGCTTCCAATTGAGTGCAGGAAGCTCCTGCAGCCAATCAGAAACCGCGCCTTGGTTTCTGAACCTTTCCGGGAGTCTAACGCAGTGTTTTTCAACCACTGTTCCGCGGCACACTAGTGTGCCGCGAGATGTTGCCTGGTGTGCCGTGGGAAAAATTGAAAAATTCAAGAGAATTACTTTATATATAGTCAATATAGGCACAGAGTTAAATTTTTTTAACATTTTCTAATGGTGGTGTGCCTCGTGATTTTTTTCATGAAACAAGTGTGCCTTTGCCCAAAAAAGGTTGAAAAACACTGGTCTAACGGACTCCTGGAATGAACTAAGTTCGACATCCAAGGTAAATATCGCATGATGGAAAAAACACAATGTATAAATCGGATAATTGGAAAATGCATAAAAAATAAATGAATGAACAGCAAAAGAAAAAAGGGGGAAACTATAGCCCTCTAAGATGTGACTTGACTACATCTCCTGCCTTCCCCGACCAGCACTGATGGGAAATGGATTCCAACAAAATCTGGAAGGCACCATCTGGGTTACTCCTAGCACAGGGATGGGGAACAATCACCTCTGGTCCTTGGCTGCGTTGCCCAGGGCAGATGCGAGCCCGGCAACACCTAAGAGGACCCCACAGCTCCCAACCCCCCTGGAGTAAATGGTCGTCTGCATGGCCTCTCTTCCCAAGGCATTTGGCGATGCTCCTGAGTTTTTACGAGGCTCCCTCCGGCGGCAGCGGCGGCTCCGACCGCTGCTCCTCCTCCTCCTCCTGCAGCCGCAGCATGTTCAAGGCTTCGCGCATGTGGATTTTCTGGTGCTTGACCAGGACGGTGCGGTGGGTGAACCGTTTGCCGCAGGTGGCGCACTGGTGCGGCCTCTCGCCCGTGTGGACCTTCTGGTGGCGGATGTGGACGGCGCGGTCAGAGAAGCACTTCCCGCAGGTGGCGCACTTGAAGGGCTTCTCGCCCGTGTGGGTCCTCTGGTGGACCATGAGGATCTGCCACTGGCTGAAGCTCTTCCCGCACTCGGCGCACGTGTAGGGCCTCTCCCCGGTGTGGACGCGGTGGTGCTTGACCAGCTGCGAGGACGTGTTGAAGGACTTGTCGCAGTCGGGGCACTTGAAGGGCTTCTCGCCCGTGTGCGAGCCCTCGTGCTTCTTGAGGCTGGAGCCGCGGCTGAAGCCCTCGCCGCACTGAGAGCACTTGAACGGCTTCTCTCGGATGTGCACCTTCTGGTGGTTGTGGAGCTGCGACTTCTGGGCGAAGCTCTTGCCGCACTCGGAGCAGCCGAACAGCTCCTTCTCGATGTGGACGCGGTAGTGGCGCGTCAGGACCGAGCTGACGGTGAAGCTCTTGCCGCACTGGTCGCAGGTGTAGGGCCTCTCGCCCGTGTGCGTCCTCTCGTGCGCCACCAGCGTCGACTTGAAGCTGAAGCACTTCCCGCAGCTCTGGCACATGAACGGCTTCTCCCCCGTGTGCGTCCGCTGGTGAGCCGCCAGCACGGTGCTGCGGCTGAAGGTTTTCCCGCACACGCCGCATGTCTTCTTCCCTCGACTGCGCCGCCTCCTCTTGACGATGACAGCTTGGCTCTGGCCTCCTCCGTCCCCGACGCACGAGGCGCTCTCGGCTGCCCTCTGCTCTTGGCGTTTCTCCTTGCTCCTTTGCGGGCCGTCGTCGCCGTGACTCACAGAAGCTTCTCCATCCTCTTGGGACCAAGGGATCCTGTCCCACGAGGATCCGCAGATCTTTGCCGGCTCGGGATCCTGCAGAGGGGAATCGTCTTGCGCTGCCTCGATCACCCACCCGTCGCCACCTGCAGGGACAGACGAGAGAAGTTGAGAAGCTGCGCCAGAACATCAAGGAGGCCTCACCGGGCTAATGGTCCATCTTACCACGTGAAACTTACGTCTACGCAATGTGCAACGCTTACAAATTTTGGGAGAAAAATAGTAGGATGTGTGACTACCATATTGGCCAGAATATAAGCTGTACCCGAATATACCTGAATATAAGCTGCTCCTTTAAAATTCCGCTGGCACTTTATAATCCTCATTAAAATTAATAATAATAATAATAATAATAATTTTATTTATACCCCGCCCTTCCCAGCCAGAAAACCGGGCTCAGGGCGGCTAACATCAATTAAAATCACAGCAAAAACATAAAAACGATCAATTTAAAATAACAGATTAAAATACAAATTTAAAAATTCAATTAAAACTGCAGGTCTCAATTTCAAAATAACCCACCAATAAAAGATGAAGCATAAATATTAAACAGAAACCAACCCAAAGGCCAGGTGGAACAGCTCCGTCTATTAATGATTTTAAAGTCGTTATAAAGTTACTAAAGTAAATTTGAAATGAACGCAGCACAGAGGATGGGAGGAAGTCCACTAAGTAAGAATCAAATAAGTTTGAGGATGTTAAAGAATTTATTTGTTGTATTTTTGATGTGATGTTTTAATTTTTGTTGTTTAGTTAAGTGTTTTTATATGTATTTTTTCTTTTTTCTTTTTGTTGTTTTGTAGCGTTTGTATTTTGTTTGTTTTTTTATGAAATATAATAAATTCTTTAAAATAAAATAAAATAAAAATAAAATTCCGCTGGCACTCACACCCATTCCGTTTTGCCGTATGTCTGTTTCAGCAGCGATATCGCAAAAAAAGGCAAATTCTGTAAGGTCGGGAATTTAAGCCGCACTTTAACTTTTCATGGTCAGAATTTGGGGGGAAAGTGCGGCTTATATCCGGGCTAATACAGTACTACCGTGGGAGACAAATTATCCTAAACCACGTACAGTCAAACCTCGGATGCCAAACGTAATCTGTTCCGGAAGCCCATTTGGCTTCCAAAACGTTCGACAACTGAGGTGCGGCTTCCAATTGGCTGCAAGAGCTTCTTGCACTCAAGCAGAAGCTGCGTCGGATGTTTCGCTTCTGAAAGACATTGAAAAACCGGAACACTCACTTCCGGGTATTTGGCGTTCGAGAGTCGAAACTTTCATCAATGGAGCTGTTCGAGAACCGAGGTTTGATTGTACCCATTATATGGGGTTTGACAGCTGGACAACACAGATGGATTCTTTGTGCCCTTACTTCTCATAGGATCATAGAGTTGGAAGAGACCACAAGGGCCATCCAGTCCAACCCCCTGCCAAGCAGGAAACACCATCAAAGCATTCCTGACAGATGGCTGTCAAGCCTCCGCTTAAAGACCTCCAAAGAAGGAGACTCCACCACACTCCTTGGCAGCAAATTCCACTGTCGAACAGCTCTTCACTGTCAGGAAGTTCTTCCTAATGTTTAGGTGGAATCTTCTTTCTTGTAGTTTGAATCCATTGCTCCGTGTCCGCTTCTCTGGAGCAGCAGAAAACAACCTTTCTCCCTCCTCTATATGACATCCTTTGATATATTTGAACATGGCTATCATATCACCCCTTAACCTTCTCTTCTCCAGGCTAAACATACCCAGCTCCCTAAGCCGTTCCTCATAAGGCATCGTTTCCAGGCCTTTGACCATTTTGGTTGCCCTCTTCTGGACACGTTCCAGCTTGTCAGTATCCTTCTTGAACTGTGGTGCCCAGAACTGGACACAGTATTCCAGGTGAGGTCTGACCAGAGCAGAATACAGTGGTACTATTACTTCCCTTGATCTAGATGCTATACTCCTATTGATGCAGCCCAGAATTGCATTGGCTTTTTTAGCTGCTGCATCACACTGTTGACTCATGTCAAGTTTGTGGTCTACCAAGACTCCTAGATCCTTTTCACATGTACTGCTTTTCACATGTTCTGCCGAAAGACTAACACTGATTCACCAGAAAGATAATGAAGAAGGGACAATGAAGAAGAAAAACCACAGAGAGCCCTTACCCTCCGAATCAGTGTCACCGTTCCCTTCTTGCTTGACCTCGGAGCGAAGTGCCTTCTTCCCGGGGATGGCTGGGGGTGGCTCAGCTGGGTGGAAGTTCAAAGCTACCTCCTGGATTAACGCCGGCCTCTGAAACACAGTAAGGGGGGGGGGGTGGAATCAAAATTGAAAAAATGTATGCATATATCAATATCTCCATCTATATCAGGGGTCAGTAAACTTTTTCAGCAGGGGGCCAGTCCGCTGTCCCTCAGACCTTGTGGTAAAAACACCAGGGGCCCCACAAATAACCCGGACATTTTATATTTTAAAAACACCAGGCAGGCCCCACAAAAAAAAATTTTAAATGACAATTCCTATAAAAACACCAGGCAGGCCCCACAAATAACCCAGAGATGCATTTTAAATAAAAGCACACATTCTACTCATGTAAAAACACGCTGATTCCCGGACTGTCTGCAGGCTGGATTTAGAAGGCGATTGGGCCGGATCCGGCCCCCGGGCCTGAGTTTGCCTACCCATGATCTATATATTAGGGGCTTATGTTTAGTTCACAAAATTTATATGTTGCGTGACAGTAAAAACAAACCTCAAAGCAGTTTATGGGAAATAAAACTGAATAAAACTGTCAATAAGAAGAATTAACCGTACCCCAGCCTTGGTTTCGCTAACCACTTCTAATGATGGTAATGTTAATTTGAGACTGAAAGAGCTAATGACCTTCCTTTTTGTAGCTGCTAGACAACTTATTGCTCAAAACTGGAAGTCCCTGTATCTAGAATGTAGAGACAAAGAAGAATGGACATTAGCACTCTCTAAAAAATTAACTACGGAAGTCAAGGGATGAGCCGGAAAAGGAGAGGAGGATAGCTCCAGAGTGACATGGCACCCATATTAAACATGCAAAGGTCTATCACTCCCAGTGGCACCTTCCGGACTCGCACTTGACACTTTGGAACAATTTTGTCCCATAAGGAACCTGTATTTGTGTATCTGAAGAAGTGTGCATGCACACGAAAGCTCATACCAAGAACAAACTTAGTTGGTCTCTAAGGTGCTACTGGAAAGAAATTTTTATTTTGTTTGTTTTGGTATTGTGGAGAAAAAAAAGAAGAAGAAGAAGAAGAAGAAGAAGAAGAAGAAGAAGAAGAAGAAGAAGAGTTTGGATTTGATATCCCGCTTTATCACTACCCGAAGGAGTCTCAAAGCGGCTAACATTCTCCTTTCCCTTCCTCCCCCACAACAAACACTCTGTGAGGTGAGTGGGGCTGAGAGACTTCAGAGAAGTGTGACTAGCCCAAGGTCACCCAGCAGCTGCATGTGGAGGAGCGGGGAAGCGAACCCGGTTCACCGGATTATGAGTCCACCGCTCTTAACCACTACACCACACAGGCTCTCCAGAAGGGGGCAATGTTGGTTTGGGGTGTGTTGTCATTCCATGTTATTTTAAAAAGTCAGTGAAATGCATTGAAAAAGAGGATAAGGAATAATAGCAATTATTTAAGGCTTTCGGAAAGTCAAAATAACATCAGCCTAAAAACAGATTAAAACTCTCATCAACAGGGGTGGCCAACTTCCAAGAGACTGCGATCTACTCACAGAGTTAAAAACTGGCAGTGATCTACCCCCTTTTGGGGGTTCAGGTCAAAGTTGTTGAGCTTTTTTTTTAGGAAGGTAAGCCCTGTTTTTTGGGGTTCACGTACAAGTTGTTGAACTTCTTTAGGGAGGAGGAAAGCGACACTGAGCTTGTGTCAGGAAGGGAACCCCTGTTTTTGGTGGGTCGGGTCATTTTAGGGGTGGAGGGCAAAGATGTTGAGTTTTTTTTAGGGGATCCAAAGTTTTTTAGCTTCTTTGGGGGAGCCACTGATCTACCAGTGATCTACCACAGACATCCAGTGATCTACCAGTACCTGTTGGACATGCCTGAACTATTCTATAAATTTGGGCAGGTTTGGCTAAACAAAAATGTGTTGAGCAGGTGTTGAAAAGAGCGCAAGGAAGGGAGCCTCAGGAAGATCAGCCAGAGAACGTACAAAACGCAGTTGTGAATTAATGCACATTCTCAAGCCGTGTTGGAGATTGTGCACAATGACTGGAGAATGTACAAAATCACGCTGACGTTTGCACGTTCTCCAAGGCCTGTTGGAGATTATGTACGCTGGCCAAGAGACGCGCCCAATGTCCTCTTTGGGTTTTGTGCACATTCTCCAAGAGGTCTGGTGAATGTGCACAACGACCGGCTGTTATGCAGATTGGCCGCTTGACTTCCGTTTCACACACACACAAAAACACGAAATGGAAGCGGCCCCCTGGGACCGCTTCAAGAAAGCGCTCTCACCTCCCGCTCCAGGCGCCTATTTTCTTGCTGCCTGGGCACAAAGTCCTCTGCCAGGGCCACTGCCTGGTCACACGTCTGGGGGCAACTAGCCTTGACCCAGCTCTGCAGCTCTGAGGGAAGGATGGCCAGGAACTGCTCCAGGATCACCAGCTCCAGGATCTGCTCCTTGGAGTGCCTCTCCGGCTTCAGCCACCGGTGGCAGAGATACCAGAGGCGACTACAGGCCTCGCGGGGACCTTCGGCCTCCTGGTAGCGGAACTCCCGGAACAGAGTCCTCTGCACGTCCATAGCGACCAAATCTTCTCTCAGGAGATCCTCCCTCGCCTTCTTCTCATCCTCCATCTTGGGGGTCCTGCAATCCCCATGGCTTTCCCTCCTGAGATCCGGCAGGCCTCTGAACTTCCGGTAGGCCTCAGCCGCTCCTTCCAAGGAGGCCAAGCAAGACTTGGAGTTCTCCCACGGCTCAGATTCCAGTCGCTCGGGGTCACCCCAACCTGCGTTGCGGGACTTGGAGGCAGCCCGAGGGTCCAGGTATTTCAACCGCCTCTCTCCCGGCTCGTTCGTCATCTTCTCCGGGATTTCCTTCTTCGTGGGGCCTCGGTCATTCCCGGCCTCGAGTTCGGGAGACGCTCGGATGGCTCCCTCCGAGGCCTCGCCAGGCTCGGGGCCAGTTCGGCGCAGCTTTTCCTCCGGCTGCTTCCCGCTTCCGGGCACCTCCTGCTCCATCGGGACCCTGTCCCGGAAGTCCGTGTTCTGAGTTTGTCCTTTCTCCGGGACCATTTTGTGTCTCATGATGAATTCTGGAACAGGCGGCCGCCCTGGTCACACTCTCGCGGTCTTGGATTTGATCAGGGGTGCCAGAACGCAAATACGAAACGAGAGCACGCAACGCAACGGAAGTATGCAGGACAGACGGACGCGGCTTGAATTATCCACCCATTCTCTGGCTGCTCCAATGAGAGGCTTGGCATATTTAGGCAACACAGCTGCTTCACCGCTGGAGTTGATGGGGGCGGGGTTTTTCCTGGGAGGTGAGGAAGAGGAGGAAAAAGATGCAGAGAGATGAGAAAGTGAAGAATTGGAAAGATATATGATAACAGCGGCCAAGTTATGATTATGGCGGCGAGACTTTCACGTGCACAAAGATGGAAATACTTGCCGTTACCAACAATGGAGGAACGGTTACTTAAAATGATTCGAGATGGTGAAATTGACACGTTTGATCAGAGAAAAGCAGTGGTTAACATTTACTAAAGATTGGAAACCTCCCATAAGACTTTCTGGGCGAAAAAGATCACGAAATAATGACATTTGTGTTTGAAGTGTGAAGGTAATGTTGATTTATAGAAAGTAGCTGTGCTGGATGTTATTTTGGAGTACAGAATAATGTTTCTATACAGTATAGCTGACAGACAAAGAATGCAAAAAAAGTTGTGTTGCAAGTCTCAAGCAGAATATGAAAAAATAATATACAGCAAACTTTTATAATGTAGTGGTTACATACGGCCATGAATCAAGAAGTTTGTTTATTAAGTTATGAACTGAAGAAGACATACCGAAACAGTGTACTTACCCGGAATGCTGTCTTCGTTGCTTATTTGACATTGTAAAAGTTTGCTGTATATTATTTGACATTACAAGAAACATTTTGCCCTATCATTGGTCTACGTGTTGCCTTTTCTCATATTCTGCGACAGACAAAGAATGGCAAGTTCTTAAGTTTCTTAACTCCCCCCCCTTCTTTTAATCCCCCTCCCGGCTCTTTATCTATTTCCCCTCCTCTCTCTATTTCTCCTAAATTTCCTTTTATTATTCTCTCAATCTATGTTCTCATAGATCCCTGGAAGGAATTTTATTTATTATTTATTTTTGTTTCATTTTACCTAGAGTAACATTTCACTTTGGACAAAAAAAAAAGATACCTGAGAATAGCGGGGCTCGAACCCCCGACCCTGAGACTAAGAGTCTTGTGCTTTTGCCCACACAGATACATCTCACCCGAAGATTGGGTTGCTGGGCGGGCGGGGTAGGGGGGGTAGGGGGTGGGCACCCACAGTTGCATAGCCATCCGTCCTGAATGCTTTAGCTGAGATTCCTGCATTGCAGGGGGTTGGACTAGAGGACCTTTGGGGGTCCCTCTCAATTCTCCAAAGCCTGGTGCTCGGCTGCAGCCGCCCCCCACCGAGCCTTTGTCCCCCCCCCCAGCCCAGCCCAGCCACTCATGCGCACTGGGGGCTGCACCCAGCCTGCTCCCCCCCCCTCCTTTTTTCCCCCTGCAAGGTGCAATGCAAGGAGCTGCTTTACCTGCTCCTGCGAGCGCAGGGGCGCCCGGTTGCAAAAGGGCGCGCGGGAGGCCCAGCTGCCCGGACGCGTCGCCTCCTCCCGCTGCAGCTGCTCCGCCACAAAAGGCCAGGAAGAGGAAATGATGGCCTCCCCCGGGTCTCCCCCCGTCCACTCTGGGAAAGGCAGCCTCGCTCTGCTTAACCCTTCCGTGCAAAGAGAGAAGAAAGGCGACGGCTGCTGGCTGCCTTGTTTGCTTGCTTGCTCTGCAAGGCTGCAGGATTCGCCCCTTTTGCCTGGAAGGAAGAGCCGCTCTCAGTGAAAGGCAACTGCAACCCCTTCTGGGGAGGAAAGCAAGGACAAACCTAGACTCTCCCGCCTTTATTTTTCAAATCAATTCCTTAACACTGCGAGGCCGGCAAGGAATCTCCACCCCCCCCTGCAAGCCGCCACCTTTCCATTTTGGAGATTCTCTCCTATAATTGAGCCTCGCACACTTTTTTTAAAAAAATGATATTTATTGATTTTTCCACAAACAACAACAAATAGATACAAAAAAAACCCCACAAACAAACTAAAACTACAATACAAAACATCTATCAAAAATAAAGATAAACTTTTGTATTAAGAAAACTCCACTTTCCTCACATCTTTACATGGACTTCCTCCTGTTTCCCTTGTTTGCGTCCCTTAAAAAATATTTCACGTAACTTCCCAATTTAAATTTTATCACATATTATATGCATACTAGTAAATACAAAACAATTTCCAAATCTATTTCTACACTCTATACTCTCCTAAAATTCGTATTATTTAATTCACATTATATATTTGACAGCCTATCCTTTTTCTTCAAACAAAAATCTAATTTTGAATCTTACAATACTTTTTTAGATACATTTTAAATTTTCCCCATTCCTTCTCCACCACGTCGTCTCTCTGGTTACGGATTCTCCCGGTCATTTCTGCAGGCTCCATGTACTCCAACATCTTCATCTGCCATTGTTCAATAGTAGGTAATTCCTCCAACTTCCAGTTCTTGGCTATTAATACTCTCGCTGCTGTTGTGGCATACAAAACTAAATTTCTATCGCATTTCAAAATGTCTCTCCCCCCCCCCTTATTTCATGCTGTCCTGAGAGCAGCTGGCTGCTCACATCGCAGCCATGTCGTCATACCTTCCAGTTTTTAAATTTGCTATTTGAGAGAGGAGAGATCTCCACTTTGCATGTAAAGAATTTCTCTGAAGGAGACAACTCCTGTTTCTAAAGTAAGTTGAAAGGAGAAGGGTAGCAGATAGGCTTTAAAGTGCAGAGACTGAAGGAATGTAATCATAGAGTTGAAAGGGACCCCCAAGGGTCATCTAGTCCAACCCGCCACAATGCTATCCTTAATGTTGTTTACATCTCTTCCCCCCCCCTTCACATGGCTTAAAGTCACTTGTAATCAGATTTTGGGGTTGATCCACTGGGGTTGGATCAGTATAAATAGAAGAATGCAATTCTATATAAAGGAGAAATATTCCATGTAAATTGGCACACTTGAATTTAAGCATGCTTTACAGTCAAGGCTGTAGGAATAAACCAATTTAAATGCTTCTATACTGTGTAAAGTTGGGATTTTACCCTCAGGACTGGATTGAAACGAAAGTTTTGAACAAGTTTTCTTCAAACCCAAGAAAAATGATATTAGTATAAGACATGTAACTAGAATAAAAAAAAATTTTTTCAAGCAAATCATTGTAATAACTATCGTAATAAAGCACTGCTATAATTATATATAATTTTCTTAAAATTTTGGTTTCATTCACCTTTTCCGTGCTGAAATGTCACAACCTGAGCGACCATGGCTTGCCCCCTCCCCCAGTTTTGATCCTGGGTACGCCCCTGCTAGACAGGGTCTTAAAAAGCAGAGACATCACCTTGCCGACAAAGGTCCGTATAGTTAAAGCTATGGTTTTCCCAGTAGTAATGTACGGAAGTGAGAGCTGGACCATAAAGAAGGCTGATCGCCGAAGAATTGATGCTTTTGAATTATGGTGCTGGAGGAGACTCTTGAGAGTCCCATGGACTGCAAGAAGATCAAAATGGTGATGCCTCCCCAGCTGCTGCCATTGTCTTGGCAGCCTCCTTCGTGGCAGGGAGGGGGGTGGCTGAATTGGGCAGCGGGCATCCCAGGGACTTTTTGTCTGGTCTGCACTTGGGTGGGGGGGCGCTCATTTCCTGGGGGGGGGGGCAGCCGCATGGCTTCATTTGCTGCCACCGCATTCAGCTTCCCGCCCTGGCTATGGGCCTGGCTGTGGCGCACATTTGACCTTAGGAGGGTCCATTCTACGGGATGCATATGGCATGAGTTAACCTGTTGTTTCATTTCTCACAGTTTTAGCGTGTGCGCGCAGTTAGGTTGGCTGGTTCTGTCATTAACACCCCACCACCACCCATCTCCATAAACATAGCAGTTAGTAGCCTCGTCTCACGTTCTTGGTGAAGGGGTGGGCACCTCGGGAAGGGATTTGCACGTGTGACCGCAACTATAGTGTGGGTTATTGGGTTTGGTGCTTTTGTAACTGGATTTGTAAGGTCTACTAGTCAAATACAATAATTGATTGATTGATTGATTGATTGACTGACTGATTGGTGAAAAAGCGGTTTTTTTCCTGAGATGCTAACTTTCACTCTGCATGTCATTTAACACACCATGAAGCCACTTTAAACACTCATGGTTTCTTCCCACAAAGAATATGGAACTATAGTTTGGGTTATTGGGTTTGGTGCTTTTGTAACTGGATTCGTAATGGCTTTTAGTCAGATACAATGATTGATTGATTGATTGATTGATTGATTGATTGACTGATTGGTGAAAAAGTGTTTTTTTCCTGAGATGCTAACTTTCCCTCTGCATGTCATTCCTTGAGCAACTTCCTGTGCAAAGATAAGGCCTGCTTTCATTCCTCTGTTCATTTGTGCATCTGACTAGTGTTGTGTGGAGGGAAATGCAACCAGTGGGCTGAAAAATGTCCCCCTCCTGCCCCCTTGGGTTTCCAGTGTGGCCTTCACAGATATTGGCACAACTTGGGGGTGAGGGCTGAGGGGGTGATGGTGATGCTCCCCAGCTGCTGCCATTGTCATTGGGTTGACTGTGATGCCACAAAAACATTTGGCAGCTGAGCGGGTATAAATGTGGGCCAAGGGGCAAGCCTGGGCAGTTGCCCTCCCCAGAGAGACATGGGCAGCTCGGTGGCACTCAGCCCTGGCGGCCTCCTGCCCTGTGGTGGCAAGCTGGCAAGCGGAAGGAGGCAATTGCCCGGTGCTGGGATGCTGTGGAGCAAGGAGAAGGAGGCAAGTACAAAGTTTACTTGCTGGTGGGATCGCTTCTCGAAGGCGGCTGATATTCAGCTCTGAAGCTAGTTGATGTCTGGCAATGGGGCTGGCGAGGCTGCAGCTGGTGGGGTTGTCAGAAGAGTTTGCATTCAGGCTAGTGGATGGATGGAAACTGGTTTGGAAACCTTGTTTGTTAACAGGCAGCCAGAGAGGAGGAGCCTGGGGGGATGCTGTCGGATGGTGGCCATCCCACTCACATGTTCGCCTTTGCTTTACAGGGATGTCTTAATCCGGTGAGGATTTCCCTGAATCCAGCCTGCAAATTCATGAAGAGAACCGCAAGACGTCCCTATTTCCATCGGAGAAATAAATGCGAAATATTGGCAGCTTTGAAGAGAACTGCAGGACGTCCCTATTTCCATCGGAGAAATGAACATGGAATACTGGCAGGCAGCAACGGACAAGGCCTGAGAGAAGGAGCCTTGAAGGGAGACGGCAGGCGGACATCTGCTGCGTTGCAAGTGATGGGGCAGTGGGGAGAGAGAAGAAGAAAAGAAAGAGGGAGGGAACATTCGGCCACATTAGGCGCACCGTCCATTGGAAGTACTATGAAGACGCTTTAAACAGGAATGGCTTCCCCTCGGGGACTCTGGGAACTGTAGGTTGTTCAGGGGACTGAGACTTGTTACGAGGGTTAGGGCTAGGCTAGGGCTAGTGTTAGTGGTAGGGGGTAGGGATGGGGTAGTGGGGGTAGTGGGTAGGGCTAGGGGTATGGGGTAGGGTTCCCTTCTTGCCAGGGAACTCTGGGAAGTGTAGTTTAGATTAAGGGTTAAGGGTTAGTGTTAGGATTAGAGTTAGGATTAGGGTTCCCTTCTTGCCAGGGAACTCTGGGAATTGTAGTTTTGGTTAAGGGTTAAGGGTTAGTGTTAGGTTTAGAGTTTGGGTTCCCTTCTTGCCAGGGAACTCTGGGAATTGTAGTTTGGGTTAAGGGTTAGTGTTAGGTTTAGAGTTTGGGTTCCCTTCTTGCCAGGGAACTCTGGGAATTGTAGTTTTGGGTTAAGGGTTAGTGTTAGGTTTAGAGTTTGGGTTCCCTTCTTGCCAGGGAACTCTGGGAATTGTAGTTTTGGTTAAGGGTTAAGGGTTAGTGTTAGGTTTAGAGTTTGGGTTCCCTTCTTGCCAGGGAACTCTGGGAATTGTAGCTCTGGTTATGGGTTAAAGGTCAGGTCAGGGTTAGGGTTAGGAACTCTGGGAATTGTAGCTCTGGGAGGGGAACAAGGGGGTCTCCTAACAACTCTCAGCACCCTTTTCAAACTACAGCTCTCAGTTTCTTTGGGGTTCGAAGTCATGAATGTTTAAAGCAGCTTCATAGGCGTTTAAACGGTGTGGATGTGGCCCCCCGGCCTCCCTCACCCCACTGCCCCTTATGATTCAGGAATGGAAAGGATTTTCCCATTCAAATCTCTCAGGAACACGAAGAAGAAGGACTTTGTATCTCATGCCATTTTGGGTGGTTTCTAACGCTTGATTGTCGACATCATACGACCATTTCAGCTGAAAAATTGTTTAATAAATATTATTTTTTAATGAAAACCTTTGAACGTGTTTGAAATGTGTTTGAGTGTGGCGAGAATGATTTCGCTTGAAAGCAATGCAGTCGGATCGCAGAATCATGGAATTGCAGAGTTAGAAGGTGCCACGAGGGACTTTGAGTCCAAACCCCTGCAGAAATCTTTTGCCCAACATGGGGCTCGAAGGACGGCCCTGAGATTAAGAGTCTCGTGTTCTACCCACTGAGCTACACGGATGGATCTGAAGAACAAACACCAAATTTTTAATTTATTTTTTTTCAATTTAGTGGTGTAAAATAAAGGTTGTAGGAAATGAAATGATTGTTGCCTTTTCATTTTTTAAGGAACTTTGGATTAAAAACGCTTAACCTAGACGCACAGAGGTTGCATGTACCTGTCATTGGTGGTTAAACTAGCTTGAGCTTGAAAAATGGTCAGAGCATGAAAAGCAGGGCAGCTTTCCGTCAGCACATATTCTATATTAAGACAATCTTGTAATAAAAATGTTCTGCTTATGTGTCAATAAATTTGTCTAATGGGGGCTTATGAGCATATTTGTATAGTGATAAAACTTGGGAAGTGGGAAGGTAAAGTGTGAATCCGGCGGACGCGATATACCGTAAACTGGCACGCCACCCGCGTCCAAATTGTGAGGCTGTTTCCCCAGCCCTGTCTATCTGTGGTCTGCTTGTGGTGTCACAAACAGACATGGCAGCTGAGGGGGAAAAGGTAGTTTCTTATTCTAGAATTTCAAGGAGATTTTTCAGCCTAGGGGCTGAATTCCAGGCGCTCCCATGCCTGCAGAGCATCAGTTTACCCTAGTTTACATTGAATTGCATTTTCCATTTGCTTGCCTCTTCACACTGTCTTTTCGGAGCTCTTCATAATCCCTTTTCAACTATCCTGGACAATTTTGTGTTATCGGCAAACCTGAAGAAGTAAAAATGCTCTGGTTCTTGGGGTCTTCCACTTTCCACACCTCTCCATTTAAAGGTAAAGGGACCCCTGACTATTAGGTCCTGTCGCGGATGACTCTGGGGTTGCGGTGCTCATCTCGCGTTACTAGCTGAGGGAGCTGGCGTACAACTTCTGGGTCATGTGGCCAGCCTGACTAAGTCGCTTCTGGCGAACCAGAGCAGCACACAGAAACACCGTTTACCTTCCCGCCGGAGCGGTACCTATTTATCTACTTGCATTTTGGCGTGCTTTTGAACTTCTAGGTTGGCAGGAGCTGGGACCCAGCTTCCAGGCAAGCAAAAGGCATTATTCCACTTCAATGACAT